>NC_051168.1:200118348-200496268 GCF_013339725.1 Rhipicephalus microplus | reverse complement strand
GTTTCTAGTTGCAGAGTTTCTAGTTGCAGAGTTTCTAGTTGCGGACTTTCTAGCTGTGGAGTTTCTAGTTGCGGAGTTTCTAGTTGTGGAGTTTCTAGTTGTGGAGCTTCCAGTTGTGAAGTTTCAAGTTGTGGAATTTATAGGTGTGGAGTTTCTAGTTGTGGAGTTTCTAGTTGTCGGGTTTCTAGTTGCGGAGTTTCTAGTTGTGGAGTTTCTAGTTGTGGAGTTTGTAGTTGTGGAGTATCTAGTTGTGGAGTTTCTAGTTGCGAAGTTTTCTAGTTGTGGAGACTCTAGTTGTTGAGTCTGTAGTAGTGGAGTCTGTAGTTGAGGAGTTTCTAGTTGTGGAGTATCTTGTTATGGAGTCTCTAGTTGTGGAGTTTCTAGTTGCGGAGTTTCTAGTTGCGGAGTTTCTAGTCAAGAGTGTTCTGAAAGTGTTGTCACATACTACGTAGGGTAGCGACAGGCAATGTCTCATAAATTTGTATAGAAGCCTCATTCGCACACCACTAGATTATGGGGCAAGTGTTTATCAGACTGCGACTCAAAGCCCTTTGAAGATGCTGGATCCCGTGCACCGTTTGGGCATCCGCCTTTCTACGGGTGCTTTTCGCACCAGCCGTGTATAAAGCTTTACGTTGAGTCAAATGAGTGGTCGCTTCATCTGCGAAGAACTTACATGTCCTTTGTATATTTCCTTAAGGTAAAAGCAGATGAGAAGCACCCCTCGTACTCTACCTATAACGATTTGTTGAGCTCCATTCTGTTTCAATACAGGCCTTCGATGAGGCAGTCTTTCTCAGTTCGCGTATAGGGTCTAGCTGAAGAAACTGAAGTGTCCCTTGAACACAGTTTATTGGTTCCTGTAGCATACCCGCCACTGTGGCAGTGGCAGACTATAAACGGGGATGTGTCTTTCCTATAAGTTAGAAAACATGCGCCCATTGCCCATATCTGAACATACTTCCTCAAACTTCAACACAAATACACACGTCTTGTGTTCTCCACAGATGCCTCTAAGTCTAACTCCTCTGTGCCCTACGCTGCTGTTGGCCCATCCTTTTCGGATGCTGGCGCTCTGCATTCATGCACAATTATTTTCACAGTGGAAGCTTACGCAATAATTGTGGCAGCTAAACACATCAAACAATTACAAATACAAATACAGCCATTTATACGGACTCCCTCAGTGTGGTAACAGCTCTGCACAATATAAAAAAACAGAAAACGCTCCCCGCAGGGGTGTCTGCGCAAGCAGGTGTTTGGTGTGTAGCGGCACCATAGACCCGAGCTCACGGGCGGGGGGGGTCGACTTTCTCCTACGGCCAGCCGTGCGTGGCTTTGCCGTGACTGAGGAAAAGGGAATCCTGAGGTTGAGCTGACGCTGGGTGATTGGAGCCTTAAGGCCCCCCGGCAGAGTTAAGACACCCCTTTGGCCCCAGCTTCACGTAGACAGCACTCCTGGGGTGACCCACCGATGAGAAATCGGCAGTCGCCTTTCCTATCTCTCTCTTCCTACGTCTTCGTTTCTGTCTCCCACTTTTTGATCGGTCCTGTCATCTTCTCTCTTCCATGTACGTCCAAATTTCCACGCAGCAAGGGGTAACCTTGTGGGCTTATCCAACCTAGGATAAACGATAATAGGTTATAGTGATGGCGTACTGCTGGCGTTGCGCAGACGTGTTCACATGCTCTGCCACGTTCCTAGTAGGTCTCCGTGGTGGGTGGTAGGCGCCGTTGCCGAACAAACACTTTCTTTCATGGGATCACCAAACCCCTTCCTAAGTTATCGCCCCCAGAAAAGGGGGCGCACCGAGGCATCCCCACATTTCATTTGGTCCTTGCGCTTCAAGACACCGCTCATCATCATCATCACAGTGCGTATTGAAGAATCAAGATTTGTTCCCAAAATATCATGTCATACATTGAGAAACCACAGAAAAAAAACGCAACAAACATATCACCGTTTCTAGTTTCCAGATGCCTCACTGATTCCATCGGAACTGGCTACAAAGCCACCAAGATCGCCAGTAGCGAGCTGCTAATAGAAGTCAAAGACAAAATCCAGTCATTTATTTATTTACAACATACTGCGGTCTTGAAAAGACCAAGCAACAGAAGCACAAAAATTAAGTGGAAAACACATGTAAGCGTGATAGCTGAATGATGTGCACGAAATGCAAGAAGATATGTACATTTTACAGAGATATATAGATGAGCTTAAACACAGAATAATACGACCTTCAGAACAACGGAGATGTGTCTATCTCCCTATTATACATTGACAATTGCGATAACCGGTAAAGAAAATCGAGTACAGACTACAGTACAGACAATAAGGCACGCTCAACATGGCAAATAGAATGAGATGTGGAGACCACTTCAGGCAGTGAATTCCATTCCGATACTGTACATGGAAAAAACGAATTCTTGAACATGCTTGTGTAGGCTCAATACGAAAGCAAATTGTGCGTGGGCCGATGTTTCGTGGGGCGCGATTGAAATGACTGAATGTATACCGATGTATTTCCCTTTGTGGAACCAGTATAAAGAGCAAACAGCAGATTCAGCCTATCTTTTTTTTATATGTGGGGTTTAACGTCTCAAAACCACTACATGATTATGAGAGACGCCGTAGTGGAGGGCTCCGGAAATTTAGACCACCTGGGGTTCTTTAACGTGCACCCAAATCTGAAGACTCAGCCTATCAATTTTTCGTCTTCCTTCCAGAGTTGAAATGCTATTCACCAGCATTAGAGAAGTTGGTGAGTCAGTGGTCCTATGTTTGTTGAAAATGAAGCGTGTAGCGCGTCTTTTTACCATTTCAAGCCGGTATTTATCTTTTTCAAGACAGGGAACCCATACGACCGAAGCTTATTGCAGTTTAGGAAGTATTATCATTTTGAAGGCCAGTAATTTGACACGAGTTGGTGACGCTTTGAGTTTAAGCCGTAAAAAGCCTAACTTGCGTGTGGCAGATGTGCAGAGTTTTAGGTGCTTCGACCACGACAGAGTATTGGTGAACGTTATCCTGAGGTATATCGTACTGGCTTTTTTTTGGCATTGGTGCACCATTTAATGAATAAGAAAACTAAAAGGGTTGTTTTTTCTTTGTTACACGAAGTAGAAGTATTTTGTCAGCGTTCAAGCTCAAACCCAAGTAGTGCACTACTGACCGATTCCCGTCAAACTGTTATTTAACAAGACTTGGTCATCGGTGCCCGTGATTTTCTCGAAAACAAGACATTCGTCTGCAAATAATTTTATGGAAACTCTCGGGTCAATAGCAGATGTTATGTCATTGATGTAAATTAGAAAAAAACGGTCCCAAAACACTGCCCTGTGGAACGCCGATGTTACACCCAGTCTTTCAAATGCGCACCCTTCGTCATCCACAAACAGTGTTCTGTTTGTTAAATATGATTTGATTCAGCTAATTTTAAACGCGGTAAGGCTCAAAGCAGAAAGCTTAGTGAGTAGTTTATCATGAGGTACGCGATCAAAGGCTTTATTGAAGTCCAGAAAGACTAAATCCATTTCGGCTGGATGAATCTAAAGCTTGTGCAATTTCATGAGTGGTTGTAACAAGTTGATTAGTGGTAGAAAGGCCTTTGCGGAACCCATGTTGAAATTCGGAAAGGATGCAGTTTGTTTCCAGAATTTCGCTAATAAGGGAGCCGATTATGTGTTCCAAAATTTTGCAGCAGGTTTTTGGTAGAGAGATGGGTCGATAATTTTCCGTTTTCAAGCTATTTCCTTTTTTAAGAACAGCCACAACGTGAGCTAGGCGCCAATCATCATGCAAGGCTGAGTGGCGAGAGCATAAACGAAAGATGGCGGTCAAAATGTGCGATATCGGCTTGGCATAACGGCGCAAAAAGCATTTAGAATTAGGTCTGGCCCTTCTGACGACTTCTCATTTATTACCAGCAGAAGTGACAGAAGGCCTTCGCAAAATATAAATTCACGATCAATATCTGTCACGGGATTTGAACCCGCGACCTGCGGGTCAGCAGCCGAGTACCTTAGCCACTAGACCACCGCGGCGGGGCGCTCTCTGTCACATTCGTGAACAGCCTCTTCATTTCAGTCTGGGGAGGGAAGACTGAATGGAAATACTCGTTCATTGTATTAGCAATGGTCTTCGGTAGAGTTATAAGGACGTTGGTTTGTCCAATTTGTTCAAAGTGCTTTTTACTGCCGCCCAGATAGTGCCAGAGCTTTTGTGGTTGTGTTTTTATAAAATTTGGCAACGTGGTCAAAAATGTTTCCGGCTCTAGATAAACTTGCGGAAATCTGTGTTTTAAGACTCTGAATGAGTTGGCTCAAGTTAGTTTGTTTTCTTGGCCTGTTTCAGTTTGCGCTTTAAATGAACGATAGTCCTATCTACCCAGAAACTGGCTCGGTTTGTTTTGATTTTTTTACGAGGGACATAGGCACGAATACAATCGAGGACCATCCTGTTAAATTCAAGCCATAGTAAGGGGGATTTTCATTTGATACGCTGTCGAAAAACGCCCAAAGCTGGTCTAAGATTGCCTAGTTGTCAGCAAGGGCAAAGTTACTAATAACTTTTGCCTTGGACTTGGCGTTTTTATCACAGTTTTCAGCGTAACAAGT
Organism: Rhipicephalus microplus; assembly: GCF_013339725.1. Lineage (NCBI taxonomy): Eukaryota > Metazoa > Arthropoda > Arachnida > Ixodida > Ixodidae > Rhipicephalus > Rhipicephalus microplus. The sequence goes on along the minus strand of NC_051168.1, from coordinate 200,491,651 downwards.
AAAAAAACAAGCTTATGGTTCGATAGACCCTCTCATATGCAAACATTATGCTGTAACGTAGCTTTGCTGATAAACACAGAGATCCAAAATTGTGCCACCATCACCCGACAGACGGGTGACCTCCTTTTATCACTTGGTCCAAGTCACATGTCATCATTATGTCAAGAAGTGGGTTATTCTCTGTTTGAGAAAGATGGTCAGTTGTCCAGTTGATAGATGGCATGTTAAAATCACCTGCCATATTATTCTTGCCCAGATTTGTTGCTCTAATATAATACAAAAGCATCGTTAGAAACTCGGGTACGGAAGACGGTGGCCTGTATACCGTGCTAACTGTAAACACAGGACCCCAGAAAGTTACCTTCAAAAAGAGGCTTTCATGAGAACGAATCTGCGGAAGCAGAGTGACTGAAAACAATTTTTTTAATATGACAGCAACTCCTCCACCCAGAGAAGGGCAGTTGCGACGGAATATTTGGTGCGAGTCAGGTACAATACAGTCATCGCTGACACCACCATGCAACCATATTTCACTTATGACCATCAGATGGAGATCATGTTGTACAAGAAACTTTCTAACTCGGCAGCTTTATTTGCTATGTTTCGGGCATTCACATTTAGGATCCTTAGCTCTTTTGGTGCCCCGCAAGCTTCCCGTCAAGGCTCGGCAGGTGTGGATGTTTGTAGATCCCATATGCGCATAACCCGGAAAGGGTTTAACACGAGTTACACGAGTGCTCAAGGCGATGCAGTTGTCGCCAAGTGTCAACCCAGGTATAAATTACGCCATCAATCTTCAGCTTATCATAGATAAGCGAGACACTTTTGCCGTTTGCCTTGTCTGTTTTCGCGAATCGTCCAAAACAGTTTGCGCTTGCGTAGTGTGGATTGACTGAAATCGTTTTGAATGATTATATTAGTGCCTTTGAGTTTGCTGGCACTTGAAAATCTTGAAAATATATGGTCACTGGTCTATTTACATCTCGTTTCCCGAGACGGTGAATTCTTGCAACGAATGTGCTGGGTTGTTTGAGTATTTTTGTGAGCATATTATTGATGAATTGCGCACGCAACTACTTGATCACTTTCATCAGCCTGGTTTCTCAATACCATAGACAACAAGATTGCACCGTCGACTGCAGTCTTCAAGGTCAGTTATTTTGCTTATCTGTTGCTCAATCGCATTCTCATGGGAAAGTACTTTATCCTGTAGTGTCTGAAATTGCGAAGATTTTTCACGTACATTGTGTAATACCTTATCCAGTTCGGTCCTGACGGTTATTTAAAAAAGTGACAGCCTTTTCGGTGTCAGCCTACTTCGAATATCAGAAAGCTCTGTTATAATTGATGTCTGACCCTTCAATAGTTGCTCAAACATTTCTTCGACTGTTGGCCAGGACTTTCTTCTACGTCACCGTAGTCGGCGGGATTACAGGCATGAAAACAACTGTACGCAATGAGAACACATGTCCGTAGGCACGGCAGAACAAGAAGTGTACGATCATTGCGTACTTTGGAATAGGTTGAACTAACCTGGATAGTGAAGAAGAATTGCTTGGTTATCGGCATGTTCCCTGCCTCTTCGCCGTACCCACTGAAGAAGAAATGCTGTGGGCCGTTCTTTACAGCCAGCAGTGGTGTTGTCCCGGTCGAGAGTAGGTCACGAGGTCCAATCAGATGTAGAACCGTTGGTGACCAGTTCTGCCAGAATACGGGGTCGTATCTTGCGTGGTGCTCAGGAAACGCTTGACACGTGCTGGCTTTGATGACTAGCAGGGAAGCCTGGACAGTGATGAAGAATTGCTTGGTTATCGGCATGTTCCCTGCCGATTCGCCATGCCCACTCCAAAGGTTTCTTAGTATGAGAAACTTAGTAACCTTGTTGCGTTTGGGGCCAAACCTCTCACCGTTACCGCTCACCGGACATTGAACACAGTGAAAGGTTGATTTGTAGGGTTTAACGTCCCAAAACCATCATATGATTATGAGAGACGCCGTAGTGGAGGGCTCAGGAAATTTTGACCACCTGGGGTTCTTTAACGTGCACCCCAATCTGAGCACACGGGCCTCGACATTTCCGCCTCCATCGGAAATGCAGCCGCCGCAGCCGGGATTTGAACCCGCGACCTGCGGGTCAGCAGCCGAGTACCTTAGCCACTATACCACCCGGCGGGGCACAGTGAAAGGTGTTTTATCAGATGAAGCTCTTGTAGGCCTTACGGACGAAGCACTTTTGCACGGCTCGAAAGACGAGAATGTCATACATGTGCAGCGCATTAAAAAAGGCAAAATACTGCAGAACGCCCCATAAAACACATTGTACTGACGTTTAGAGCAAACACACTCACAGAAACAGTCGGTACAGGCTATCTCATGCTCCGTGTTCGACCATATATACCAAACCCGAGACGCTGCTTCAAGTGCTAATGATTTGGCCACGCTTCCCAGAGCTGTCAAGGGCAGCTCATATGCGCAAGCTGCGCCACCCCGGGGCACTCTGCTGATGACTGTAAGTCTGAGGCTGAGGCCTATTGCGCGAACTATGATCGTGACCATTGCGCTTATTCTCGCTCATGCCCAGCCTGGAAAAGAGCAAAGAAATTCTCACAAATAAATTCCTTGAAAATGTCAGTTTCAGGGAAGCCCGACAGCGCGCATCGCACACTATTCTGCAGAAGTCAGTTGCCGAAGTGGTGCAAGGGTGTCAGCACCACTACGGTTTTCAGGGAAGCCCCGGAAGATGCCTGGCGTGCCGAGGCAACCACCAGCAGACCCCACTGGAGAAGCAGCCCTGGCTGCTCCGCCTTCTTCGAACACGGCCTTACCAAAGGCCCCTGTGAACCCTGGCAGCAGCCAGGGCAACACACACTAAAGAGGTCCCCTTGACCTTGGTGGGGGCGAAGGCTTTGTCCGCCAAGACAAAACCTACCCCACGTACTCGACTGCCTGGTGCCTCTCCAGAGGCGATGGACACCACTGACCCACCGGTGCAGACTGCGCCGAAGGAGTGGCGAGAGCCCCTTGACCGCTCCAAAAAAACACACCAATTTCTCCCAATCTGTATGCACAGCACTACTTTACACCCAATATGAAAACACAAATTATACAATGGAACGTCAGAGGACTGCTTAGAAACCTCGACGATGTCTAAAAAATTTTACGCAAACACTCACCAAAAGTGGTGTGTGTACAAGAAACACACTTGAAACCAAAACATACGAATTTCCTTAGAGACCACATCATGTTACGCAAAGATCGAGATGATGCAATCGCATCACCAGGTGGCTTTGCCTTTATATTAAACAAATGCATAGCGTGCCAAGATTTGCAGATACAAAAGGCCCTCGAAGCAGTGGTCATTCGTACAGTTGTCTTAGGGAAACTTGGTACCAATTGCTCAGGGTACCTTTCTTCTCATTATCAGCTGCAGAAACAAGAATTTAAGTCTTTTATGGATCAACTACCTGAACCATATATGGTCCTTGGCATTTTTATGCCCACAGCCTTTTGTGGAGTTGTCGAGGAGTGATGCGCGAGGCTGCTAGATTGAGAACTTTATTCTTTCCTCAGATGCATACATTTTAAATAAGAAAGAACCAACAGTTTTTAGCCTGGCAAACAAAACGTATTCGTGCACTGATCTTATCATTGTTTCTCCTACAGTTTTACCTGATTTTATTTGGTAGGTTAATAAAAACACCTATGGGAATGATCAGTTTCCCATATTACGGAAGACGCCAAAAATGAATTTCTGCCTCAGGCTCCATCTTGGAAGGTAGACAGAGCAGATTGGGAGAACTACCAGTCTTAGTACTCTAACGTGGGCCGAGATTTCCTCTCTAGGAATCGACTCTGCCGCTGTGTATTTCACTGCTTTTATTATTGACGCTGCTTCAAAGTGCATCCCCAGACAAGTTGTGGTACCTGCAGACGTCGTGTCCCGTGGTGGAACGATGACTGCAAGATTGCTCACAAAAAGCAGAATAAAGTGTGGGGTCTCTTGCGTGACTACCCAATGGCAGAGAATCTGATCAACTTCAAACAAGTAAATTCTTGAGGGCAAACGACGCGCCGACAGGCTAGGAGAGAAAGCTTGCAGAGGTTTTTGTCATGCAATAATTCCTATACTATTGAAGTTCAGGTCTGGAGCAGAGTCAATAGGATAAGAGGCTGACAGGCACACTCACTCCCTCTAGTAGACACAGAGAGTAATAGCCTTGAGGATGAAGCAGACTCCCTGGGATATACTTTGAACACGTGTCCAGCTCATCGCATTATTCCGATACATTCAAAGGATACAAAGGGAGAGTAGAAAGGCAAAAACGTGAACGCAAATAGGAAAAAATTGAGCCATATAACAGACTTTTCTGCTTGGCTGAGTTGCAGGCAACGCTAAACTGCTGCAAAAAATCAGCCCCAAGCTCGGACCATGTTATAAACCAGGTGCTTAAATACTTACCTTAAGAAACACATGAAGCTCTTCTTTGTCTGTATAACTCCATATGGGCTTCTGGCGAGATTCCCTCTGCGTGGAAAGAGGGCATTGTAATACCTATTCTTAAGAAGGGCAAGGATCCATCTTCTTTATCGATTTACAGACCTGATGCTCTGACTAGTTGCCTCAGCAAATTATTTGAAAAGATGAAAAAGTGCGGATTATTACAGTTTTTGGAATCAAACAAACTCCTCGACCAATATCAGTGCGGATTTAGAGAGGGTCAGTCCACCACAGACCATCTCATCCGCATACAGGCGCAAATACGCGAAGCTTTCATTCATAAGCAGGTTTTTCTACCTCTCTTCCTTGACATGGACAAGGCATACGATACAACGTGGCATTTTGGAATATTGAGAGACCCACACATTTAGGTATACGAGGAAATATCCTAAATGCATTACAAATTATCTGTCCAGTCGTACATTTCGTGTTTGAGTGGGCAATGCGTTGTGACGTCCATTCATGCAAGAAACGGGAGTACACCAGGGCGGTGTTTTCAGTTGTACTCTTTTTGTAGTCACAATAAATTCCCTGCGATTGTGCATGCCGCGTCGCTTCTTTTATTCGGCATCGTTGATGATGGACAGATAGGTTTTATATCCTCTAATCTCTCGGCTTGCGAGCGAAAGGTTCAGCTCAGTGTTAACAAGGTCCGTAAATGGGCAGATGAGAACGGTTTCAGTCTGAATCCACTAAAGAGCTCCCATGTTCTGTTTTCTAGGAAGAGAGGCCTCTACCCTGATCCCCATATAGAGTTGCAGTATTAGCGCGTAGCTGTCAGGAGTGAACAAAAATTTTTAGGCGAAAATTCTAGACACGAAGCTCACGTTTTTAACACACATTAAGTACCTTAAGGAGAAATGCATGAAAACAATGAACATTCTAAAGGTGCGGTCCCGCACAAGTTCGGGCAGCGAAAAAAATGTCTTATGAGCCTCTACAAAATCCTTATCCGCACGCGTCTAGACTATGGGGCGATAGTGTAAGAGTCCGCACCACCAACGGCATTGAAAATGCTGGACTCTGTGAACCATCTATGCATTGGCCTTTCTATGGGAGCTTTTCGTACAAGCCCCCTGGAAAACATCTGCGTAGACTCAGATAAATGGTCGCTACATATACAAATATTGTAGCTGTCTTTTACATATTTTTGAAGATAACCGCAAAGACCGACCACCTTACATACCCTGCTGTAAACGACACATCCAGCTCTCAGCTCTTTCAAAACCGACTCACATTGAAACAGCCCTTATCGCTGCGAGTTCGAGCACTAGCTGGGGACATGGGCGTCCCATTGCTCGAACACCGCGTAATGGCTTCTACTACATGAGCTCCGCCATGGCACTGGCAGATTATAAATTGTGACACATTATCATGATTGTGACAAAGCATGCCCCACCCCTACACATTCAGATGTACTTCTGCGAATTGGCACACAAATATACCTATCCTGAATTTTTCACTGATGCAAGAAAGACCCGCGCGGGGTGTCCTACGCAGCGGTCGTTCCATGTTTTTTGGATGTCGGTATTGTCCACCCTCACGCAAGCATATTTACAGCTAAAGCTTACGCAATACTGGCGGCAGCAAAACACAATAAATAATCAGAAATAAATAGTGCAGTCATTTACACGGATTCATTAGGCATTGTGAAAAGTTTAAAAGCCATCAGAAAAATCGAAAATCCTGTCAATCCTTCGCTATGCTCTCTCCTTTGTGCTATTTGCGCATCTAAACAGCATGTAGTAGTATGTTGGGTGCCAGGACACCATGACATTGAGGGAAACGTACTAGGGGATAAGCTTGCAACATCAGTCCATGCGAACACTCCGCAGTCATCTGTAGCTGTCTCCGCAACGGACTTGAAACCCTTTTTGAGAAAAAAGCCGAGGGATTATTGGCAGTGTACATGAGACAGACAAGTACATAAAGAATTACATTAATTCAAGCCTTACCTTGGTGACTGGCCACAAACATTACAAACACGCCATACAGAAGTAGCACTCTGTCGGTTACGTATCGCACACACATATAGTACACACTCACACCTTCTGACCGGTGGTGATCCATCAATATGTGAGAAATGCGGTGAACCCCCTAGTGTCATACATATTTTGATACAGTGCAGTGAATTAAACCCTATTCGAAAAAAGCATTTTCCAACATCCTACCATACCCCACAGGGGCGTCTGCGTAAACAGGCGTTTGGTGTGTAGCGACACCACTGACCCGATCTAGCGGGGGGGGGGTTTCAACTCTCTCCCACGCCTAGCCGTGCATGGCTTTGCCGTGTCCGGGGAAAAGGGGATCCTGGGAGTTGAGCCAACGCCGGGTGATTGGACCTATAAGGTCCTCGGAGTGTGTTTCTTCGGCTGACGAAACACACTCCTTTGGCCCCGGCTTCACGTAGACGGCACCCCTGGGCTGACCCACCCAGGGGAAACCGGCAGTCGTCCTTTCCTGTCTCTCTCTCCCTCCTGATCCTCATCTTTTGTTTTTCCAATCTTTTTTGTCATCTTCTCACTTTTGTCTACTTCTATCTTCCAGACGCCAAGGGTTAACCTTGTGTTCGTGCCCTCTCTTGGTCACATATTATTGGGTTATATTGGTTTTGTACAGCTGGCACTGGCATGCCTTTATAATTGTACTGCCGCGTCCCCATGTTGGGCTCGATGGTGGGCGGCTGGCATGGCTGCCGAATTTGTATATACTTCATGGCGTCTTTTTCATTTCCATCTGTCTGATCGCTCTCCTGCTAAGAGGGGGCGCACCAATGCAACACTGAATGTATTTTGAAAGCCGAAAGAAAATTTTCCGCGCTTCCATGTGATCCACTATGAAACGCGAGAAAAGAACGCAAGAACCATTTCTCATTTGGTCGTTTCCAAATGCCTCACCAATACCCAAGGTCCAGGATATCAGGCTACATGTATGGCTAGTGGGGACCTTCTTCTTGAAGTTCAAACCAAGACGCAGTATGAAAACCTGACAAAACTCACCTCTTTTGTAACAACAACTGTATCTATCACAACACACCGCTTCCTGAACAGTTCCCGAGGCGTAGTGTCTAATCAAGACCTAATTAACCTGACAGAGAGTGAGCTCCTCGAGAGCTGAAACGAAAAGCATGAAACAAATGTACAGAGAAATAAGATTAGGCGTGATAACAAAGCAACCCCTACAAAGCACCTCATTCTTCCATTTTGCACAAGCATCATTCCAGAATATGTCGAAACAGGCTACTTGAAGTGAAAGATACGACACTACATTCCCAACCCCCGACTTTGTTTTAAGTGCCAGCGATTCGGCCACAGTTCGCAGAGCTGCCGCGGCCGCCAAACCTGTGCAAAGTGTAGTTCGCACGAACATGCCACAAAGAAATGTGAAGAAACCAACACCCGCGGCGCGAACTGTGTTGGTGGACACCCCGCTTACTCTCGCACATGCCCTGCATGGAAACATGAAAAAGAAGTACCCACACTGAAAGTAAATGAAAACATCTCGTTTAGGGACGCTTGCAGGCGTCTACTAATGCAGGATATTTCGTTCGCGGAGATGGCACGAAAGGGGGCAGTGCCACCTAAATCCGTGGGGCCCACACGTACCACACGAAGTGAATGAGTGGCAGCGCCATTCACCTCCTTAGTGGAAGGAGCACAGGCTCTTTTCCCACCAAAAGGCTTGCAGGCTTCCGGACTTGAATCCCCAGGGCCTCCTGTCTCCACAGATAGTCATAAGACCTCCGTCCCTGCACGCGTGATCCGCAAGTGGGCATCCAGCACCTCGTCTGAGGTGATGGACACAACAGGAAGTGTAACGGTGTTTCGGGCGCTGAAGGACAGAGGCGGCTCTTTGGAGCGTGCAAGAAAATCAAAAACCATCATTACAGGGTCTGAGAAGGCTTTGTGACTTGACACAATACTTCTTTAGTACACACAGCACTCATATACAATGAAAATGAATACACAAATAATACAATGGAACGTCGGAGGACTGCTTAGAAACCTCGAAAATATCCAGGAACTCTTACACAAACATTCCCCAAAAGGGCTGTGGGTACAACAGACACACCTAATTTCCGTCAACTGCAATTTTCTACGTCATTATGTAATATTCAGAAAGGACCGTAATGATACTGTAGCGTAATCTGGTGGTGTGGTCATTATAGTTAATAAGGGTGTAGCATGTATACATCTACTGCTACAAACAACCCTTGAGGCAGTGGCTGTTTGAGCAGTTCTTTTGAACAAACTTGTCACCATCTGGTCTCTTTACATACCTCCACAGTACCATCTCGATAAACACAAATTTTAGTCACTGATACATGAACTACCAGAACCTTATGTGGTTCTTTGGGACTTGAATGCACATAGTGGTCTATAGCGCGACTCTCTCAGCGATGCACGATTTATTGATTGATTTGTGGGGTTGAACGTCCCAAAACCACCATATGATTATGAGAGACGCCATAGTGGAGGGCTCCGGAAATTTCGACCACCTGGGGTTCTTTAACGTGCACCCAAATCTGAGCACACGGGCCTACAACATTACCGCCTTCATCGGAAATGCAGCCGCCGCAGCCGGGATTCGAACCCGCGACCTGCGGGCCATCAGCCGAGTACCTTAGCCACTAGACCACCGTGGTGGGGCGGCGATGCACGAGGTCGCCTAATCAAATAGTTCTTCTTTTCTTCGCGTGCGTGTCTGTTGAATAGGTTTGGTAGCCAACATACCTTCTGGTCTACGAATTATAGTGTGGGCTTAGAGAGGGTAGATCCACCACCGACCATCTGGTGCGCAATGAGGCAGAGATTCGAGATGCTTTCGTCCAAAAACAATTATTTTTCTCTGTGTTTCTCAATAATGAGAAGGCATAGCCTTGCCAATAAAACCTACTCATGCAAAGATCTCAGCATTGTGTCCCCATCGATTGTACCCCTCCTTCCATGCAAAGTAATCAACAATCGATTCGGAAGTGACCCCTTTCCGATCATTCTAAGTTCACCACAAGAAAAAGGTCCTCCACATGTTCCCAGATGGCAGACAGACAAAGCGGACAGGGAACAGTTTCACAACACCACTCGTTTAGGTTGGACTGACCTATGTAGGTTAAACATAAACGAAGCTGTGCAGTATTTCACAGCTTTTCTTACTGACGCAGCAGCCAAGTGCATACCGCAAACGCGTACGTGGCAAGCGACGCGTTCCATGGAGGAACACTGAGTGTCGGAATGCGCGAAAGGAGCAGAACAAGTCATGGATGTTGCTTAGAAATTCACCGACAGCCGAAAATCTTGACAGATTTAGAAATTAAAATCTCAAGGCAGGAGAATGCGTCGGCAGGCCAGGAGAGAAAACTGGCAAAAGTTTTTATAAGGGATAAATTCATATACACAAGAGGCTAAAGTCAGGAACATAGTAGGTAGGGTAGTTGAAGACAAGTACACTCAGTCCCACTCGTAAACACACTGGGTGACAACCTGAAAGATCAGGCAAACTTCCTCGGTGCCCACAACAAGCAGTTGTCTAGCTCATCACACTATACTGAAGGTTTCCAAAGATATAAAGCAAGAATAGAAAAGCAGAAACTAGAGTACAAGTGCACAAAATATGAGGCATACATCCAACCTTTCAACTTAGCTGAGCTACAAACATCACTAAACTCCTGCAGTAATTCTGCCCCAAGCTACGACCGTGTCACGTACGGAATATTGAAAAACCTGCCGCCTAACACGCAAAAAAACTTTATTCTATCTATGCTATCTGGCTATCCAAGCTACGCCCTCCGGCTTTCTAATACCATCCCTACTTCTTGCAAAGAGGCTATTGTTAACAATATTTCGAAACAGGACAAGGACCCTTCTTTGTTTTGAGTTATAGGCCCATTGCACTTACATGCTGCCGTTGTAAACTTTTTGAAGAGATGCTAACCACCTACTTTTACAATTCCTTGAAACACGCCATCTGGTCTACCGATTTTAGTGTGGGTTTAGAGAGGGTAGATCCACCACCGACCAGCTGGTGCACAATGAGGCAGAGATTCGAGATGCTTTCGTCCACAAACAATTATTCCTCTCTGTGTTTCTCGATAATGAGAAGACATACGAGACAACATGACATTTTGGCATATTAGGAGACTTGTCTCAACTGGGTGTATGCGGTAGAATGTTTTCCATAATCGAGGATTACTTGTCCAATCGGACATTCTGTGTCCGTGTGGGCAGTGTTCTCTCCCAATCAGTTGTCCGAAAAACGGGAGTACCGCGAGTTGGTGTACTTAGTTGTACACTTTTTATTATCAACATGAATTCCTTGCACCTCTCCATCTCACGCAATATGTTCTATTGAACATATGTCGATTACGTCCAGCTTGGCAGTAAGTTATGCAACCTGGAAATGTGTGAGCAGCAGGTTCAGTTAGGTTTAAACAAGGTCTCTAAATGGGTAGACAAAAACGGATTCCGACTGATCCCACAAAAAAGCACATGTATCTTGTTCTCCCGAAAGAGAGGCATGCACTCAGAACCTGATATTCAATTGAATGAACAACGTCTGTCTGTTAATGCCGAGCATAAACTTTTAGGCCTAATCTTAAAGCACAAGCTAACCTTCATACGACACATCAAGTATTTAAAAACAAATAGTTTAAAAGCCATGAATGTTTTAAATTGTTGTCACGTACTACGTGGGGTAGTGACAGGCAATGTCGCCGGAGTCTGTATGGAAGCGTCATTCGCACCCGCTTAGAATATGGGGCCGTTATTTATCAGTCTGCGACTCAAAGTGCTTTGAAGATGCTGGACCCTATGCACCATTTGGGCATCCGCCTTTCTTCGCGTGCTTTTTGCACCAGCCCCGTAGAAAGCTTTTACGCTGATTCAAATGAGTGGTCACTTCACTTGCAGAGAACTTGCATGTTCTTTGTATATTTCCTTGAGGTGAAAGCAGGTAAAAAGCACCCTTCATATTCCACCTATAATGATTTGTTGAGCTCCATATTGTTTTAAAACAGGCCTTCGATGAGGCCACCCTACTAAGTTCGCTGCACAAGTCTAGCGGAGAAAACTGGTGTGTCACTGGAACACAGTTTATTGGCTCCTGTAGCCCCGCATGGGCGTCTGAGTAAACAGGCGTTTGGTGTGTAGCGACGCCACGGACCCGAGATAACCGGGGCGGGAGGGGGTTTGGACTCTCTCCCACGCCTAGCCGTGCGTGGCTTTGTCGTATCCGGGGAAAAGGGGATTCTGTGGGTTGAGTCGACGCCGGGTGATTCGACGTTTAAGGCCCCCCGACAGAGGTAACACACCCCTTTTGCCCCGGCTTCACGTAGAAGGCGCCCCTGGACTGACCCACCCATGAGAAATTGGCAGTCGTCTCTTCCTGTCTTTTTCTCTGCCTCTTGATCTTCGCCTTTTCTATTACTTTTGATCTTTCCTGTCTTCTCCTTACTTCTATTTACTTCCACAAGTTTCGGCGGCAATGGTGAACCTGGTATAGATATCCAACCTTGGGTAGATATATTAGGTTATAGCGGCCATGTACGTCTGGCGCTTGCGTCTCCTTTGCGTCTCGCAGTGTCCCCTTTTTGGTCTCCGTGGTGGGTGGCTGGCATGGCCGCTGAGTAAGCTACCTAATACTTGGGAACTCCTAGCCCTCTCACAACAAATCACCCCTCCAAGAAATGGCGCACCGATGCAGTTTTTGAATTTTTACCAAACAAATAAAATTACTTCCCGAAATACCACATGATCGACTGTGAAAGTACTGAAAAGAAAGCTAGAAGCTTTTCATCTTTTCTTGTGTCCAAATGCCTTGTTGAAACGCCAGGGACGGCCTACAAAGCCACAAAGACTGCCAGTGGAGTCCTGCTACTCGAAATAAAAGACTAGGCACACCGCCAGAGACTACATCACCTTACATTATTTGTTGAACAGCCTATCAAAATCACACCGCATCGAACCATGAACAACGTGAATGGTGTTGTATCAGATGGAGACCTGACGGACCTCTCTGATGAGGAACTTCTCACAAGCTGGAAAGACTAAATTGTCATCTGGGTGCAGCAAATCAAAATAAAAAGAGAAAAGAAAGAATCGCCAACGAAACACAATATACTCACTTTCGCATCTAGCACTCTCCTCACTGAAATAGCAACTAGATATCTTAAATTGGCAGTCAGAGAATACATACCCAGCCCGCGGCGCGTTTTAAATATCACAGGTTCAGACACAGCTCCCAGAGCTGCCGAGGACAGCTTACCTGCGCGAAAAGCGGCACCAGAGGCCATACCACTGACGATGGCTGTAAGTTACAGGTCCACTGTGCAAACTGTGAGGGTGACCATCCCACATATTCCAGGTCATGCGTGGCCAGGAAAAGAGAAAAAGCAATGAAAAACCACAAAGTTTAAATCAAACATTAGCTTCCGTGAAGCGCGGCGGCGCCTTTCCGCGCATTTTGCTGGAAACATCTCGTATGCCGTAGTGGTGCGAGGGGGATCAGAACCATTTCGGGTTTCGGCAATGCCTTGGACCACGCCTAGCTTGCCGAGGCAAACGCCCCAAGCCCCCACAGGGGGAGCTGCCTCGGGTGCCCCACACTCCTTTAATGCAGCCCCACCGAGGGCTCCTGTGAACCCTTGTAGCAGCCAGGGCACCACACAAACTAAAAAGGTCCTCTCGACATCCAGCCCAGTTGTGTCGAAGCCTCCATCTGTCACGATGAAGCCTACAACAAAACAACATTGTCTGTCGTCTCTCCTGAGGCGATGAACAAATCCACTTGACAGGTGCAAACTGCGCCAAAGGAACGGCGAGGTTCCCTCCACCACTCTAAATAAGACAAAACGGTAATTACAGGGCCTTCTAAAGACTCTGTATGATAAGTCACTTTTCTCTTTAGACACCAGCCACACTCATTTCGTACACACAGAACTTCTTGACTCCCATATTGGCGACACAATTGATACAATGGAACTTCAGAGGACTACTTGAAAACCTCGACGATATTCAAGAAATTCTACACAATCATTCTCCAAAAGTGCTGTGTGTGCAAGAAACACACTTAAAATCCAAGAATACAAACTTTTTGCGTGAATACGTTGTCTTCCGAAGGGACAGAGATGATGCTGTGGCGTCATCTGGTGGTGTAGCCATTATTGTAATCGAGGAGTAGCATGCACTCATGTAACACAACTAACATCCCTAGAGGCAGCGGCTGTTCGAGCAGTTCTATTGAATAAGCTCGTCACCACCTGCTCTCTATACATGCCGCCGCGACTACGCCTGGAAAACATGAATTCCACTCTTTAGTAGATGAGTTACCGGAACCGTATCTGGTTCTAGGGGACCTGAATGCGCACAGCTATTTGTGGGGTGACTGCTGATGTGATGCACGAGGTCGTCTTATCAAACAGTTCCTCTTTTCATCAGGTGCTTGTCTGTTGAATAGGAAAGAGGCAGCATATAACCTTGCAAAAAAAACTTACTCCTCTATAGATCTCAGTATTACATTTCCTTCACTTCTACCACTACTCCAATGAAAATTATAATTATTTTTTTCGGAAGTGACCACTTTTCTGTCATTTTAAGTACACCAACATCATACGAATGTCCTTTACGAGTTCCAGAATGACTGACATACAAAGCCGACTAGGAACAGTTTTATAACACTACTCATTTAGTTCGACAGACATGTGTGGGTTGAGCATGGAAGAAGCTGGGGAGTACTTCACAGCTTTCCTTATTGACGCAGCAGCCAAGTGCATGCCTTAAACATATGGAATGTCTGGCAAGCGACGCATCCATGGTGGAACACCGAGTGTCGTAATGCGCGAAAGGAGCAGAACAAAGCATGGAGGTTGCTTCAGAAATCACCGTTTGTCGAAAATGTTGACAGCTTTCAAAAAATACATGCTCAAGGCAGGAGGACACTCAGGCAGGCCAGAAGAGAAGAAGCTGGCACAAGTTCTAATTAGGGATCAATTCACATAAACAAGAGGCTAAAGTCTGGAACATGATTTGTAGGGTAGCTGGAAGACAAGTGCATTCACTCCCACTCGTTAACACGCAGGGTGACAGCCTGGAAGATCAGGCGAACTTCCTCGGTGCCCATTACGAGCAGGTGTCAAGCTCATCACACTATACTGAAGCTTTTCAAATAAATAAAGCAAGGATAGAAAAGCAGAAACTAGAACACAAGTCTACAAACTACGTGTAAACACTAGTGTACAACTACAAAGTGTAAACACAAGTGTACAACTGCAAGTGTACAAATTCTTAAGAAAATGAAGTCTGAGGCTAGGCGAAGGCGTCAGCAGGCCAGAGGAGAAAGCTGGCAAACGTTTTTATCAAAGATCAGTTCTTATAACAGGAGGCTAAAGTTTGGAACATGGTTGGTAGGGTAGCTGGAAGACAAGTACACACACTCCCACTCGTAAACACACAGGTTGACACCTTGAAAGATCAGGTGAACTTCCTCCATGCACACTTCGATCGGGTGTGCAGCTCATCGCACTATACCAACACTTTCCAAAATTACAGAGCAAAGATAGAAAAGCAAAAACTCAAACACAAATGTAGAAGATACGAGGCGTACAGCCAAGCTTTCAGCTTACTTGATCTCCACACATCACTGAAATCCTGCAGTGACTCCGCTCCAGGTTCTGACAGTGTGGTTTACAAAATGTAATAAACCTACCATTTTAAACACAAAAAACCTTTCTTTGCTTGTAAATTGCTATCTGCTTCCCTTGTGCTACTCGTACTTCTTTGAAAAAAAACTATTGTTATTCCCATTACGAAATAGGGCAAGGACCCTTCTTCAGTGTGGAGTGATAGGCCAATTGCGCTTAGAAGCTGCCTGTGCAAACTGTTCGTAAAAATGATAAACTGCCGACTTAGACATTTCCTTAAAACAAACAATTTTCTCGACCCATTTCAGTGCGGGTTTCGAGAAGGTAGATCCATCAACGACCACCTTGCTCGTATCGACGCACAGATCAGAAACGCTTTTGTTCATAAGCAATACGTTCTTTCTGTGTTCCTCCATATTGAAAAGCTTATGATACAACATGGCGCTTTGGAATAATAAGAGACGTGCCTATCTTGGTGTGTGCGGAAGAATGATTGATATAATCAAAAGTTACTTGTGAAATCGGACATTCCGAGTTCGAGTAGGCAGCAATATTTCCCAAACATTTGTCCAAGAAACAGGTGTGCCTCAAGGTGGTGTACTTCGTTGCACACTTTTTCTCATCAAATTGAATTCTTTGCGCTTGTCCATCCCTGGCAATATGTTTTATTCTACATATGTCGATGACGTCCAGCTTTGTTTTAGATCTTGCAATCTGGCCTTGTGTGAGCGCCAGATTATGCTTGAATTGAACAAAGTCCCCAAGTGGGCTGAAGAAAACGGGTTCCGGTTGAATGCACAGAAAAGCACGTGTGTCTTGTTTTCCAGGAAGAGAGCCCTTAAGACCGAACCTGATCTTCAACTGCATGGGCAACGTCTTGCTTTTAATAATGAACATAGATTCTTGGTCTAATATTGGACACTAAGCTTCATACCACACATCAAGTATTTTAAAAACAAGTGTTTAAAAGCCATAACTGTCTTAAAAGAATTGTCACGTACTACATTGGGAAGCGACAAGAAGTGTTCATTGAATTTATATAAAAGCCTCATACGTACCCGCATAGACTATGCGGCAAGAGTATATCAGTCTGCGACATCTGGGGCCCTTAAAATGCTTGACCCTGTTCAGCATCTGGGCATCAGTCTCTCTACGGGTGCTTTTCGCACTAGCCCCATAGAGAGCCTGTACGTGGAATCGAACGAAGGGTCGCTCCACCTAAAGGGATGTTACGTATTTATATATTTTTTATTGTAAACGCAGACAAGGATCACCCATCACATTCCACAATTAATGTCTTGTCAAGCCTTGCTGTCTTTGAAAAACGGCATTCCATGAGACAGCCCTACTCACTCCCTGTGAGGGGCCTAGCAAAGAAACCGGTGTGCTGCTCAAATATTTTCTGATGGCTCCCGTAGTATAGTCTGTCACCGTGGCAGTTGCAGGCGATCGATTGCGACGTGTCTTTTTTAGAGGTTACGAAAAATGGACCACTTGCACACATCGACGCATACTTTCTTGAACTACAACACAAATACACACGTCCTGAGTTCTTTACGGATGCTTCAAAGTCTAACACTTCTGTCTCGTACGCAGCCATCGGCCCATCCTTTTCGGAAGCCGGCGTTCTGCACACGGATACCAGCATTTTCACCGGCGAAGCCTTTGCGATACTTGCGGCTGTTAAACATATCAAGCAAATAAAACTACAGAAGGCATTAATATATACAGATTTTCTAAGTGTAGGAAAAGATCTGAAAACACCTAAAAAGCACAAAAATCCTGTGGTTGTCTCGCTTTATTCGCTTTTATGCACAGTCCACTCTTCCAAGCAGCATGTCATAGTCTGCTGGGTGCCAGGGCACCACAAAATAAAAGGCAACGTTCTAGTTGACCAGCTAGCTGGATCCGCCAACAAAACCACTACCGACACTTTAATACTAGCTCCTGCACTCGACTTGTAAGCTGTTTTGAAGCGAAACATCGGGGGTTATTGGCAGAGCACATGGGACACACACACAGGGATTAAATTGCAGAACTCAAGCCGCAATTTGGCCACTGGCCGCCAGTATTAAAATCACGCCACACTGAAGTAATCCTCACAAGGCTAAGAACAGGACATACATACACTACACATTTCTTTCTTTTGTCTGGGGGCGATCCACATTTGTGTGACAGATGTGGAGAAGCACTCACCGTATTTCCCATTCTAACACAGTGCAAATAATTAGACAAGCTAAGAAGACAACACTTTTCATCACCAGACCGACAACATATACCAAGCATTTGCAATTTTCTACATCCTGCAACGTTCGTCGGTAGGGAACCACTTTGCACACACAAATCACTGTTAGCTTTTTAAAAATACGTTCGTACGTTTCATATCATATACCGAGGCATTCCGTAGCACGACATCTTCAGACAGGTCTGCGCTGTGGTGGCTACACTCAATAAAGCGCTTGCCTCACGGCCCTTGGACGCAAGGGTGTGAACGATCGAGGCACTAGTGCTTAAGCCACACGTGCTCATCATGGTTTTTGTTACCGCAAACTTTCGTCATTCATTATTACCACACACTTTTCATGGCATGCTCACGGTTTTAATAATTCTGTGTTTTTACCCGCCTTAGGGCGAGGGATTTTAAGGCCCTTATACAGCCACTAATCACAATCATTGTTCATTAGGCTCTTGCCTCATTAGGCTCTTGCCTAATGGAATGGCACTCTTTGGTCATCAAATGGTCCTTGCGCCACAAAGCACCAAGCTTCAGCATTAATTATGTGACGTAAATGGACGATGAAGGTAATTGACACATCCAAACATGATAATCATGAAGTGCGTGTAATGTAAAACATCACTGCATGCTACGCTCATAGCTGTCTTGTGGCCATTGTGTTAGCTCCACATATACCAAATTTGGTATCACGTAACCTCAATAGACGATGAAGGTAAGTGACATGTCGAAACTTAATATTCATATTGTGGAAGTCATGCTCAGTATAATTTACGTACGTTTGGTAACACTTCAATTTTAAGCAACATATCAACCTTCCTCACTCGTGCTTCACATATCACTGATTCCTACTGTACGTGGTATCTGTCATTTTTTGTAATTAATGAACTCAGTAGCCTATTTCCCAATTTCCACATTCACACTTCAACGCCTTAGACTCTGGACGCATTATCTGGAATTGCACGTGTGCCTGGAAGCCACCTACAATTCGAGTTCTAATAGGCCTGGCCTATCTTCGGTGTGTCTTTTTCCACTGTTTGTTTACTATGCTTCCAAACTACAAGTGCACCTTCACTCTTGGCTTCTTGCAAAATCAGCTCTATTTCATACTTGTCAGCTTCATAATAGGATGTGACAGTATTGTGTGCTTTAAAATAAAGTGATATTAATACCCTGGTTTCCTCTTGGCTCCGTTGATGCCAGGAATGCATGCATAGTCCTTGTGCAGCTCTAGCCATGTAGTAGAAACAGACACACACTTAAAAACTCTCTTCTTCAAGGCCGAGGTACGTGTAGGAGGGAGAAGAGATTAAGTGACAAATTGCTAAGGGGTTCTTAGGGTGGGGCTCCCTCACAGAGTTAGCGGGATCTCTGTTACCATCCAGCCTTTGCGTTTTTTGAACTACAATTAGGTTTTTACTAACTCGAGCATGAGAAGAGTTATGCGTTTGTGTTAGCATGGAAGCATATAGAAGAAGCAGAGACCAACGTGAGAAGCAATATTGCATCTTTACCATTCTCAAAATAGTATTTTTTGTGACTGATTTTTCCAGTCAGTGCAGCATGTCGTCATGCCAAGCAATCTTATCATTCAAAATAGTGCCAAAATATTCTGTGTAAAGTTAGGGCTGTGTTTTCTTGGGCACATTCAGCTAGTGTGTAGGCTGCATCAGCATTGGACGGGATAGAGTTTGGCATTACTTGATGAAGAATAAATTAATTAGCATCTTAAAGGAAAGGTGGATGAAAATGAGAGACACAACATAAGATTATTTTGCCTTCCATTTCATCTACTGTGCTGTTTGATACCTTCCTAAAAATCCACATTCAGTAGTACACCTGCAGCGTGGGCTGCCACGCACAGTCTGCACAAGTGCTCCACAAAATTTGGGAGAGTCAATATATTCAGAGTACGAAACTAGATTGATTGATATGTGAGGTTTTACGTCCCAAAACCACCGTATGATTATGAGAGACGCTGTAGTGAAGGGGCTCCGGAAATTTCGGCCACCTGGGGTTCTTCAACATGCACTCAAATCAGAGCAAACGGGCCTACAACATTTCCGCCTCCATTGGAAGTGCAGCTGCCGCAGTAGGGATTCGGTCCCGCGATCCGCGGGTCAGCTGCCGAATACCTTAGCCACAAGACCACCGCGGCGCGGAATTACGGGAGATGAGGCACCACATGTATGGGTTACGTCTTTGAAAAAGAAAATGAGTATACTACACTTGCGAGAAATTTAAAATATTGTCAGCCATTCAGAGGTTGAAGAGAAAAGACGAAGGTTTCAAGTGCTATATATGTATTGGTGAGAAACATTAAACACACCTTTCTAAGAGAAACGGATTCTTGGAAACGGCATCAACATAGGCACTTTTTAATTGGTACTGCGTATGATCTGAAAGTATGGTACATGTCATGCATATCTTGGCTGGTCTACAATTGCGCATACACATCTGCACTTCACATCAAAAGATAATGCAATAATTCAGACAATAAAGTTTTCTTTAAATATTTGTTGCAGCTACAGAACCATGGCTTTCTGTGGGTTTGAGCCCTGATATTCTTTACCTATAAGATGTATATTCCCTCTGCAGGAGATATAGGTTGTGCAAAGTCATTATTGGCGTTCACGTGAACGCGTCAACGAAGTCTGAACAACTATAGCTTCCAAGGCATACAGTTGATAATTCACTGCATAACATAATATGTGTCCCAGAGCCGGCCCACGTTAGAGCCACGACTGTATAACAACCAACTTCATTGTATAATTTTTATTGTCGCTCTTGCTGCAAGAGCCGGCCACGCTCATTTTTAGGCCTTCGACCACCATGGCCGTACCAGAAACTCTGAAAAACTTCTACTAAATTGGTTTAGATTGTTTGTGCCCACGGCACGATTAGAATAAACAAGAGCCTCCGCAATAGTGATGCGTATCCCATGGGGTCCCAATCAGTCAACTTTGTGGACTAGAATTAGTAATAAACATCGTACACTGAGTGGACGTGTTGCCGGCTAGATTGTTTACCATACCTATATGCGCAAGAGCTCGAGGTAACCACGTCACATCACCACAAATTTGGTTTCTAAAGATAACGCTGACTTTTATATAGGGGCTGGAGTCAAAATTACCTTCATTTGACCCGAAGTGAAAGCGGTGGAAACGAACGTATGAGCGTTACTTAGCCCTAAATTGTCCTGCTTCAATCCGACGGAGTGCTGTACATGCAACTATCTTTATTTGGATTAAAACTTGAAAAAGCACAAGCAATATCACTTTGAGGCGCACGTGCAGCTAATTCTTATTGGCATGCTTGTCAAGAGCCGCACCCAAGAGGTCCAAAACCGATTTTGTCATACATATTCACCTTTGGTAAGCACACCTTCAATCGGTGCTCATGAATGCAGTTTGTTTAGAATTTAGGATGAGCCACAGCCACTATTATTTAGGTTCTTTTCCATAGCAAGCTTAATTTCCGAGTTCAAAATTTTAGATGTTCGCCTTAGTTGTTTTAAACTGATCGAGTGTAACGCATGCCGCCATTCATTTATTTGAATTCACTTTCCTAAGCTATATGACACCTGAGGCAAAGCGTCATTTGCATGCAGCATTCACGCGAAAATCAATAATTTTTCCTTGAATTTATTAAAAATTCACTTGTCGCAAGGTTTAAGAATGAATTTCGAATGTGCATGTGCTGGCACAGATATCATCATACATAATTGTGCACACACACACACACATATATATATATATGTATATATATAAATATAAATAAATATATATATTTATATATATATATATACATAAATTATTTTTGTTCACTAGCACTGTGGTGTTGTGTACTTATTATTTTAAATATTGGGTATATATGATCTCTGTATCATGTCAACATATAGGTATCAGTTCAATTATTTAGATCACTCTTTTATTTACAAATAGAAATTATCAAGATTTTCTGCGTATATATGCGCGCCGTTTTATTCTCCTGCACATTTTCCTTTTGATGTGCTAATTTATGCTCTAAGGATTAACATTCACATTTGTCTTGACGTTGTTATGGTAAAATTACCAATATTATTTCTTGCCATTCTTGGGTAGACGAACTGTCAATCACTAAGCTGTGGCACATAACCGCAAACCTACAATATGCCTGCCACATATCAGGAAGAAAGGCTTTGACGAGATATGGGATGGAATAGCGGCATTATTCATGACCTGGCAGGCAATTATATTTGTCAAAACATCTTATCCTTCCATGCTCATTTGGTTTACCCAAAGCTAAGGGTGTAATTACGAGAGCTGACGTAAGCGGCTAGATAGATAGATAGACAGACCATTGAAGTGAATTTTTTCTTAGTGAATGGAACGCTTAGTCAATTGAATTATTATAACGTTTTCTACTCACTGTCCAGCCCTGCTCGGTTATAGGAGTACATAAATATTACTAAAACGGCAATCGATATTTAGGCGCTGAAAAATGCATGCAACGCAAACTATCTCTTAATTCAAGTTCAAGATAAACTTCTCTTATCGTGATATAAAGTGGAGCTGGAGCTACATATACTCTCACAATCATAGAATACCACCGTAGTCATTACACAAATACATATCCACACATGGGGAAGGGCCGATCGTATATGCCTTCGAAGACAACGTAGCATTTGTTTGGCTTCACTCCAGGACAAAAGTGTCACATGCTGAAGCATATTTGCAGTAAGCATACCGAAAGCGGCACTCCCTGAAGTATACAACTTGTAGGCCTCAATGGGGCACCTGCAAAAGCAGATGTTTTGTGTGTAGCGACACCACGGACTCAAGCTAACGGGAGAGTTTTGACTCCCTCCCACGCTCAGCCGTGCGTGACTTTGCCGTGTCCGGGGAAAAGGGGATCCTTGGCGTTGAGCCGACGCCGCGTGATTGGACCTTTAAGGCCCTCCGGCAAAGGCAACACACGCCTTTGGCCCCGGCTTCACGTAGACGGCACTCCTGGGCTGACCCACCCAGGGAAAATCGGCAGTCGCCTTTTCCTATCTCTCTCTCCTCGTCTTCGTCTTTACCTCTCACTTCTTATCTGTCCTGTCACCTTCTATCTTCGGTCTACTTTCAATTTTTCCTGGCGGCGAGGGTTAACCCTGTGAAGGTGCCAAACCTCGGGTAACTATATTTGGTTATAGCGGCGATGTAAGGCTGGCGCCTGCAAGTGATTACCTTGTAGCGTCCCCTTGTTGGGCTCGGTGGTGGGTGGTCACCATCGCTGCCGATTTTCAAATGCTTCTCATGGCAAAACCCTCCCCCTCTCTGACTGACTGGTCCCTGAAAAGGAACCGCACCGATGAAAGCTCCAAACGCACCCGAACTGATTGTGACCACTTTCCACACTTTTTAGTCATACACTCTCTTACAGACAACGAGTCTGTTGCAGAATTGTCCGTCTTCCTGATTGCCAGAACTCTCGGAAACCTAATAGGCAAAAAATATTATGCAAAGAAGCTGTCATCTGGTGATCTTGTTGAAGTGACCCAGAAAGACCACTCAAACACTCTCCTGAAACAAAAGCAGTTTGCGCACATGAACGTGTCTGTCACTTCCCACCGCAGTCTTAACACTGTCCCAGGTGTCAATTCAGAACGCGATCTCATGCGAGAAACGGAAACTGACCTCCTTGAGGGCTTCTGAGAGCAGGGCGTAATTGCTATACGTCAAATCATAATCAGACGGAAACGTGAAGAAGTGGTCCCCACATATAGTCATAATCTTTAACCGCTCCATCCTGCCCGAATCTGTGAAAGCGGCGTTCCTTAACTGTAACGTCCATCCCTATACACCTAACCCAAGAAGGTGCTTCAAGTGCCAGAAATACGGACATGGATTAAACACCTGCAGCCAAAAACTAACATGCGCGAAATGCGGTGACCATGACCACCCAACCGAGAACTGCACTTCGAACCAAACAGAATGTCCTAATTGTCACGGGCCGCATGCCGCGTACTCGCGCACATGTGAAGCGTTCAAGAAAGAAAAGGCTGTACTTCACACCAAGGTTACAGAAAATATCACATTCTCGGAAACCCGGAAGAAGGTATCCCTTTTTTCCGAAGATCATACGTGTACGCAGCTTGTCCTGGAGCTGGGCGTTGTCTAGTGACGGTGGGCACGCAATAAAGCTTTGCTGATGCGTGCACACCTCTGCGTTCTACCAAGCAGCACGAACCTTTCACGTCCTGGAGGACAAACTTCATCAGACCCTAGGGACCATACAGACAACTGAGACACTTGCCTCTTCTGACAAACCTCCATTAGCTTCCGAGGGTCCACCGGAGGCAATGAAAGTGACACCAGGATCCTCAGCGTCTAAGATGCTGACGGACTCCCCCTAAGTGAGGCGGGGCTTTATGGATTGCCTCAGAGGGAAGAGACACCCTCCAGTGAAGCCGCCTGATAAAGGCAGCGAAGTGTGAAAAAGTCGCGCTCTTTTCCTCATTCATAAAAATGCCTGCCAGACTTATCAACCACTGGAATAGTCGAGGCTTACTTAAGAACTCAGGCGACATATATGAAATACTTGCACAACACAAACCAAACATATATTTGCTTACAGGAAACACACCTAAAACCTACACACAATACCCTTTTAAAAAGATATGTAGTATACCGAAACAACAGTTTTACTTGCGAAGTAAAAGCAGCGCGAAATTATGGACAAGAAATTATGGACAGACAAAAGACGACACTGCGCTGCACTCGCAACTAAACTCTATTGAAAGATACACGCACATATATCAAGCATTTCACGCGGTCACGTGGACAACCAAAGGCGTCTGCGCATCAAAGCAAACAAGGTATGAGAAAAGCCTATTCATATTGATAATCAACACGTGTATAACAACCACGAAAAAACACAAAAAAACGTGGCTTCCTACTTGCCAAAAACTTACGGAACGGTCCCCAAGAAACTAACAATCACTCTAACGTGGCAGCACTGAACCCATGTACCAAACTTCTTTTCACCATGGGCCACAGACGGCTTGTATACACACCTTTCTCCCTCTTTTTAATGAAAAACGCCTCTATCACTTCTCTGGTGCACTTATCTCGATGTGAAAACAAATAAGTGGCTTATCTGCCAAAGGTTGGCAGACACATTCCCTACAGTGAGCTGGCAGATGCAATTCGCCGGCGGCCGTTAAAGAGGTTAAGTGTTCTTTTAGTCTTACGTTAATGCACCGCCTGGTTTGTCCTGTGTAAACCCCCCGCATGACAAAGGCAACATATATACAACCCACAATGTACACTGAATATATCGATTTTTTCTCTTCTCCGGAGAGTACGAGGAGGTCTTTCATAGACCGGAACTTCTTTTATGGACGCGGGAGCAAATGGAGGACAACTTAATGGGAGTATACATCACAACGCGTACCCCATACCTGCTGGCCACGTTTTTGAAGCTATGTGAAAACTTGGGCACGTAGGTTACCACAACCAGTTTCATTTCATCGAGCACGCGCTCAGTTCTCCTGTGCGTATGACTTACGCCTTTGACCCACTTGATTAGCTTTTGAGAACTTCCCAAGATTTCCGTATCACGGTAGCCCACCAACATAAGCCTCTCAACCTGGCTCATGAAACTTTCTTTCATCGCATGCGTGCACGTTTTCAGTAGCGCACTCCGCAGCACAGCATGAATAATGTCTGACTTGACTATCTTAGAATGGCCTCAGGTGAACGGCAAGATACCCTTTACGGATCGGGGCTTGTACCGCCATCACAAATGTTCCTCGTGAAACCGAATTCTAACATCAAGAAACTGAAGCTCTCCTTTTCAGGCAGCTCATAGGTGAACTTGAGCCCATGACCAGAATTCTTTAAAAAGTTTATTACATCAGCTCTCATTATATGCCGACTGTCGGTTTTCATTACAATAAGAAAATCCTCAACGTACCAAAAAATGCGGCAGGACATATTCATTTATCGGACGGACCTGTCAACTAGTCCCAGGAAAACATTACTTAAAACTGGTGCCACCCTAGATGCGATGCTAACACCACAATTCTGGACATAAAAGCCCACTTTCCACTCCACACACATTCACCGCAAGTAAGACGTCAGCAATTCCAGAAAACTTTCTGAGGAAACACTGCAACTGTTAACAAAATTAACTTCATTATTGTCCTCAGCCACACGTGACTTTACACTCTGCAGAAGTTTAACATGCGGTATGAAGTAGAAAATGTCCTCAATGTCGATGCTGAAAGCCGAACAAGATCCCGGGTTATAAGTTTTTAGAAATTCTACTACACATTCAGAGTTGTTTGCTACAAAAGGGTCGACTACACTGAGGCTTCTAGGTGCATCTACAAGTAACACGACATCTCAGACAGCCAAGTCCGTTTTTCCGATAATATGGCTCTGAATGGGGAATGATTTTTTGGGGTTTTCACTGAGGAAAAAAAAACTTGCAATTTTAATTCTTTTGCCCTTTCCACTTTACTGACAAGACCGGACCGATTCCTAGCTTGCAGCATAGCAAGAACTTGCTGTTTCACCTTCTCTGTTTTATCGTCCACTTCTTTGAAATTCTTCATTGCGGCTGTCTCAAATTTTTCATTGTAAGCGCCCTCATTCATGACCACAAACATTTTTTCCTTATCCGACAAAGAAACCCTAAGCCCATTCCTCTGTAAAAATTCGACGACCACCTTGCCAGGGGAGAGCCTTCGCCTAGCCAACGACGTTTGAGTGCATACGTCTATACAATCAGGCACGTACCTTTTCTGCTCGTCCTCCGGCACATACCGAGAAATGTTCCTTGAAAAAGCTACCTTTTCCGCCGGTGGAACATTCGGTTCAAACACAAACTTGGGTCACAGTTTTAAAACCTTGTTAATGTCCTCCGGGATGAAACAATCACCAAGAAGACGTGCTTCACCTTGCGCCAGTCCTTTCTTATTCCTGGTTGGAAGTGTCGGTCGCACCTTGCCCCAAAGTAACTCTGTGATTTCCTTGGTCGTCTTCCTCCATTCTTTCAGGCACGGCTTATGCCTGTAGGTTGACTCAGTAGAGCAGGCGGCCACCAAACAGTCTTGGAAAAAATGAACTTGCCTCCACCACTCAGAGCGCAAAATGCGGCAAATCCTTCTGGCGTGTCCCATCGAAGGTTTGAGCAACCTGCACAACCCTTGAAGTTCAGGAGGGCACAAGCCCTGTTTTATATACCAAGAGCATACCCTTGCTCTGCACACACACACACACACGGCTACAGTGATAGCCAAAGAGGCTGGGTCATCGTGAAGAGCGTTGCGATAGAAAGAAGAGCCCGATGCACAAGAAATAAATTGCAATATTAGCAAAAGCTGGGCTAGTCAGTGGTTCATACTTGGGAAGTAAAAACAGCGCAAAAATATAGACAATGGCAGAGGAACAAGCGACACCACGCTTAAATTGCAACTAAGCTTTATTGAAAGATACACGCACATATATCAAGCATTTGACCCGGTCACGTGGACTGCCAAAGGCGTCTGCGCATCAAAGCAAACAAGGTATGAGACAAGCCTATTCATAATGATAATCAACACGTGTGTAACAACCACAAAAACACAAAAACATGTCTTCTTACTTGCCAAAAACTTACTAAACGGTCCCCAACAAACTAACAATCACTTTAACGTGGCAGCGCTGTACCCAGGTACCGAACTTCTTTTTCACTAAGGGCCACAGACGGCTTGCTTACCCACCTTTTCCTTGTTTGTTTGCTTTCAATTGTTTGACTTGTTTGACTGGTTTCACGTTTTCGCTTGGTTGTTCGCACATTGAGATAATGCACCATGGAAGGGATGGAGGCGTTTTTCATTGAAAAGGAGGGGGAAAGGTGTGTAAGCAAGCCGTCTGTGGCCCTTGGCGAAAAAGAAGTTTGGTACCTGGGTTCAGCGCTGCCACGTTAAAGTTATTTTTGTTAGTTTGTTGCACACCGTTCCGTAAGTTTTTGGCAAGTAGGAAGGCACGTTTTTTGTGTTTTTGTGGTTGTTACACACGTGTTGATTATCATTATGAGTAGTCTTGTCTCATACCTTGCTTCTTTTAATTCGCAGACGCCTTTCTGTCCACGTGACGGGGTCCAATGCTTGATATATGTGCGTGTATCTTTCAATAAAGTTTAGTTGGAAGTTCAGCGCGGTGTTGTCTCTTCCTCTGTCCTTGTCTATACTTTTGCGCTGTTTTTACTTCGCAAGTATAAACTACGATTTAGCCCAACTTTTGTTATTATCGAAAGGACAGACAGGGAACTTCCCATTATTATGGCGGTGTCACTGTCGTGGTGCAGAAAGCAGTTCCGTCTCAAGGCCTCACTCTGGTTACTGACTAAGAAGCAGTGGTAATACGAGCCCTAGTTTTTGGACGAATATCAACCGTGTTTTCACTATACAACCCTCCGGACTACCAACTGTCTACTAAAGAGTTTGAAACACTCATCGACCAGCTTCCACATCCATCCCTGTTCGTTGGAGATTTCAATGCGCACCACCCTCTATGGGTATGTAGGAGAACGGATTCTCTTGGCTCCTCAATTGAAAACTTTCTGTTGTTTTCTGGCTCCTGTATATAATTATTAAAAAAAAGCCAACATACTTTAACGTAGCGCACAGCTTATACACAGCAATTGATCTTGTTATTGGATCTCCTTCACTCATGGCATGCACTGAGTGGGCATGCAAAACACAAAGGAAATGTGAGTACAATGACTGCGAATGTAACCAGGTTCAGAGAACAGGATTTGAACTGGACGAAATTCTGAAAACTCTCAAAACTATCAGACTCATCAATTGAAAACCTAGGTATTGACGAATGTGAAGCGTTGGTCACACTGCACAATATACAGGCCGCAGAGCAATCCATCGCACATACATCTAACAACACACGGAACAAAATATGACCTTGGTGGAACGCTGAGTGCTAAATGCTCGTGACAATCAAAACAAAGCATGGCCCGAATTCCGCAGTTATTCTACAGTTCAAAACTTGGAGAATTTTAAGCGTGCAAAAGCAAACGATAGGCGTGTCCGACGAGAGTCTAAACGACAGAGCTGGCAATCTTGCCTCTCATCGGTGATCTCTTACACTGACACACATAAGGTGTATAGCAGAGTAAGAGCACTCCAAAGGTACAGCACTCATCTAGTGCCTCTTGTTAGTACTGCTGGTGATACACTGGAACACCAGGCATATGCCTTAGGCCAACACTTTGAGTATATTTTCAGCTCAGCACAATATACAGACACTTTAGGTGGTACAAACTTGCCGAATAACACAAACCTATTCTTGATGAAAGGCCATCTGCAGGAGGGTACAATGCCACCTTTATTATAGGTGAACTAAAGGCAGCACTGGCAAAGTGCGGCTGCTCAGCAGCAGGCTCGGACAGGATTACTTACTGCATGCTCAAACACCTACACGGAGAAACTCTTGACGTCATTTTCATTATTTTCAACAATGTATGGTCCTCTAGGCGTCTACTCATGACCTGGAAAAAGGCAGTTATCATACCCATCCTTACACAAGGAAAAGGAGCCACACTTGCTGCTAGTTACAGGTCTATTGCGCTGACCAGCTGTTTGTGCAAGATGTTAGAAAAAATGGTGTATCGCCGCATTTTGTATTACATCGAAACGAATGGCCTCCTTGATCGTTATCAAGCTGGATTGAGGTCTGGCCGGTTGACA
Organism: Rhipicephalus microplus; assembly: GCF_013339725.1. Lineage (NCBI taxonomy): Eukaryota > Metazoa > Arthropoda > Arachnida > Ixodida > Ixodidae > Rhipicephalus > Rhipicephalus microplus. The sequence goes on along the minus strand of NC_051168.1, from coordinate 200,462,568 downwards.
ACTGACTAACTGGTAGCATTTGAATTCTATGTCCGGGATGCCTTTATTCATAAACAGCACTGCCTATCTGTATTTTTTTACTTGGAAAAGGCTTACGACACGACATGGCTTTGTACCATTTTCCGTGACCTGCGATCTTATGGAGTGTCAGGAAATATGGTGAATAGTATTGAAAGCTACCTTTCTGACCGTACGTATGTGGTTCGTGTTGGTAATGCCTTATCAAAGTGGTTTACGCAAGAAATTAACGTCCCCCACGGCGGTGTTCGTAGCTGCACACTGTTCGTCGTGAAAATGAACTCCATAAGCACTATCCTACCTAAAACAATCTTCTACGCTGTATATGTAGATGACATTCAGATCACCTTCAAATCGTGCAACCTAGCTATCTTTGAACGTCAGATTCAGTTGGCAGTAAATAAGCTCTCAAGTTGGGTAGACAATATGGTTTTAAGTTTAACTGTTACAAAACTGTATTGCGTTCTCTTTTCAAAACTACGTGGCATAAAGCCATCCCCCAACATCTGAATTAATGGACAAACCATAGCTAACAAAAGAGATCACAAAATTCTAGGTGTTGTCGTTGATGAAAAGCTCAGCTTTGTTACACATATCAAACAGCTACGACTTAAATGCTTGAAAGCCTTAAACCTGCTCAAGAATCTCTCGCTTCAGTCATGGGGCACAGACCGTGACTCTCTATTGAACCTTCTCAACAGTGTAGTGCTATCACGTATTGATTACGGCTGTAGGGTTGACGAGTCAGTGTCAAGATCGGCATTTAAGTTGCTTGACCCAGTCCACCACCTTGGGCTTCGGCAGGCCAGCGGTGCTTTGCGAATCAGCCCAACAGCCAGCCTGTACGTTGAGACAAACCGGTGGTCACGAGAACGGTGACGTCAGTTCACAAGTGTCACGTATGCCACCAAGGTACTTTCCAATGTCGACCACCAAGCTCGCGCGCTATTGTAGGATACATCAAACGCCCACCTGTTTTTGAGGCGACCATCAGCTACGCCACGGTATCCCCTCAGAGTGGGCTCACACTTTGAAAATAAGCACATAGTGGTCTCCAATCTTCAACTAACCTCTCTCAAGGACACTGTGGTGCCTTGAGAAAGGCAGGCTATCGATTGTGACTTGTCTATATTAGAGGTAGGAAAAAATGGCTTCCCAGTTGCAATCAATCAACACTTCAAGTACCTGCAGGTCAAATACAGGTGTGGTAAGTATTACACCCATGCCTCCAAGTCTTCCACAGTCGCTTGTAAGGCACATTTTAAAGGAGAAAGAACCAGCCTCAACCTAATACACAGACTCTCTCAGTGCAGTGACTGCGCTGTCCTCCACTAAGATACTCAAAAAACCAGTTACTAATACACTTATCAAATGCATCATGTCAGCCCGCAAATCCAAGATCAAGATCACGCTATGCTGAATTCTAGGCCACTGCAACATAGCTGGGAATGAGGTAGCAAACAAAGTTCCGAAGTCAGCTTCACTCCGCCAATCAGTTGACGTAGACAGCCTCCCGTATGAGGATCTGAGGCCCCTCATCAGAAGCCGAATGCGTAGAAAATGTGAAGAAGAATAGCACGCAGCAACTGCGAACAAACTGCACTTAGTAAAGTCAAGCATAGGAAGATATGTGACTGAAAAACGTAACATGCACCAAGAGGCTGCACTGTGCAGACTCAAGATCGGTTATACACGTGCAACAAGCTCGCACCTTTTAACCAACTCTCCAGCGCCACATTGTGCAAAATGTGGTGATGCGCTGTCTGTCGTTCTCAATATCTGTCTGTACCTCAAACCAGAAAGACTGTGTCACTTCCCTAAGCTGTACAAATGCCACATTACGCCTCACCTGCAATTTTTTCTTGGAGACGATCCCTTGTTCCCTCCAGAAGTGGTCTTAAGGTTTTTAGCTTGTGTAGGCTTTTTACATTCCATAACACATTCTCACTAATCTCAACCTCCTCTCAATCTTGAGTGAACCGCTGAGACTTTTGCATTAAATGTCATGCAGCACGCACTTCTTGTCCTGGCAAGGACTGTTGCCGACGCTGCATGGCTCTTTAAAACCCATAAGCATTGCCCGTTTTACACACATCACGCATAGCCACTACACCTAAGTTTAATCCCTATGCTCCACTCTTTTATTCCCTCGATTCTGTGTAGACTTTCTATAATCAAATCGCCCAAAAAACCGTGTGTTTGGTGCTCTTTGGCCTGAGTTGCGCTTGCGCCAATAAAATCTACCATCATCATCATCAACTTGTAGGAGCTTCCTGCGCAAGCTCCCACTAAGTTTGATTAGTGCAATTAAATGCGAACAGAACAGAACAAGCACATACACCCACACAGATTGAATATCCTTGCTGCACGGTCATCGATCGAAGGTGTGCCTGTCAAAATCTGGCTATATATGTAGCGAAAGGTATTGCACCTTTTGGGTTGCTCATGGCAAGCAGAATAATAAGAGTTAACATCTCTTACGCATCAAGTTGATATCTCCATGTCTTTACAGGACTGAATGCACACACAAATGCACGGATTGTATTGTGTCGATTCAGGGGTAAGTAACGCACATCTTTTCGTTTCCACCGTTTTCAACTCTGGTCAGAACGGCGCAATTTTGACTCGAACGAGTAGATAAAAGTCAACATTATCTGTAGGTACCAGATTCGTAATGACATGACGTGATTATATCTCGAGCTATCGCGCATACAAGTATAATAAACAAACTAGCCTGCCAACTCACTTCAGCTAGCTTACATGCTTCTTATATAGTTCGAAGTAGATGTACATCATTCGTCAGACATTCAGAACCACTTCTCATGTGACAATCTAATTCGTGCAGCATTGATTGTCATGTGTGTTTATGAGGGTATGCCGATTCATGAGAAAGGTGGCCATATCAGCTGTTTAAAAAAGAAACGAGCGTTATCGCGGAGGCTCAGATTGAGAGCACAGTTATATAAACAGTGTTAGTAACCTGACTACCAGTACGTGTCATACATGCAAATAGTCCAAAACAGTCTAGAAGTTTCTCGGACATTCTGGCGCTGTCTGCACCGATCAACTTTTCATGGGTATATGGATCATATAAAACAGAAATAAGCGAGCTTGGAGTATTACCGCTACTGTATACAAGCAAATCTCTTTTAACGACTCACTCACTACTTTTCTACACATACCCACTGGGAAAATCAATCACAAAAATTAAGTCATACAATAAACTCGGCTGTTATACCTAATACAGTTGTGCTAGGCACATTGGTTTTACAACATCATGCTCTTAATTACCTTCTGTATTCCTTGCACAATTTGTTTGATTTGCAATACAAGTTCGTTTTGAAGTAATATGTCCAGGTACAAAGTGCATCTTAGGTTCTCGCGAGAGAACCCAATATGCACTAATTTGGCAGTTATCGAGCTGCAATTAACGCAAAATTTTGGTTCTCTGATTCATTATCTGCAATAAATTTTATTGTGCAGTGACAATGCACATGTGCTCAGTACACGTTAAGAGATATGTGACCATACTTGAAGTCATCTGCACCCCGCAGGGGCGTCTGTGCAAGCAGGCGTTTGGTGTGTAGTGAAACCACGGACCTGAACTAATGGGGGAGTTCTGACTCCCTCCCAAGCCTAGCCGTGCGTGGCTCTGCCATGTCCGGGGAAAAGGGGATCTTTGGGGTTGAACCGACGCTGGGTGTATGGACCTTCAAGGCCCCCTGACAGAGGCAACACACCCCTTTGGCCTCGGCTACACAAAGACGGCACCCCTGGGCTGACCCACCCAGGGGAAAATGGCAGTCGCCTTTTTTTATCTCTCTCTCCCTACATCTTCGCCTTTATCTCTCACTTTTTATCTGTCCTCTCATCATTTACTTCCAACTCCTGTCTCAACTTATATGGGAAGTCATTATTGATTCATACGGCAGAGACCACTTTCCTATCGTTATCAGCACATCAATAAGAAATATATGTCCTGCACAGGTTCCCAACTGGCTCACCAACAAAGCCGATTGAGACCAGTATAAAATTACTTTAATAACTTGGACTGACATAGAGGGTTTAAGCGTACAAGCTGCTGTGAGCTGCCTGACAGCATTTTTGATTGATGCTGCAACAAAATGTATACCACAAACATGTGGACCGTCAGGCAAACGACGAGTTCCATGGTGGAATGATAGTGCCGTAATGGGCGCAAAGAACAAAGTAAGGCATGGAAGTTGCTCAGAGACTCGCCTCCAGCAGAAAATCTTAAAAAAATTAAGAAGATCAAGCCGCAAGGAAAAAGGGTGTGCCGTCAGGCGAGAAGAGAAAGTTGGCATAAATTCTTATGAGGCATTATTTCATGCACAGATGAGGTGAGAGTCTCGAACATAATTAGTAAGGTAACAGGACGACACACTTCCTCTATTGAACACATAAAGGGAGAGCTCGGAAGACCAGGGAAACACTCTTGGGTGCTCTTCCAGCAGCTCTCCGGCTCATCACACTATTGTGAAGCGTTCAAACAATACAAAGCCAGAATAGAAAAACAGAGATTAGAGCGCAAACCCACAACACATAAGGTATACAATGAACATTACTGTACGGCTGAGCTACAAACCTCACTTACCTGCTGCAATTATTCTACCGCGGGTCCAGACCATGTGTCATATAACATGGTAAAACACCTACGCACTGACAGCCAGAAAGCTGTCGTCTCTCTGTTATGTGCGATATGGTCTCCTGGCGAGCTACCCTCAGCCTGGAAGGAAGCTGTCGTTATCCCAATTTTAAAACAATGCAAGGACTCGGCCTCAGTTTCCAGCTACAGGGCAATAGCGGTAACCAGCTGTCGTCGCAAGGTCTTTAGGAAAATGGGTAACAGGTGCCTGATGCACTTCCTTGAAATTAATGGCCTACTTGACCCATACCAGTGTGGGTTTCGAGAGGCTCGGTCCACCACCGACCACTTTGTCCGTATTGAGGCACAAATTCGTGAAGCTTTTGTTCATAAGCAGTTTTTTTCTGTGTTCCTCGTTAAGTAAAAGGCATATGACACTACATGGCGCTTTGACATATTGCGAGACCTGTCACATTTACGTGTGCGGAGTAGAATGCTGACAATTATCGAAAGATACCTGATCAACCGTACACTTCGTGTCCGAGTTGGCACTAACTCATCTCGAGTATTTGTCCACGAAACAGGAGTGCCAAATGGAGGTGTATTGAGCTGCACACTTTCATAGACAAAATGAATTCCTAGCACCCGTCTCTCCCACGAAATATTTTTTACTGCGTAGATGTTGATGATATACAGATTGATTACAAATCCTGCAATATCTCAATGTGGCAACGTCCACTTCAACTTGGATTGAACAAGGCACTTCAATTGGCAAACGGGAATGGTTTTATACTCAACGCACAAAAGAGCACTTGTGTCTTGTTCAGCCGAAAGAGGGGCCTCCATCCTTACGCCGACATTGACATGCATGGTGAACCTCTGTTAGTGAAGACCGAGCACAAGTTTCTTGGTTTCATATTAGACACTAAACAAACCTTCATCCCACACATCAAGTATTTAGAGGACAGGTGCTTAAAAACAATGAACATTTCGAAAGTGTTGTCTTGCACTACATGGGGAAGTGACACGAAATGTATAATGAATTTATATAAAAGCATCGTACGCACACGCCTAGATCAGGGTGCTATAATCTGTCAGTCGGGAACACTATCAATCTTAGAGATTCTCGACCCCGTCCACCATCTAGGCATTCGCCTCTCTATGAGTGCGGAGAGCCTGTACGTGGATTTGAATGAATGGTCGCTCCACCTACAACGATGCTTCCTGTACTTTTTGTAGTTTCGGAAGGTGAAGGCAGACAAGAAACACCCTTCCTATTTCACAATAATGATTTGTCTTGTTCTGGCTTGTTCGAGAACCATCCTTCGTTAGGCAGCCCTACACACTCCATGTAAGGGGCCTGGCCGAAGAAACAGGTGTGCTTCTTCTTGAACACAGTTTGATTGCTCTTGGCATTTATCGGCCACCGTGGCAGTGGCAGCTTACAGACTGTGATGTCTCTTTTGTTGAAGTCACAAAGCACGCACTACTTGCACACATACATACATACTTCCCAGAACACAACATGAAGACACTTTAACTGAGTTCTCTACCGATGCGTCAAAGTCAAACACTTTTTTGTGATATGCAGCGGAAGGCCAATCCTTGTTCGAGGCCGGCGCTCTTCATCCTGATGCAAGCATTTTCACAGGAGAAGCTTACGCAATACTGGCGGTCGTAAAACACATCAAACAGATAAAATTACAAAAGGCGGTAATATACACAGATTCCCTAAGCGTCGTCCAAGCCCTCAAAACTTCTAAAAACACAAGAACCCCGTGCTGGTGTCACTTTACTCACTTCTGTTCACACTGTACACATCAAAACAGCATGTTGTCTGCTGGATTCCACGGCACCGTGAGATACAAGGGATTGTTTTGGCCGTTAATCTGGCTGCTTCGGCCAACGACACTAGTCCCAATGCATCAATACCATCCCTGCACTTGACTTAAAACCTTTTCTAAAATGAAAGCTCTGGGTGTATTGGCAGAGCACTTGGGATAAACACACAGATAATAAACTCCATGCTATTAAGCCGCAACTAGGTTATTGGTCATCACTATCGAAACCACCACACACAGAAGTAACTCTAACAAGGCTCAGAACAAGACATACACACTCTACACAATCATTTCTTCTATCTACCCGCAATCCACCATAATATGAGAGATGTGGAGAAACCCTTACGGTTCTTCACATCCCCATTCAGTGCAATGAGCTAGATGTTTTAAGGAAAAAGCAATTTTTACTGCCCTACCGACAGCAGCTCCCAATACACCCTCGGATGCTCATCAGTAGAGATCCGCTTTTCAAACTGCAAACACTTTTCACGTTTTTAAAAATGTTCATAGCCCTCACCCAATATTTCGAAGTCATCCTTAACACGACCTCTGTGGCGTAGTCGTGGCTGCGGTGACTACATCCTAATCATGGTTTTATTATCATTACATTTTGCAATACACTTTCACTACGCATACCTCACGCTACTGTCATGATTTTATTACTTTTATGTTTTAACCCGCGTCAGTGCGAGGAATTTTAAGGCCCCTTTACAGCCACACATCATATCACTGTTCATATCTCAGGTCAATTGAATTGGCGCTTTTTGGTCATCTATTTGCCGGCGTGCCATTAAAAAGTACTCATCGTCATCAACAACCATACGACAAACTATCCAGAATTGTATCATTTGGAGACACTCCTTCTTCAATGGACCCACACAGGTCTATGAACACTGTCCGTGGAGTAATTTCTGATAATGACTGACCTTATTAATCTAAGCGAAAGCGAACTGTTATAAGGATGGCAAAATGAAAACGTTGTGAAGGTACAGCGAATAATGATCAAGCGAAACAAGAAATAGACTTCTACAAAACACATAATAATCCTTTTTGGTACAAGCGACCTACCAAAATCAATAAAAACCGGCCTTGCAAGTTGCGTGTAAGACCCTACATCCCCAATTCTCGTTGATGTTTCGAGTGTCAACGTTTCGGGCACGGATCGCCGAGCTGCAGAGGGCGCGCCATTTGTGCAAATTGTGCATCCATGAAACACATGTCCGACGACTGCACCTCAGAAGACTCATATTTCGAACTGCGAAGATCACCCTTCCTATTCACAATCATGCCCCACATGGAAAAAAGAAAAACAAATAGTAAAATTGAAAGTCAAATTCAATCTGTCATTCCAAGAAGCACGTAAGCGTTTCACACTTCACAACCCCTCTTATCCCTCCTACACAGATGTGACGCGCCGGGGTGCCGGGTCACAATTTTCTGCACCCGCGATTGTCACACAGAGTGTGGCCGCGGTCGTGCCGTCAGCGCCCCCAGCTGAAGCAGCCTGTACTGCTCCGCCACCTCACAAACAGTGACGGCAGACCCATGTCTGCTGAACCTCGAACCACTGCAAACGCCGTTAGGTTCGACAGTTCTGTGAATGTCTGCCCAGCAGGTGCCATCCATCACCTCACAAGAGGTGATGTATAGAAGTCCCACTCCTACGGCGCCTCAGACGCCAAAGGATAGGCGCAACTCCTTGGAGCGCGCCAAAAAAAAACCTCGAATCACTGGGCCCCTAAAAGGTCCTGTAAACAAACGCAACAATTTGTGCACACAGCAACACATTACATTAAAATGACACAAATACTACAGTGGAACGTCAGAGGACAGTTGAGAAACCTCGATGATACCCAGGGCTTTTACACAAACATACACCTAAGGTGCTGTGCGTACAAAAGGTACACCTGAAACATAAACACACCAACTTTTTACCTGATTATCTCATCTTTCGGAAGGACCGGAATGATAGAATTCTGCCATCCGGTGGTGTTGCCATTAAAGTCAATCAAGGGATTGCATGCACACACCTATCACTACAAACATCCCTTGAGGCGGTGGCTGTTACAGCAGTTCTTTGGAATAAGCTCGTCACCATCTGCTCTCTCTACATACAACCACAACACCATCTTGAAAAGCATTAATTCGAGTTCCTCATAAGGAAACTTCCAGGACCTTATATTCTCCTAGAAGATTTCAATGCACATAGCAATCTATGGGGTTACTCTCGCTGCGATGCTCGAGGTTCCTGATTTAACAGTTCCTTTGTTCTTCCGGAGCATGCCTGCTGAATCGAAAAGAGCCAACATATTACAACATCGTTAACAATACCTACCCAATAATAAACTTCAGCTTAACATCCACATCACTCCTGCCCCTACCTAAATGGGGAAGTCATTATTAATCCATATGGTAGTGATCATTTTTCTATCTTTATCAGCACATCAATAACAAATACAAGTCGTGCACAAGTTCCCAAATTGCTCACTGACAAAGCTGATTGGGAAAAGTTTTGAAAAATGACTGTAATATATTGGACTGACATGGCGGCATTGAAGATAGAGGATGCTGTATGCCACTTTACAGCTTTCTTATTTGATAAAGCAACAAAGTGTATTCCCCAAACCTGTGGATCGTCAAGCAAACGACAAATCCCATGGTAGAATAATGAGTGCCGTGATGCTCGAAAAAAACAAAAGAAGGCATGGAAGTTGCTTAGAGACTCGCCCACAGCCGAGAATCTTGTAAACTTTCAGAACGTCAAGTCACAAGCAAGGAGGACGCGCCGACAGGCAAGAAGGGAATGTTGGCACAAATTTTTATCAGAAAGATGAGTCGAGAGTCTGGAGCATGGTTGGTAAGGTGGCAGGACGAGAAGCACGTTCACTTCCTCTGGTGAACATACAAGGGGAGAGTCTTGAACACTAGGCAAACACTCTCGGATTGCACTTGGAACAGGTGTCTAGTTCAACACACTATAGTGAAGCGTTCCGACGAGCTCGCTGGTAAAGAACTTGTGGATCACTTGAATCATCATTTTTTCAATGTGGGTGTATCAGCAAACGTGCCTTTGCAGGCAGACTTTTTCAGGACTACACCAGGAAATAAACGCCCCGACAGTATTTTTCTAGCACCAACGGATGAACGAAAAATTTACACGACATTCATGAACCTAAAGAACAGTAAGGCACTAGACAGTGGCAACATTCGAATAAAACATATAAAATATGTCTTAGATTGCATCACTCCTGCGCTCAGCCACATTTTTAATTTTACACTTGAATCAGGTGTTTTTCCAGAAGTTATGAAAATAAGCGGAGTGACTGTGTTGTTCGAGGGTGGTGACAGTAACCTGGTGACTAATTATAGATTTATATCTGTTATTCCTGTCTTTTCTAAGGGATTAGAAAAGTTAATCTATACGCGCATATCTGCCTTCTTCTGCTCCAGAAATATAATCACTGACTTTCAGTTTGGTTTCAGGAAAAGAGGGTCGACGGAGACGGCCCTATCAACACTTAAGGAAATGATACTGCAAAATTTTGAACGAAACTTTTTCACATTAGCTGTTTTCTTGATTTCAGCGAGGCTTCCGATTGCATTAATCATACCATTTTACCGCTTAAGCTTGAATCATATGGAATCCGTGGCACGTCACTTCAGTTGATAAAGTCATACTTGCAAAATAGACAGCAATGCGTTCAGTTAAGCACCCATAAGTCATCATATTTACCTGTTCTAAATGGTGCGCCCCAGGGAAGCGTACTGAGGCCGCTATTATTTAATGCTTACATAAAAGACATCGTGGATATTGATCCCAGTGTGAGCTTTGTTATATATGCTGATGACACGAACTTACTTTTTTTCAGGCCCTGACGCAAATGAGCTATTGATCTGGTGTAATAAGCTATTGAACAAGCTTTTCTTGTGGTCTAGCAAAAATCTATTAAAACTTAATCCACTGAAAACAAAAGCCATCGTATTTCGAGCTAAAAACAAAATATTTTCATCAACACAAGCGTTAGCTTACGCAGGTGGAGACATTCGTTTTGTGGATGAACATAAAAATTTTGGCGTCACGTTTTCATCAAACCTCCGCTGGAACCAACGCATCGTTGACACCTGCAAAAAAGCCTTTAGTGTAGTTGGTGTGCTAGCTCGTTGTAGATATATCTTTCCCGCAAAGGTGAAACTGCAAATATACCATGCTCTTTTTCTTTCGCACATAAATTACTGCAGTTTGGTGTGGGCAACAACGACAAAAACTAACATAATGAAACTTCAGACCATGCAGAAAAAAATCATTAGACATGTCGCTAATTTAGATTATTTGTCATCAACACAACTTGTGTGTCGGGACTACGGTAATATTAAAGTGGAGTATATGTATATCTTTCGCGTTCTGCGATCCTGCTATTTTTCTTCCATTTCGTTTAAACAATTCATTAAAAATACCGCAAGTCTAACTGCAAAAAAATGTTTTCTTAGGAACAAGAAGGAGTGGTGTTTTAATTTTTCCGAGGTTTCGCAATAATTACAAATCTCAAACATTTCAATACAAATTACCAATGATTCTCAATAAGTACAGTCACGTACACCGTTTCTCATTAAAAGAACTACGATTCTTATTTGTAAATATAGGCTAACTTTTTCACGTTGTAAAATGTGCTGTCTGTAAGATAGTACAATTTCATTTTTCTTTCAGTGTGTGCATCTATGCTGTACCGAATAGGTTATATGATATAATTCTCTCTGTATAATTTTGTTTGTCTGACATGTGATGTACATTGTATGATGCAGCACATACACAAGGAGCAAATTTGTATATATCTTCCCTGATATTTTCATCATTTATTTATTTTTAATATTTTATTTTTTGGCAATGATGGCGTTCTGGTTGCTGAAAGTTTTTGTTTTTTTCTTAGTTTTTTTTCTTTTTGCTTGCGCCCATGTATTCGTCTGTGCTATGCTGGTGTCAGGATGTTTCGTAGGAATGTATATATATGTTTTTATTACACCGTATTTAGTATTGTAATGTTGGCTTATGGTCTTTATTGTTATACACATCTTTGTCATTGTCCCATCTGCCTTTTATAGGGTTCACTGACCTCGTTAAGCTTTCCATAAACAGCTTTTAGCCAGTGAACCTCTCCTGAACCTGTTTCTTTCTGGGAAAATAAAATGATTTGATTTGATTTTGATTTGAAAAAACCCCATACAAAAACAGAGACTGAAGCGCAAGCCCACAACACATAAGGCATAGAATGAACCTTTGTGTTTGGCTCAACTACAAGCCTCAATAACCTGCTGCGATAAATCTACCCCAGGCCCGAACCATGTGGCATATGAAATGTTAAAACACCTGCCCACTGAAACCCAGAAAGCTCTCTTCTGTCTGTATAATGAGATATGGTCTTCCGGCGAGCTACCCTCAGCCTGGAAGAAAGCGATCGTTATCCCAATTCTAAAACAATGCAGGGACCCGGCCTCAGTTTCCAGCTACAGGCCAATAGCAGTAACCAGCTGTCTTTGCGAGGTGCTTGAAAAAATGATTCACAGGCGCCTGATGCACTTCTTTGAATTTAATGGCCTGCTTGACCCATACTAGATGTGGGTTTCGAGAGGCTAGGTCCACCACTGAGCACCTTGTCCGTATCGAGGCACAAATTTGCGACGCTGTGATGATGTGGATTGTGTGGCCCGTGACGGGACGAAGAGGGAACGGCAGTTCTGCTCTGCGGTACGCCTTGGAGGCGAAGACGAGAAAAAAGAAGCGCGAGCGGGGCGTGCGGCTCGGGCAGTTGGAGCGTGACACGGTTCGAACGGCAGCGGCTGGTCAGTGGTTCGGGTCGCGACATCGCTTAACTAGGCGTCCGGCAGCCTTGCGGACCTGGTGAGCTGGCTTCCTGCTTCGGGCTGCGTCACTCAACCAGGTGTCCGGCAGCCTTGCGGACCTGATGAGCTGGCTTCCCGCTCTGTGGCCGGCGCTGACACGGGGACCGGCAGCATAGTCTGTTCGTGGCCGGAGGTCCTGGGGCCCGAGTGGTGGCACGAGGTGGCCGCGGCTCATGTTGGAGACGGGCCATTAACCTGCACTGCAGTGGCCTGGTGATCTACCGGCGTGCAGCACCACCACCACCACCTCACCACGGTCAAGGCAGCGTGGCTGCACAAGGAACACCGGTGACGACCGACCTCGCCGCAGCGGCAACAGTCATAACGGCGAGTAGGACAGTTCGTGTGCCGAGGTGCGTAGGACGTTTGGCGTGTAAATAAGGAACGCTATAGTGTAATGTGGGTGAATCGTAAAAGTTATCGGTTGTGTTAAAGTCTGTGTTGTGTGTACAGAGTCCCCTGACTGCCGGTTGATTTATTCCGGATCCTGGGCCCACATTACATCATAACAAACTTGGCGAGCCTGCCAGGATCCCGCCAGTAACGTCTCGAACGCGGAAATCGCCAGTCAGGTGTGTGCACGCAGCACAAGACGAGAGACATGGATCTCGATAAGTTAGCGGCTGTAGCAGCTCAGTTAGGCTTGTCTGGCGCGGAACTTCGTGAATGGATTGAGCGAGAGCAAGTTAGGCAGAGAGATTAGCGCGCAGCTGAGAGAGAAGTGGCCAAAGAAGCAGCCGAGAGACGACGGTTAGCGGACGAGAGGCAACGGTTAGCAGACGAGAGGCAGCTGCAAATCCTCCAACTTAAGCTCCAGCTTCAGGAAAGTGCTCAAAGTCAGCCATCTGCGGCGGCAGCACTCGCCCCTTCGGCAAACCCGTCATGCCTGAATCCGCAGAAGTTACTACCGCTATTTGGCGAGCGACGCGATGACCTGCACGCGTATTTGCAGAAGTTTGAACGCGTGGCTACTGGGCAAGAATGGCCCAGAGAGAAATAGGGAGTAGCCGTAAGCATGTGCTTAACTGGTGAGGCACTCACTGTCATTGGTCGAATGACTGCTGACGAGTCCCTCGACTATGATAAAGCGAAAAAAGCCCTACTTCAGTGCTTCAAATTCACGCACAAGGATATAAAGACAAATTTCGGAAAGCCCGGCCTGAAGATGGCGAAACAGGGAAACAACTAGCAGCAAGGATCTCGAGCTATTTTGATAACTGGATTGAGATGGCTGATGTGCCCAAAACATTTGAGGGTCTTCGTGATCATGTTATAGCCGAGCAATTCTTGCGTTGCTGTAATCCGAAGCTGGCCATCTTCCTAAAAGAAAGGGAATGCAAAACCCTTACATCCCTTTCAGAGTGTACCGACTGCTTTCTCGAAACACAGGGAGTCAATAACATTGGTAAAATTGCAGATGATACAAAGGAGGCAAATCAACCCGGTGCTATGTCACAGTACAAACAGCCGAGTTGCTTTCTGTGTCACCGCAAAGGACATAGCGCTCCGGATTGTCGTGCGGTTTCGAAAGAGTCTGTGAAATGCAAAACATGTGGGCGGCTTGGCCACAAAGCCACCGATTGCAAGGATCAGAGCAAAGACAAGTCGGTGTCTTGTGCCTTGATAGAACAGAAAAAACAGGATTACTTCCCTAGGCCAAGTCCAAAGAGGAGACATGCGCTGCTGAATGCCCCAAGAAGTGCGAGAACCAACCTATGTTCTTAGTCGACAACATGCCAGTGGTCGAAGGACGGGTGCTTGGACAACGCGCACGTGTCTTACGAGACACAGGGAGCAACACGACCATCGTCCGACGCGAGTTCGTGCCGGATCGATGCCTGACTGGGAAGACGGCAAGAGTTAAGCTTTTGGATGGAAAGGCCAAAGAACTACCGGAAGCAAACATACATATGCACACGCCCTACTACGTTGGTGATGTAAACGCTTTATGCATGACTAACCCTTTGTACGACCTCGTGCTAGGCAATATTCTAGGAGTAAAAGGACCACATGAGCCAGATACTACCTGGGAGTACTCTGACGCCCTGTTCCCTGAATCGACTGGTTCGAGCGAAATCCCGGCATGCTGGGAAAAGCCAACCTTCCTTTCTGCCGTCGTCCGGACGCAGGGGAAGACGGAGAGTATGAGGAAGATTCCGCTAATTGGTTCGCTAGAAGTGACCCGAGTGCAGCTAAATGAGAGCCAAAAAGACGACCCAAGTCTGAAGAGTTGCTTGAGCAAGATTGGGAAAGAGTTTCACTCCAATAAAGACACGACGTACCACTTTTCTGAACAGGCTGGTCTACTGTATCGACATTACCGCCTTTCTACGGGGAGGACCTTTAAGCAAGTAGTCGTGCCAAGGACACTTCGACAACACATTTTGAAGGTTGCACACGAGGGCATTGTGGCTGGTCACCAAGGCGTGCGACGTACCACAGACCGTATCCTTAGGGATTTTTACTGGCCAGGTATGCATGAAGAAATCAGACGGTTTGTCAAGTCGTGCGACGTCTGCCAGAGGACAACGCCGAAAGGGAAAGTCGGAGTCGCTCCGTTGGGCAACATGCCTCTCATACGGACACCATTCCAAAGAGTCGCTATTGACCTGATCGGACCGTTATCTCCTCGATCAGATAAAGGAAACCGCTATGTGCTCACCCTCATTGACTTCGCTACTCGCTATCCTGACGCAGTAGCCCTACCCAGCATCGACGCTGTCAGTATTGCAGAAGCTCTCCTTGAAATATTTTCCCGAGTGGGCCTGCCTCGAGAAGTGGTTACCGATCAAGGTAGAAGTTTCACGTCGGAACTCATGAAAGAAGTGGGCCGACTACTAACTGTAAAGTTTTTTCGTACCACCCCATATCATGCCATGGCCAATGAATTGGTCGAAAAATTCAACGGTACGCTGAAGGCCATGCACAAAAGGGTGTGTCAGGAGAAGCCGCGGTCATGGGACCGCTACATTGCTCCTCTTCTCTTCGCTTATCGCGAAGTACCGCAAGCCAGCTTGGGCTTTTCACCATTTGAGTTAATCTACGGCAGACATGTGCGTGGACCTTTGAGTGTTACGATGGAGCTTACGATGGAGCTTACGATGGAGCTTACGTGAACCTTTGGTGTTACGATGGAGCAAGAGTAGAGCTTTACCGTAGAATAGATAAAAGGCTCAGACAATGTAGGAGCGGACTACTTAAGTCGCATCTGAATTGCTCTAATCTTTCTCCACTTGTGTATTTTGCATGTGTTTTTTTTTCATTACGTGCTGTGTGGATCACAACCATTCGGATTCGTGTGAACTTGTTCCCTCTTTACAAACGCGCCTGCTCTTTTGCCTACTCACCGTCTGGCGTGGAGTGGAATAGTTGCTCACAACTATCTTAAGTGGGGGGTGGTGTGATGATGTGGATTGTGTGGCCCGTGACGGGGCGAAGAGGGAACGGCAGTTCTGCTCTGTGGTACGCCTTGGAGGCGAAGACGAGAAAAAGGAAGCGCGAGCGGGGCGTGCGGCTCGGGTAGTTGGAGCGTGACACGGTTCGAACGGCAGCTGCTGGTCGGCGGTTCGGGTCGCGACATCGCTTAACCAGGCGTCCGGCAGCCTTGCGGACCTGGTGAGCTGGCTTCCTGCTTTGGGCTGCGTCACTCAACCAGGTGTCCGGCAGCCTTGCGGACCTGGTGAGCTGGCTTCCCGCTCTGTGGACGGCGCTGACACGGGGACTGGCAGCATAGTCTGTTCGTGGCCTGAGGTCCTGGGGCCCGAGTGGTGGCACGAGGTGGCCGCGGCTCATGTTGGCGACGGGCCATTAACATGCACTGCAGTGGCCTGGTGATCTACCGGCCTACAGCACCACCATCACCACCACCACCACCTCACCACGGTCAAGGCAGCGTGACTGCACAAGGAACGCCGGTGACGACCGACCTCGCCGCAGTGGCAACAGTCATAATGGCGAGTAGGACAGTTCGTGTGCATAGGCGCGTAGGACGTTTGGCATGTAAATAAGGAACGCTATAGTGTGTTGTGTGTGAATTGTAAGAGTTATCGCTTGTGTTGAAGTCTGTGTTGTGTGTACAGAGTCCCCTGACTGCCGGTTGATTTATTCCGGATCCTGGGCCCACATTACACCATAACAGACGCTTTTGTTCATAAGCAATTTTTCTTTCTGTGTTACTCGATATGAAAAAGGCATATGACACTACATGGCGCTTTGGCATATTGCGAGACCTGTCACATTTCAGTGTACGGGGTATAATGCTGTCAATTATCGAAAGATACCTGTTCAACCGTACACTGCGTGTCCGAGTTGGCACTAACTCATCTCGAGTATTTGTCCACAAAACAGGAGTACCACAAGGAGGTGCATTGAGCTGCACACTTTCACAGACAAAATGAATTCCTAGCACCTGTCTCTCCCACGAAATATTTTTTACTGCATAGATGTTGATGATATACAGATTTATTACAAATCGTGCAATATCTTAATGTGACAACATCAAGTTCAACTTGGATTGAACAAGGTATCTCAATTGGCAAATGGGAATGGTTTTATACTCAACGCGCAAAAGAGCCCTTGTGTCTTGTTCAGCCGAAAGAGGGACCCAGATCCTTACCCCGACATTGACCTGCATGGTCAACCTATGTCAGTGAAGACGAAGCACAAGTTTTTTGGTCTCATAATAAACACTAAACTAACCTTCATTCCACACATCAAGTATTTAAAGGACAGGTGCTTAAAAACAATGAACATTTCAGAAGTGTTGTCACGCACTACATTGGGTAGTGACACAAAATGTTTAATTAATTTATATAAAAGCCTCGTACACACATGCCTAGATTACGGCGCTATAATCTATCAGTCGGCAAGACCATCAGTCTCGAAAATTGTCGACCCTGTACGCCATCTATGCATTCGCCTTTCTACGGGTGCTCTCCGAACTAGCCCTGTGGAGAGCCTTTACGTGTATTCGAATGAATGGTCGCTCCACCTACAAAGACGTTTCCTGTACTTTTTGTACTTTTTGAAGGTGAAGACAGACAAGAAACACCCTACGAATTCACAATTAATGATTTGTCTTGTTCTGGCTTGTTCAGGAACCGTCCTTTGTTTCGGCAGATTACGCGCTCCGTGTAAAGGGCCTGGCCAAAGAAACAGGTCTGCCTCTATTTGAACACAGTTTGATGGCTCCTGCAACATATCTGCCACCGTGGCAGTGGCAGCTTATAGACTGCGATGTCTCTTTTGTTGAAGTCACAAAGCACGCATCACTCTCACACATACATACATACTTCCTAGAACAACAACCTAAATACACATGCCCTGAGTTCTTTTCTGATGCGTCAAACACTTCTGTGTCATATGCAGTGGTGAGCCAATCCTTTTCCGAGGCTGGCGTACTTCATCCTGACGCTAGCATTTTCACAGGAGAAGCCTACGCAATACTGGCGGTTGTAGAACAAACCATACGGATAAATCTACAAAGGCGGTAATATACACAAATTTCCTAAGCGTGTTAAGAGCCCTGAAAACTCCTAAAAACACAAGAACCCCGTGCTGGTGTCACTTTACTCACTTCTGTGTACAATGTACACATCCAAACAGCATGTTGTTTTACGCTGGGTTCCAGGGCACCGTGAGATACAAGGGAACGTTTTGGCAGACAATCTGGCTGCTTCCACTAGCGACACTACTCCTAATGTATCAATACCAATCCCTGCACTTGACTTAAAACCTTTTCTAAAGCGATAGCTGAGGGGGTAATGGCAGAGCATGTGGGATGAACACGCAGATAATAAAGTCAATGCTATGAAGCCGACACTACGTTATTGGCCGCCACTATCAAAATAACGACACACAGAAGTATTACTATCACAGCTTAGAACAGGAGATACCCATTTCACATATATTTCTTCTATCTACCGGCAATCCACCATATTGTAAGAGATGTGGAGAAACATTCACGCTACTCCACCTTGTCGATCCAGTGCAATGAGCTAGATGGTCTAAGAAAAAAAGAATTTTTTTCTGCAGTATCGACAGCAGCTCCCTTTACACCCTGGGATGCTCATCGGTAGGGATACGCTTTTTTGCACTGCAAACACTTCTCACGTTTTTAAAAGATGTGCATAGCTTTCACCCGATATTTCGAGGTTCTCCGTAGCATGACCTCTGTACCGCGGTCGTGGCTATGGTGACTTGATTTTCATCATGGTTTTATTATCATGACATTTTTCCATCCAATATGACAACACATAGCTCACACCACTGTGATGATTTTATTACTTTGATGTTTTAATTCGCGTTAGGGCGAGGAATTTTAAAGTCCCTTTACAGTCACGCATCATATCATTGTTCATATCTGTAGTCAATTGACATAGCGCTCATCGGCCATCAATTAGCCCTTGCGCTATTAAAAACTGCTCATCATTATTATAATTGAAGACATCTGCAGTATTTACTAAACAGGACTACTGCTGTTTTCCGCAAATCTGATGCTTTCTGTAATGTATATTGAAAGTTTTTACCAATTAATTACCTAGCATTTAAAAGAGATTTCCTTTCTGTCCAGCCTAATATATATATAAATAAATAAATATATATATATATATATATATATAGAGAGAGAGAGAGAGAGAGAGATTGCTGGACTATGCCTTCATAACAGCTTGGCAAAAGTGGCCTACTCATACGTACCAGACAGATGTAATAGGCTTTGAAAAGGAGTGACTTCCAGAGCTTTTGTAAAGCACTTGTTTGGAATGTTCTCTTGGTGGTATATGCACAGTGCATGCAGGTGTAGTATTGAATACTTTTTTTATTAGGGGGGAATAACAGCGCTGTTGATGAATTAGAGAGAAGGCAATGGGACACACTTGATGTATCTGTAATTTACACCACATCTTTTTTTTATAGTGCTGATAATAAATTCTTGGATAAATTGAGGATTTGGTAATGCAGCCTAATAATTGAGACACTTGATTGAAATGACCCAGCAAACATTGCCCTAACTTGATGCAGCATACATTGGCTCTGTTATTAGTCATAAGAATGCTTGGCATAGACACACTCCAAAGAATTACTGGCGAAGAGATCATAACAAAAGGAAACAGCTACATTGAGGACAGCATAGGTACAACATTGCTTGTAACCTTGGTCTCTGGTTTTTTTCTCTTTCCTTATTGAAACAATGACATATGTATACTCTGTTCTTTGTCGAAATAACCCAATTAGTCACTAAATCCATACTGGTTCTTGGGAAGTATTTAAACTGTAGAGAATAAAGTATTTCTTTGCTGTGTTTTATACATGGCTATAGCATTACAAGGCAATGCATACACCCCTGGCATCAACAAAGCCATAGAAGTAAGCAGGGTATGAATATTGCTTCATTTCAAATGCACAAGAATGTGATACGGTCCTTTCTTCTTCAGCTTCAGAATTTCTGGTTTATTTTTAACTTCCTGCAAGTGTGGTATACACATTTTTTGTTGTTTGTCTTTGTTATAGAACCTATGCATACTCAAGTGGAGCTCCTGACTCTATACTAGACTATGAAATAAATAACTTCCTCATTTATTGTGTGGAGCACTTTTTACTATGTGTTTAGTAGCACACGCTGAGGGTGTACTACTGAATACATCAATTAGGTGGGTAATCGTGCATAACTGTGGATAAACTAGAATTAGACAACAGACTCAACAAGGGTCTGCCATTTTCATCTTATCTAATAATTATGGTGCTGTATGATTTCTTTCTCACAAAGAAACTGCATGGCACAATTCAATCTTGGCAGACGCAGCACAGTACCATTTTGATACAGGCTACTGTACATAACTTTTGTGGAACATTTTTGTAGAAAAAAAAGAGCTTGATTGAAGCTGAAGGTACAGCATGTTGTTGCACCAATGTGTATCAGAAGATGCTCAGCATAGAAACGTTATAAAATGACTGGAGAAATTAGTTATACCAATAGAAAATTATTATACTCAGCAGGACTTTAATGCAGAATTCTGTGTTACCTTGCAACTGGTTTTTATCTATTTCGTTTTTGATGCAACCACATAATTCTGTATAACGTGGAAAATCACCACCAGCGATTTGTCGCCTGTGTTGTAATTCGCACAGAGATTGCTTCATCGAACAATTATCGTACAGCAGAAAGTCTGTTTTTATTTGCTGCATTGCATAAAACATAGCTAGAACTATACATGGATTGTGCATACATCTGTGGCATCGACAAAACCACACAGGAGACAGAATTCAGACCACCAGTTTATTTCAGGCACAAAAAATGTCACATTATACTTTGATACTGACAGGTAAGAGATCGACGAATACACATACTGTGAACAAATTACAAAATTCTTCATTGCTGCAATCTCGTTCATCAAGAAGGCAAGAGTCAGTGATTGTTGCAACATGGTAATCTTAATAAATAAGACACACTGATTAGAGGCCCGTTACAAGCCACTTCATAGTCGTTTTCCAGGAACACATGCTTTCTTAGCCCCTTTGCCATAGCAATAATGCAGTTCTTGACAAGGCACCCAACATGTGAGGCTCTTAATGTACGAGTGTTTTTTGGGTGCGTTGGAGACCACTTTATAGAAAAGAGGACAATAAATCTATTGGCGATAGAATACAGTGTATACCATAGTATAAGTGACATGGCACCCTATCCTGCTCCAAGCAGCAATGTGAAGCATGATAAAAATAAGGCACGTCTTTCCTTTAATGTTGAATTCACGTGGTAATCAAGATTTTGTTATTGAGACGTTGTAAGGCACTGATTTCATATATTAAGCACCCTCTTGCAAAGCAAATAGTATGTACCGGAGCAAAACGCAGCCAGCTGTGTGCCAGTGTGAAAGAATAGGACGTTCATGTGGTTTGTGCTTCCCGGGTTTCTGCCTGAACCAGCTCATCGTGGCTAACACTTTGTCAATAATAATAACTCTTCGTAGGCGTACTCGCTTATTGCATTGCCACAAGTTGTAGAGATGTGACTGCCGTTGCCTTGATCAAACTCCCGAACTTCGGGTTGGCAGGCGAACACCTTAACCCCTGATCCACTGTGGTGGACGCAACATTAAGCAGTCGTGTGGCTCTGGGATTGAAAAATTGGCTACTTCACAGAATCCTTGGATTCACTTTTGGCTTTAAATGTGATTTTATTCTGTATGGTCTAGAAATATTTTACTCTCCGACATTGTCACCGAAACAGGCAGCAGATTGTTTTGTACGTAAGCTTTTTAAAGTTTTCATGCTAAGATTTCCATTGTCTTTTTTAGCGATACTTGAGAATAAAGCCTTAGTGTGGGCTTGCGACCTGTGCGACACGCCCAAATTTCATGCGTCATGAGTATGCACCAGATGTGCTTGGGAAAAGGTTTAGATAATAATTGATATGTGGGGCTTAACGTCCACAAACCACCGTATGATTGTGAGAGACGCCGTAGTGGAGGGCTTCGGAAATTTCGACAACTCGGAATTTTTAACGTGCACCCATAACTGAGCACACGGGCCTACATTATTTCCGCCCCCAATGAAAATGCAGTCGCCGCAGCCGGGATTCGAACCCGTGACCTGCGGGTCAGTAGCCGAGTACCTTAGCCACTAGACCACCGCGGTGGGGCTTGGGAAAGGGTTTTATGATTTACGCGGCAGGTATTTCATGTCATCCAAGCCATTAGCCGCGAGTCATATTCGTCTTACACTCATACACTTGTATGCCAGTTTTGGTACGTTCTTGTAAAAGAGGTGATCACCCGAGCACCCAGACGCATGCAGCTAGATAGATGAATAGATCGAAACGATCAAAATACTTTTATTTTGCTAAAAAACGCTTTGATACTTGAATGGTGCACACACACTTAAGAACAAATCGGAAGATCATTTACAACATATTAAAAGATTGGGCTTGTGACAGCTTTTTTCATATGTTAAGATTGAAGCTGTTTAAGTAGAGCATTGGTTTGCGATGGCAGAAGAGAAATAACTATCACCATGAAAGGCATAAGCTCTTTTTGGCCTCTTGTTCAGCTTTGTCTTGCGGTGCTTCGATCCCAGAACACATGCGCCGATACGTCCGGCATGGAATGCATTCAGACTTATGGACTAGAGAAAGAGTGCACAGAGAACAAAATGATGGCAAAAAAACCTCTACGAGACGGCATTTAAATCTATGTACTGACAATGTGAAAGCAACCACTCGGCTATCCAGGCACGCTAGCAAAATTTATCACAGCTTTTTATAGTACAGAGTGCAAGAGTGTTGGAAAGATAAGAGAGAGTGAGAAATAGAAAAAAAGGTGGCGATGGAGAAGATGTCGCATAAAAAGAATGAAGAAGGAACAGAATCAAAAGTGAGGGAGAAATGTGAAAAAAAAGATATAGAATTAAATCTTAAATAGAGACAAAAAATTGTTGGAAAGAATACAAAAATAACAGATAAAAAAAGCAAGAAAAAAGGCTAATAACAAAAAAACAAGGAAAAACTTCGTTTGTTCAGTATCATTTCTATGAGGCTTGACACCACTATTGGAAATCTGCCTCATTTTTTTCATCCCATTGTTATCACGTGAAAACAACATGCGGCACTGGTAGCAGAATGAATCAAAAGCCTAGAAAACGTGTCCCTCCGACCTTTCTTGAGCTAGCAAGCCTGTACAAAACACTCTGAAGCCGATATTCTCAACTTGCTGACGGGGCCCTCCGATCGACCATGAGAATCGTCTCTACATAAAATCACAAACATTTCTTCTTTTGTGGCTGCTAAATTTCGCAAGGCATCAAGTGAGCATGTTCAGAACTTCAGCAGCTGTTTTGAACTTTACAAGGAAAAAAGTTGTGTCATTTTGCTAAATATCACTCGCACTTATTTCTTGCATCTTGCCCTTGATAATTTGTTCAGGCAAATTACACAGATGTAATTGGTCTCAAGCTTTTGTTCCACAAGCACACCATGCAGCCAGAACATGCCAATAAAGTAAATGTTTGTTGTTTTGCAATCAGCATCCGTATTTTAGGAAATGTGAATGACAGTTTCATCATCTCTCTTGAATTTTAATGACAAATCTCTTTCAGAAGTGTCCCATATATAAGGTGCGGTAAAAGAGTGCTTTAAATTACAATACTTGACATTCTCACCCCCTGCTTCACTTCAAATTTCTGCACCATGCTAACCTTTTCACGACTAAACTTTGTGATTCACCAGATCAGGGGACTTTGATACTCTCGGTTTCCTTCTTATGATGTGCTTTCTCATAAGGTTAACGCGAGATGATGCAGTGGTGTCTGTTCTTCCTACGTCCTCGTTTTTTATTTGCTGTGTTGATTTCAACATGCATACAATGCATCTGTGCAGAGATTTTAACATAGTCATCACAACTGCAGATAAAGCAACACTAGTGACACGAGGACAAGCACAGGCTTCCAACTGAAATTTTATACAACATACAATATATAGCCAGCACCGAAAATATTGTTGCGCATGCCTGGGAAGAAGACGAAGATGGGTGAACAGGCTGGCTGCCAGAAGCTGGAGGAAAAAAGAAGACGACGACACTGCAGTCATCAACCTGTTGGCCGCTCCGGCGCTTCTTTCGCGACCAAAATAAACGGCCCCCTTCAGCCGTATACGTCCTGGTCTTCCTTGTGCGTAACAGATTGGTGGAGGTGCTGGGTAAGAAAACTCCAACGACGGGAGCTTCACTTCCAGGACTTCGCCGCAGCCGCCGCCTTGCCGGACTATCGCCTGCGCCGGTCGTAATGGCCCAAGATTAGTCATCTAACGCTTCAAGGCCAACTACAGTAGGTTCCGTGCCCTACTACCGAGCTACACCAACCTTCGGAGGAAAACCGGGAGAAGATGTCGACGCCTGGTTCGTCCAGTACAAGCGAGTCCGCAAGTCCAACGGCTGGGATGCCGCCGCTCAGCTCAGTAATGTGGTCTTCTGCCTTACGGATACTGCGCTTGTGTCGTACGACAACATCGAGGACACACTGATGACGTGGGACGTTTTTGTTGCAGAGCTGAAAGCGTGCTTCGGCGACTCGAGCATCAAAAGGAAGCGGGCTAAGCAGACATTGTCTCAACGCGCGCAGCTACCAGGTGAGAAATCTACCACGTATATAGAGGATGTGCTGAAGCTCTGCAAGGTGGTCAATCATCAGATGTCAGAACGAGACAGAGTAGGGCACTTGCTGAAAGGCATAGCCGAAGATGTCTATAATTTTCTCATCGGGAAAAGAGTACCTTAGCTCGGTGTCCGACGTAACTCGACATTGCCGAACTTTCGAGCAGCTGAAAATGCGCAGGGTTTCTCCAAAGTTTGGCCGGCTCACAAATGTTAAAACGGTTCCCAGTATCGAAACGAGCTCCTGCCCAGACCTGTCTTCGACGATTCGACAGATCGTTCGCGAAGAACTTTTTCGCTATAGAGAACAGACACAATCAGCAGTTGATCACCATTCTATAAACGAACAACATTCGGTATATGTGCCGCGTGAGGCTGTGCGTGCGCCGCCGCCTTCTACGACCCCTTGGCAATCGATGGTTAGTGCAGCAGCTGTTGAGTACAGCGCACCCCCGCAACCAAGCAGAGCACCACACTCGCCAGCTCCTCGCCATGACCGGCGCCCTCAGCGTCCGCCATCTTCGCGACGCCCAGTCTATCCTTATGATATACGGGACGAACCAAACCACTACGCCAGGGAAGACGATGTTCGATTCATTGACGAACAAACAGAATTTCGACCTCTCATGGTTTGCTACTCTTGTGGTGTTCCATGACATATTTCGCGATTTTGCAACCGTCGACGTGTAGCCCCACAATATGGCCACCCACCACACTTTTACGCCCTTTCGAACGGCTTCGCGACGACCCGCGAGCAACGTACTATGGCCCACCACAACACTCCACACGATCGTATGATCGACCGCATGACGACCCTAGGGCAACACACCTGCTGCCTCATGAAGACTACTGGACACGCAGCTTCCGGAACCACTCCCCTACACCTGACATGAGCTTGACACCTCCACCGCCTTGTGTTCCCCATTCTCCTTCACCACGGCATCGCAACACGTCTCCTTTGCCACAGGAAAACTAGTAAGCGCGGCCAATGAAGGTGAGGTCGCCAAAGACGTGCTAATATCAGAAATACCTCCTGTGTCGATGCTTAAGAACAAAGTACGTGTTTTTGTTGACGATGTGCCTGTGATGGCTTTGGTGGATACGGGGGCAACCATTTCGGTCATGAGTGCGTGTTTTAAAGATACCTTGGGGTGGAAGGTTTTATTTAAGTGGAATCAAGCTTTGAAGTTTTGCGGAGTAAGTGGTGAGGCACTGCATCCTGTTGGTGTGTGTGAAGCTGACGTGTTTCTCGGAGGCCGGGTTATCCCAACGGAGTTCGCGATTATTCCGCAGGCGACACATGATGTTATTTTGGGTATGGACGTTTTGAAGGAGTGTGGTGCGACTGTCGACTGCCGCACACGTACGATAGTCTTGAGTGATCACGTTCCACCAGCACTTTTCGAAAACCCTGTGGATGGTGAGACGGCATTGTGTGTCTGTGGCGACACTACCATACCACCGTTATCAACCGTTCGTGTACCTGTTGGTTGCAGCGGCAGCTATTACGCCAACTTTGATGCCAACGTAGAACCAGTGTACACCAACTGCTTGAAAAAGAATGTGTTGATCCCACATTGTGTGGTGTCGATCAGACCTGGACGCGCTGGTTTATGGACTGTCAATTGCTCTACAGAACCCGTGATGTTACCAGATGGTCTAAAGTTAGCCGTCGTCAGTGGAAAACACGAGGCCTTACTGGTGACCGAGCTTAAAGATGCGCCGGAAGAGCATCGTAGTCACTATTTTGAAACGGCTCTTCTGTCAATGGTGAATACGTCGCTGAGCACAAGTGAACGCCGAACATTGGTCAATGTACTTTCGAAGCACGTCTCTGCATTCGACTTTGCGCAGAAAGACAAAGCGCCCCTAATCCCTGTTTCTCGGACATGTCACACTATCGTCACGGGTTTGACCAATCCAATTAGACAAAAGCCGTACCGTGTTTCGCCATCCGAGCGGCGGATTATTAATGAGCAGGTGAACGAAATGATCAAAAACAGTATCATTCACGAGTCGGTAAGTCCATGGGCAGCTCCAGTAATTCTCGTTAAAAAGAAAGACGGATCCTGGAGATTTTGCGTCGATTATCGCCGATTGAATGCTGTAACAAAAAAAAGACGTGTACCCACTTCCGCGTATTGATGATGCCTTAGACTGTCTGCATTCGGCCTCTTACTTTTCCTCTGTAGACTTAAGAGTGAGCTACTGGCGAATTCCCATGCATCCTGAAGATAAAAAAAAAGACAGCCTTTGTAACCGCTGACGGCCTTACTGAATTCAACGTGATGCCATTTGGACTGTGCAACGCGCCGGCGACGTTCGAGCGATTTATGGACACTGTTCTTCGTGGCTTGAAGTGCAGCATTTGCATTTGCTATCTAGACAACGTCGTCATCTTTGGCCGCACCTTCAGCGAACACAATTCACGTCTGGATACTGTACTGACTTGCATAAGAAACGCTGGCCTTGTCCTTAACTCGAATAAATGCCACTTCGGAGACCGACAAACCCTTGTTCTCGGACACATAGTCAATCAGGAGGGCATCCGTTCAGATGCGCAGAAGACAGCAGCCGTTGAAACGTTCAATGTGCCGCACTCTGTGAAGGAGCTCCACAGTTTTTTGGGGCTTTGCTTCTATTTTCGCCGCTTTATACCTAAATTTGCTGATGTCGCGGATCCGCTGACATGTTTGCTTCGGAAGAATACTCCCTTCGAGTGGACTCCGGAGTGCGACTCCTCTTTTCGTCAACTGAAGTTCCTCCTGACGTCACGGCCTCTTCTTCAACACTTCAACCCATCAGCTCCAACCGAACTGCACACGGATGCCAGCGGTATGGGAATTGATGCCGTCCTAGTTCAACGCCATGGTAACCGCGAGCACGTGATTGCATACGCATGTCGCTACTTGAGTAGGCCCGAGCAGAATTACACTGTCACAGATTAAGAATGCCTCGCGGTGGTATTTGCGATTCAGCGGTTTCGGTCTTACCTATATGAGCGCCCTTTTACAGTCGTCATCGATCACAACTCAATGTGTTTGCTCGTCAACCTTCGGGATCCTTGCGGCCGTCTAGCACGCTGGGCATTTCGGCTCCAAGAGTATAACTTCATAGTCTCGTACAAAACTGGTCGACGACGCGCCGACGCAGATTGCCTTTCGCGCATGCCACTGAGCCTGTGTGACGCCGATAACCTCGATCACCTCGTAGCTTCTGTGTCACTTCAGTTTCTCTACCTCAGTACTTTCAAAGATGAACAGCGAAAGGACACCAGGCTATGATCGCTTTGCACAGCTCCTACGGCATGCCATTTTTGTGTACGAAACGGACTCATATATAAGAAGAACTTTTCCGACACTGCCGCATGTTTCATCCTGGTAGTGCCAGAAAGCTTTCGGACAGCGATGTTAGGTGCTATGCACGACGATCCTACGTCCGGACATTTAGGTTCTGCGCGGACGCTTTACCATGGTAAGGAACGCTTTTATTGGCCAGGAATGCGACAGTCAGTCGAGGCGTATGTGGCCAGCTGAACACAGCGTCAATGCCACAAACGCCAATCTACTGCTCCGGCTGGTCTTCTACAGCCCTTGCCACCTCCAAGCACACCTTTCCAACAGGTGGGCATTGACGTCGTGGGCCCTTTTTCAAAGTCGGCTAAGGGCAATCACTGGATAATTGTATGTGTCGATTACCTCACGCGCTACTGCGAGACGGCGGCCATACCAACCACAACTGCCAGCGACGTCTCTGTGTTCCTGCTGCAGCACGTTATCCTCTGACATGGCCCACTTCACGTGATCATCAGTGATCGTGGGCGACTATTTACGGCAGATATAGTAGAAGAGCTGCTTCGATTGAGTGAGTCCCGCCTTCGTCACTCGTCGCCATACCATTCGCAAACAAATGGGCTCACGGAGCGCACCAACTAAACAATTGTAAACATGCTCTCTATGTATGTCGCATCCGACCACAAGAACTGGGATGCCGTGCTACCATTCATAACGTACGCATTCAACACCGCTAAGGACGAGACAACAGGCTATAGCCCCTTTTTCTTGATGTACGCACGACCGCCACGGCACACACTCGACACAGTTTTGCCATTCTTGGCGCACGAGAACCTTTCAGTCACTGAAATCCTCTGCCTTGCAGAAAAGGCGCGTTGTATTGCTCTTCTACGCACTTTGGCATCAAAGGAAAAATTGAAGGTACGCTATGACTTCCACCACCGGCCTGTAACTTATCATCCAGGTGACTTAGTGGGGCTGTGGGCTCCGGTACGAAGACGCGGGTTATGCCAAAAGTTTTTGGCCACTTACGACCGACTGTTTGTTGTCTCGACAAAACTACGGAAGTCAAATACACAATAGCTCGCCTCACGAGAAGTGGTAGAAGAGCCGCTAAAACCCAAGCAGTCCATGTCGCTCGA
This sequence comes from Rhipicephalus microplus, assembly GCF_013339725.1. NCBI lineage: Eukaryota > Metazoa > Arthropoda > Arachnida > Ixodida > Ixodidae > Rhipicephalus > Rhipicephalus microplus. The sequence continues at coordinate 200,433,633 of NC_051168.1, read as the reverse complement.
CTGAAGTTGTACACACCAAGGTGAATCAGTTACCTCACCCGGTGGGCTTCGTCTGCGAGGGGAGGAATGTTGCGCATGCCTGGGAAGAAAACGAAGAAGGGCGAACAAGCTGGCTACCCAAAGCTGGAGGAAGAAAGAAGAGGACGTCACTGCGATCATCAAACTGTTCGCCGCTCCGGCGCTTCTCTTCGCGACCAAAACAAACGGCCCCCTTCAGCCGTATACGTCCTGGTCCTCCTTGTGCGTAACAATATTAACACGCACAAGGCAGGAAAAAACTTGAAAGTGCACTGAAACAAATTGTGAAAAAACTAAGGCGAAATAGCATATGACGATGAATACAGGTAAACCAGTTCTTTAACAGATTTGATCATAGAAACTTTAACGTCACCAGCTTCCTTTAGCTGTTCATGCAGTCTTAATGATAAACCTGGTGCTATTTTAAAGGTGAGCTGCAATAGCTTCTGTTTTCTCAAACAGAGGCTTGAAAACACATTCTCAACAACCAGAAGCCAAAGAACCACCTCTAGCTATGATTTGTACCTTTTGACAATGTTCCTGCAACTGTATACTTAGGCACTTGCCTCTTTGACTCACTTAACTGTGTCCACAGAACCAAGATATGCTGTAATTGATGCCTCCTGCACAGTCAACAAAGTTTTGCCGTGCATAAATTGAATATGGTTCAAAACTTTTTTAACATCACAAGTTCAATTACATAAATGAGATTGCTTATTCAGTTCATCGGTAAAACAGGAAAGTATCTAAACACATGGTTACAAGGAAATTTTGAAAAAAGGTAATTACATAATTAGAGACGTTTTTTTTTGGGTTCTCATAATTAGAAACACGATTGCCAATGCCTGTTTTAGGTAACACAAGTTCTTATAACTCCTTTTGATGATGGCACCCAGAACCTTCAACACTTTTGACTGCAAAAACTGGCTTACCTAGATTCATTGAGATATAATATGTCACCACATTTGTTTTTTTGTGGTCTCTGTGATAATATGCTTCACTTCGATTATTTTTTTGTTTTCAGGATAAGCATGTTGTTTTTTATCTCGGGTGTAGGCAACAGATTTGGAAGTTGAGATAAATTTGAATTGGATGTCGGCGGTAATTCTTGTCTCACTTATGCTGCTGTGTTTACTGCTGAGCAGTTTGAAGTATGGAATACCAACTAGTCCTCAGTCACATATGTTGCTCCACGCGCAGAAACACTGAAGTGCTAGCCGCACGCTTAACGTCGAATGTTTTTTCAAGGCTCGTGCTGCTATGAAAGCGAAAAGCGAGGCTTCATTGAGCATGGGGGTGTCACAAGGGCACTTTCTATTGAAAGTGAATTTAAGGACCGTGATTGACTCATCTCTGCATCTAACGCAATCAAGAAACTTGGACTGGATAGCCGTTCAACTTATATCATGTGATGCTGGTACTTTGAAATCAGAGATGGTTGCAGTTTTTCTGAATGATGTAGTGGTTAAAGTAACGCGCATTTAACATATCAGCTGATACGAGTTCGATGCTACTACGCATGTAAAATGGAGTATTTGACAAACAAGCGGAAGAATCTGAGGAGGTTGCTGAACGGCCGCGAAAACCACAAAACTACAAGCGCACCCAGCAAAACAGGCAACATGTTCGGATTACCACTCCGTAACCACCTCACACACAACAGAAGTAAATATCACGGATGTCAAAGAGAGCTGAAACAGGTCGACGAGTCCTAGACAGCGTGGCCTTCACGCAAGTTCAGGCGAACCACGAAATTCAGCGGTTTCAAACGCGAACACAATCTAACTATTCACGTTCACAAAGCACACTGCAACAAGAAACACAATCACAGTGTGCGCCAAAGACGTGAACATCGAGCCGACCACAAACACAAAAAAATAAGCGCGATATGCCCACAGAAAACCTAATTGCCTTTACCAAAAGAAAAGCTTTCATAGGTTGCCTGAACTAACGCCTCCTAGATTTCCCGTGCCTGCCGAATGAACGCGAAACGCCAGTCATCTACGGCGGCACTGCCTACGTTGGAATAAGAGTCTTTGTACTTAACCTTTGAGATCGGCAATTTCGGCGTTTGCTACTAATTTCAGAAGATGCCTTGTATTAAAACAAATTGCGTGCTGAATGATGACGTCACTTACGTAGAGGTAATTATATTTATGTTTATGCCTTTTTAAAACTTTTTTACATTTTTTTGTTGCATATTAGCTCCAAAAACGTAAAAACCTATTTGAAGACACCCTTACTTGAGTGACGCCACCATTGTAGTTCCGACGACTGCCGCTTCCCCAGTGATCGCCAATAACCCGGCAGCAACTGGAAATCTAGGAGGTGTTGCCAGAACCGGCTCTGTGAACTTTGACGAAAGCCGCATTGTTCCACAAATTCAGCTAGAACCAAGCCAACGTGGGTGAAAATAGCGCTTTCGTTATTTACATCTTTCAGATCGGCGAAGAAAAGCGCGCAGCCTCTCATACTCCCCGTCGACCTTTGAGTGAGTTTAAGAAGGTTCTAGAAAATTGGTGCTGCTTTGGTTTGCTCGATTCAGAGCAGCCACGAATTCCTCATACGTCATTTCAGATGGCTCTCCGTCCTCGACTGCAACGTTATATGCTTTCCGGTCAGTGAACCGAATACTCCTTCACATTGTGTTTAGCGTTGGAGAGCCCAATGAGATGAAGGTGAGCACGTGGTCACTCCCATGACTTTCGATATCGGCAAACCAGGTCACCGTTGACATGAAGCAGGTGGAGATCATGGTATATTCAGGGCGTTGCATCAGTCGCCGTTACTGAAGAAGGTTGGCAGCCCATCATTAATAATCACCAGGTTGTTTCGATACCGAGACGGCGTCTACTACGCTTTGAAGTCCTCTTGCCGCCCCAGTCTAGGTGACGTGCGTTAAGGTCCCCGGTATGCGAGGTCCAGATATTCCATCTATTAAGTCCTGCAGTATGTCCACATCGAATGTGGTTAGAGGTGGTAAGTATGCTGCAATAACCGTAAATACCAAAGTGTCTATCTTCACTGTCACTGCAGCATATTCATTGGATGCGTCAGCTTATAAGCGGAAAACATTGAAAGTTAAATCGTTGTGAACAGCCTAAAGAACTCTACTGACATCCGTTCCGGCTGATGAGACTGTGATGGTGTATCCTGAACGATGAATGCCGGTGCGCACTCAGGACTCTGAGATGGCGATCACTGGAAAGCGGTGTTTGTATACGAATTATCTGAAGTCGAAAAGACAACGGTGGAGACTGCAGGCATTCCATTGAAATATGGTTGTCTTTTCTCTAATGTTCTTCACACTGGGTGGCTGGGTCGTTAACGCCATTGTGCCGGAACAGGAGACAAGAATTCAAGTAGTGTCAATACTGACTTAGCTACCGGAGAGCACATCGGAGCGAGGAAGCTGCGTACAGTGTCGACAAGTGCAGATAGCAATGAGTATATGTTTTCATTGTCTTGCCGAGCGCTGTACTCGCGTGGTCCACTCCAAAACGTTGGGGCCCGTGACTAGTTCGAGTGAGAAGAAATAAGCTTTTGAGCACTTCGTGTGGAAGCAGCTGGATCTGATTGATGTGTCGGTAAAGACGGGAACTCAGTTGTGGCCTCGACGAGTGGCGGATTCGCTGATGTTGGTTCGTCTATTGTGGGTATGATTGCTTCGTCACCACTTCGAGGTTACTGTTGATGGTGTACCGCGTCCTTTGCCAATAGGCGCCCAACGCTGTTTTCCACCTTGTAGTTATGGATGCGCTTCTCTTTGCGCAGAATGGGGCAGTGAGTGGACGTAGATTTATGTTTTTTCTTGCAGTTAGGACATTAAAGCTCCTCATTTACACATGCAGATCGATCGTGGTTGACAATGCAGCGATAACACTGCCTGTAGCCTGCATGCAGGCCCCAGCAACAAGGCTGAAACGCTGTCACTTGGTGCACTGTCTCGGAGCCTCAATGTACTTGTACACTCGGTATGTGTATAGCCTAAGATTACGTGTTCAGGAGCGGTTTCCGTGACAAACACAATGCGGACGTTTTTTGACGCTCCAAGCCACCTTACAGACCTGACGGGAGCTCTTTGAAGATGGGCAACGAGGATGTCTGCTTGATCAAGGTTCACTGGGACTCTCTTGATGACGTCTACTGCGCAGTTGCTCGGTTGTGGCAGGGGCACATTGAATCAAAACCTGAGCCTGATCTTACTCAGATTCCAAAGCAGCTGAAAGAAATCTCATGTGACATTAAGGATATTAAAGAGAAGCGGCTGGTTGAAATCGAATAGCAATTAGGCAAGCTTTCTAACCTGGACGACAAGATAAACACTTACCAGGAAGAACTGCGCAGCATTGGCAGTGTAGTTCAGTCACTCGAAAAGAAAGTAGACGAACTACAAAACTACAGCCGCTGATCTTACTTAATCATTTATGGACCAACTGAAACAAAAGGTGAAAATTCTGGAACTTTGGAAATGACCGTAAACAAAGATATTTTTCAGAGTCTTCTGGAACAAGAAAATTTACCTATGAAACGAAACGAATACATAGATTAGGCAAGCCGGCAAGTAACGAAAACCACCCGGTTATCGTGAGGCTTTTGAACTCGAGAGACAAGTACAATATTCTAAAAAGGGGGATATAAATTAAGGAACTCGATTATCTCAATCGGTGAAGATTTTTCTCGGAACATTCAGGAAGTCAGAAGAAAACTGTGGGCAAGGGCGTAGCCAAACCGTGAAGAGCATGAAAAGGTTACGTTATCATTTGACAAGTTGTACATTGGTGGGGTGGTGTATGTCTGGGATGAAGAAAAAAATGATGAAGTACTGGTTAAAAATCGAAGCCATAAGGCCGATTCGCCCAATGACAAGAAGTCACACGCAAGTGTCGTCTTAGTTGGAGAAGCTGGTAAGGTTCCAAGTAGCGCGAGAAGTTCGCCTTTCAATGATAACGACAATAGTATTGCTCACACATGTTCACCACAAACAAAGCAGTTGCACATCACCAACTTAAACGCCCGCAGTATCATCAAAAAAGCAGATTCATTAGAAATTCAGCTGCTCATACACGACCCTCCTGTTTCTATCATTACGGAGACATAGTTGCATGGTCAGGTAACAGATGATCTTGTATTTCCACCGTGTTATAATGTTTTTCGTAGGGACAGAGCACATAGGGGCGGAGGTGTGGCTGTCCTTACTAGAGAACCAATTGATACAACACTTATTGATGAATATCCTGATATCAAGTGCCTATGCATTCAGTTGTCATGGTGGGGGCATTCCTTTGTATTGTTCGCATGTTAAAGACCACCAGACGCTACACCCGATTACATGATAAAACTAAAAGAATACATGTCTCCTTTTCGGCATAAAAAAGTTTTTTTCGTAGGCGAATTTAACCTGCCTAGTATTAACTGGGAACGTCTTCAGGCAGATTTAAAGAAGGACAAAAATGCTCACATTGTCTTCGACCTTATGCTAGAACACGACTTAATTCAAGCTGTTAATGAACCTACCCGTGTACAAGGTTTCTCTAGCAATATTCTTGACCTGCTATTTGTCAATCGTAATTTTTCGGAATGCGTCTTTCAGTTGATGAAGGTCTGTCCGATAACAAGCTTGTAAATGTTTCCTTGCCTATACTTACGCCTGATGTCTCTAAACGTACAAAAAACATTGCTTCAAAAACTTTGCCAAAGCCGATGATGCAAGCATATTACATGAAAATGTGCCTTGGTGAATTCACTGATACTGACAAAAACGTATTCACGCTCTGGGAAGTGTTCCTGAATATGTGTCGCCACTGCATAAATAGGTTTGTGCCTGACAAAACAAAGACGGTCAATAAACAAACGCCATGGATGACGCGTAACATAATGCAACTGAAGCGCAAACTAAAAAAAGCAAAAAGAAGGGTGACCGGCCCCAACTTATCAGTGTTATAAAAAGCAAATTGTCATCAGCGGTTTGAAGTTCAAAGGATTACTACTTCAACGTGCAGCTACCTGGTTTCATGAAAAGTGCACACGAAAATTTTTGGGGATATTTAGGTGAAGCTAACAGACTTACCTGTGAGATAATGGTCCATGGAACCACTACAAAAGACGTGAATAATATCGCCGAACATTTTAACACTTACATCCACAGAGTTTATTACCAGACAGGCTTAGGTAACGTGTTCCAATCTACTGTTTGTGAGCCGCCCGAGGTGGACCTTATTTCATACAATGGTATTGTGTCAATGCTTTTAAACTTGAAGACAACGAAATTATGTGGCCCAGATGGTATCCCAAATATGTTTCTTAAGTGCTATGCGGAATGTATCGGTAGATTTATTTTTATACTGTTCACAGCTTCTTTGTTGTCTACTCAGGTACCGAAGGACTGAAGGACAGCTTGAGTAGTGCCAATTTTTAAAAAGGGCAATCGTTTATCTGTAGAAAATTATCGACCGATATCTTTAACTTCATCCGGCTGTAAACTAATCGAGCATATCATCGCCAACCAGATGACCAAACTTTTAGACAGCAATTCAGTGTTAACAAACTGCCAGCATGGCTTTAGGAAAGGCTACTTCACTAAGACACAACTGTTAACTGTAATTCATAGTTTCGCAAGAACATCGGATAATGATGGCCAAATCGACGCTCTTTTTATACACAGTAGCAAGGCGTTCCATAGAGTAGTTCACTGTAAACGTATACAAAAACTCAGAAATTACAATCTTCCTAACAATATCCTGGATAGCAGCTTATCTTTCGGATCGCGCGAAGTTTGTCACTATTGAGGGCAACGACTCGAGCACTCTTTTAGTGACATCAGGAGTACCCCAGTGTAGCGTCCTGGGGCCATTGTTGTTTTTGGTCTACATAAATGACATTGTCAACGTTGTAACACGTGGCACACAAATCATATTATTTGCAGACGATTGTGTTTTATATCAGCAAATAACTACAGTGCAGAACAAAACCGGCCTCGAGATTAGTTTGCATAACATACAGGCGTGGTGTGACAGCTCAGACATGTCCTTAAACAAAGAAAAAATTGCCTGTCTTCGTATCACAAGGAAAAAAACCGTTAAAATACACCTACACACTGGCCACCTCACTGCTAAAAGAAGTTGAAAACTTCGAATATCTGGGAGTAACATTTTCAAACAACCTTTCGTGGAATTCACATATTAGTAATATATGTTCCTCAGCATTCCGTAAACTTTGTTTCCTGAAACACAAGCTTAAATATTCACCTGCCGACATTAAACTACTGAGTTACATTACTTTCATTACACCGAAGTTAGAGTATGCTTGGATTACATGGGATCCCTAAAATAAACACAACATTAAAATAATAGAAAAAGTCCAGACAAAAGCTGTTCGCTTCATTTACTCTAAGTTCAAGCACACCGATTCCCTCACACAGCTGATGACAGAAAATGACATCCCCCTTCTCGATATGCGTAGGCAGATTCTCTGCCTCAGTTTCCTACAATCACTCATTAAACGTGAATTATCCATTGACCCCGCATTATATGTAACACCTCTGTCCACCAGGCGGACACGTCGCAATCACACACATGCTTTAACCGCTCATTTCGCTAGGAAAGATATTACAAACACTAATATTTTCCCAGGACAGTGTCGGAGTGGAACTCTAGGCATGAAATGAAAGACCTTTGAGTTACCACAATGCCCGCGTTAGGTGTTGTGTTTTGATTTCGTATGATTTTTGTATGTTGCGTTTTGATTTTGTATGATTTTGTATTTTGGAGTGGAATTTTGGGCATTTAATGAAGGACCCTTTTTTACCGTAATGCACGTGTTAGGTGTTGTGTTTCCATTTCGTATGTTTTACTTCATTTTACTTACTTCTGTTGTAACTACAGTACTGCATTTTTTTAATTTTTATAGAATGCAGTCTGAGTGCCTCTTTTAAGTTGAGTGTAAATGTTTGCGAATATCTTATACTAACTGTAATGATAATTTCGTATTGTATTGTTCAGTGTACTATGAGTGCCCTTCCTGCAAGGACCGAATTCTGGTCAGCAGTATGTTTTATATGAAAAATAAAAAATAAAAAGGTGGGGCGAAAGCTATGAACATCAATAAAAATGTGAAAAGTGTTTGAAGTTAGAAAAGCGGATCCCTACCGATGAGCATCCCAGCGTGAAGTGGGAGCTGCTGTTGGTAGGGCAGTAAAAATTGATTTTTTATAGAGCACCAAGCTCATTGCACTGGACGAGAAGAGGGGAACCGTACATGGTTCTTCACATCTCTCACAATATGGTGGATTGCCGGTAGATAGAATTTTTGAATGTGCGGAGTGTGTATATCCTGTTCTAAGCCTTGTTAGTTTTAAATATGTGTGCCGTGATTTTGATATTGGCGGCCAATTACCTAGTTGCGGCTTAATAGCACGGAGATAATTGTCTGTGTGTCTATCCCACGTGCCCTGACAATACCCCCTGAGCTGTCGTTTTAGAAACGGTTTTAAGTGCAGGGATTGGTGTAAATGCATTGGAAGTAGTGTCTATGGCGGAAGCAGCCACAAGAGTGGCGATGTGGGCTTGTTGGTGATGCATTTGGTGATGCATTTTTCGTGTTCAAGAATCATAGAAAAAGCTAACGATTCTATTTCTAGGGTATTCAATGTAAAAGATTGTGTATCGTAGAACAAAGTGAAAGCAAAGGTTATCCAATTGTGAAAAAACATGAACGTAGTTGGAACTGTAAAAAGTATTCAAAAAAGTAAAAAAATAGCCTGAATAATTTAATGCGAAAACTCACAAAGTTAACACTCGTTTTCGAGCAATAGTCTCGGAAATAGGTGTTTGGCAAAAAAAATCACTGCTGTTTTGTTATACAAACTCAATCTTCTCGAAGTCCGAGATCATTTTTTAGTCAAGAGTTCCGTTAGTGTTTTAAATTTCATGAAAGCTCATGAAAATGAAGGGCATATAGCCTTCTCAATTGACGTAACAGACCTGTACTATTCCCTTCCCCATCCACAAATGCTAAAATGTGTTGAAAGTAGCATTGGTGAATATGGTGCTGTTAAGTTTTTCTCTGAGTCAGGTATATCCGCTTATAATTTTTTTACCTTGTTGGAATTTTATCTTCGACATCGACATTGATCAAATGGAACAATATTATTCTTTTGCATAAGCAGGGTATATGTGTCGGCTCATGCATCGCACCTGTCTTGAGCAATCTGTTTCTGGCAGAACTTGATAAAATCATGGCATATCGTCTCGCAGAGACGCCGGCTAAGAAAGTGTTCAGATATTTAGAAGATTTTATTATTTTTATTGACATATCGGGGAAACATTTTTAAAGTGAGGGTACTAATGTGTTGAATGTGTTTCTTGATGGTCTTAAGCCCCTTGAAGTGACAGTAGAATTACCTAGCGATGGACGAATGTTCTGACAACTAGCTCTGCTGGTGCCGTGATCCGCGTGCTCAGAAAACTTTACTCCCATTTCATTCCGGTCATTCCAAACTAACCAAGAGAGCTATCGCGATGACTTGTCTCAAAAATGCATCGAACAAGTCACGTGCGCACCTTATAAAGCAGAGCTTCCATAATCAGATCACACGTTTGCAAGGATCGGGCTAACCGGATAATGTTTTAGTTGCAGTTGCAGAAAAAGAGTTGAAAAGTATTCATGGACATGCAAGCATCTCTGATGTTCATGTCGATTTACCGGCACAATGAAGACACACTGCCATAATTTCATATGTTCACCAGCTGTCACATGACCTAAAGAAAGTGGCCCTTCGCGACAATATTAGGGTGCTATTTTCAGTACGTGATAAACTTGGGAAATTGCGTGTGCTGACTAATCCATCGCGTGGGGAAGGGTGGTGAGCACAAAAAAGCTTACACACAAATTTGTGGAGTGTAATTCGTTCGTTATTTAACTTATTATGTTCACATGTGAAAGAAGAAAACATGTTGGTCAAACCAGTAGGTGGGAGACTGAGCGACTGAGAGAATACATTTAGAAGGCGGATAATCTGCCACCAGAAATATTCCTCCCTCTTGACATTCACGCGTGTGGATGTCGGCCTTTGTTCCAGAGTACAATCATTGTTGGTCAGCTTAAGGATGAGATGACTCGGTTGATCATAGAAGCCGAACATATTGACGCTCTTAGAGATGTTTGTATCAGCAAGCCTTCAATTGCTTTGTCACCCAAGAAACTGGGGTTCCTGCATACGCAGTGATACGTGATTTTAACTGTGATGTTTTTTGTTGTCATATTTATCGTTTTTTTCTTGTAGGTAGATGACATTGTCGTGCATTTATTTGAATACACGTGCTTATCTGTTTGCTCGCCAGACGATTATGGCTTAAAAGCGGCTTGGAGTTTGAAAATTAACCTGTTGTTGCTGGTAGCGCTCTGTCTTTTCAGTCTGTTCCTCCCGGTATCCGTTTTTTCACCTCACGTTACGTAAATTTTTTTCGGAAGCAGCCAGCTTGTCGGCCAAAACGTTCCCTTGTATCTCATGGTGCTCTGGCACCGAGCAGACAACAACATGCTGTTTTGATTTGCACTGGGTGCAAAGAAGTGAGTAAAGTGAAAGCAGTACGGGATTCTTTAATTCTTAGGAGATTTCGGGGCTTTGACCACACTTAGAGAATCTGCGTATATCACCGAGTTTTGTAATTTTATCTGTTTGATGTGTTTTACGACCCCAGTATTGCGCGAGCTTCTCCTGTGAAAAGGCTTGCATCAAGATTAAGAACGCCGGCATCGGAAGAAGATCAGCCTACCGCTGCATATGACACAAAAGTGTTGGACTTTGAGGCATCAGTAAATGACTCAGGGCGTGTGTATTTATGTTGTTGTTCTAGGAAGTATGTATGTATGAGTGCAAGTGGTGCGCGCTTCGTGACTTCAATAAAAGAGACATCCCAGTCTATAAGCTGCCACTGCCACGGTGGCACACATGCTGCCATCAAACCGTGTTTGAGAAGATGCACATCAGTTTCAAGGGCCAGGCCCTTTACACGGAGCGAGTAGGGCTGCCGCAACAAAGGACGGTTCTCGAACAAGCCAGAACAAGAAAAAACATTACTTGAGAAATGACAGGAGTGTTTATTGCCTGCCTTCACGTTCAGAAAGTCCAAAAAGACAGGTAAAATCTTTGTAGTTGGAGCAACCATTCATTCGAATCCACGTACAGACTATCTACAGGGCTAGTTCGAAAAGCACCCGTAGAGAGGCGAATTCCTAGATGTTGGACAGGGTCGAGGACCTTCCAGGCAGGCCGATGCTGTTGCCGACTGATAGAATAGAGCACTATAATCTAGGCGTGTGCGTACGAGCCTTTTATAAAAAATTCATTAGGTACGTCTTGTCATTGCCCAGCGTAGTGCGGGACAACACTCTCCAAATATTCATTCTTTTAAGCACCTGTCTTTAACATACTTGAAATGTGGGATGAAGGTTAGTTTTGTGTCTAATGTTGGTCCAAGAAACTTGTGCTCGGTCTTCCCTGGCAGATGTTGATCATGCAGGTCAATGTCTGGGTAAAGATGGAGGCCCCTCTTTCGGCAGAACAACACGCACTTGCTGTTTTGGGCGTTCAGTATAAAACCATTCTCATTTGCCCATTGAGATACCTTGTTCAACCCTAGTTGAAGTTGACGTTGGCACATTGAGATGTTGCACCATTTGTAACCAATCTGTACACCATCGACATATATGCAATGAAAAAATATGACGTGAGAGATACAGGTTCAAGGAATTCATTTTAACTATAAAAAGTGTGCAGCCCGATACACCTCCTTGTGGCACTCCTGTTTCTTGGACAAATACTCGAGATAGAACAGTACCAACACGGACACAGATTGATTTATTAGTGAAGTTCATTGGCGCAAGGGCCAGATGTGGCCAAAGAGCGTCAGAGCAATCATAATGAACTGTGCGATATCCAGTGTGGATAAAACAGAAGTGACATGGTTGTAACTGGGCCTAAAAACAGTCCCCGTAGGTGTGTATAATATTCATATAGTAAAATTATTGCAATGACAAATGTTGTGTGCTATGGAGACATAAAATGCTTTAAAAATTATGCGTATATAAGATAAAAATACCATTTCATATGCCATACGGTCTGGGCCTGGGGTAGATTTATTGCAGCAGGTAAGTGAGGCTTGTAGCGAAACAGAAAAGTTCATTGTATGCCTCTTGTGTTGTGAGTTTGCGCTCTAATCTCTGTTTTTCTATTTTGGTTTCGTATCGTCGCAACGCTTCACTATAGTGTGATGAGCTGGAGACCTGTAGGAAGTGCGCCCCAAGAGTGTTCGCCTGGTCTTTCAAGTTCTCCCTTTGTGCGTTCACTATAGGAAGTGCGTGTACTTGTCGTCCTGCTACCTTACTAACCATGTTCCAGACTCTCGCCTCATCTGTGGATGAAGTAATGCCTGATAAGAATTTATGCCAAATTTCTCTTCTCGCCTGTTTGCGCACCCTCCTTCTTTGCTGCTTGATCTTAAGGTTCATAAGATTCTCGCCTGTAGGCAAGTATCTAAGCAACTTGCATGCCTTATTTCTTTCTTTGCGCGCATCACGGCACTCATTAATCCATCATGGGACTCGTCGTCTGCCTGACGGTTCACTCGTTTGTGGTATACATTTTGTTGCAGCATCAATCAAAAAGGCTGTCAGGTAGCTCACAGCCGCTTCCATGCTTAACGCCGCCAGGTCAGTCCTAGTTAATAGAGTAAATTTTTAACTTTTCCTAGTCTGATTTATCGGTGAGCCATTTGGTAACATGTGGACAACATATCATTTATATTGATATGATGAGAGCTATAAATAATGGTCACTACCATATGGATTTTTGATGACTTCCCATGTAAATAGAGGTAGTAGTGATGGAGATGTTATGCTGAGGTCTACTGATCTGTAGGTGTTGTTAACAATATTCTAATACTTCGGCTTTTTGCAATTCAGGAGGCACGCGCCAGAAGAAAAAAGGAACTTTGTAAAAAGGGCGACCTAGCGCATCGTAGCGAGTGTCGCCCCATAGATCAACGCATTAAAGTCTCCTAGGACAGCTTAGGGCTGTGAGAGTTAATTAATGAACGACTGGAATTCTTGTTTATTGAGTTGGTAATGTGGGGGTATATTAAAAGAGTAAATTTCCACCATTTGAGGCCACCACCTCAAGGGGTGTCTAAAGCTTTAAATGTGCACAAGCTGTTCCCTGATCAACTATGATGGCAACACCGCCAGATGATGTGACAATATCATCCCGATCTTTCCGAAAAATAGTGTAACTACGTAGGAAGTTCGGCCGCTTGAGTTTGAAGTGTGTTTCTCAGCAGTCTTCTGATGTTCCCCTGTAGTATATGTGTCATAATATTGTTGTGTGGTGCTGTGGATATAAAAGTGTTGACTTAGGTGGCAGGGCCTTTTGGGGCCCTGACTTTGGGGGTTTTCTTTTTTGCGCACTCCGAATAGTCGCGCGTATTCTTCGGTGCTTGAGGTGAAAGAGGATGGGTACTTGTATCCATAACCTCTTGCGAGGTGGTGGATGGTGCCTGATTAGCAGGCACGTTCACAGAAGTTTCCTGCCTTACTGCGGTGTGCAGTGGTCCCGGGTCCGGCACACTCTGAAGTCTGCTGAACCTGTTAAGCAGGAGCATAGGCTACTCCAGCCTAAGGCACAGGCGGCGCGACCATGGTCACACTTTGCGATCCATTCGCGGGCGCAGAAAGATGAGATGCGGTACCCTGGCACGTCACATCTGCAAAGGAAGGAGAGTGCTTTTTGTGGAAACAGAAGCGCTGGGGCGCTACTTCAAAAAAGATATTGAATTTACCTTAAATTGAACAATTTGTTTTTCTTTTTTCAGGTTGGGCACGATCGCGAGTAAGTGGGGTGGTCTGCTCCGCAATTCGCACAGCGGGCTGCAGCAGTACAATCGTCCGATGGGTGTTCGTTGGAGCTAAAGTTAGCGCAAGTGGCGCGCCCCCTGCACCTCTTTGCGACTCATGTCCAATTTGTGACAGTTGTAACAACTATGAGGATTTCGTATGTAGGGCCTGACACGAAGCTTGCAGTAGCCGGTCTCATTTGAATCCAGTAAGTCGCTGGTACCGAAGGTGATAAATATAAGTTTTGTTGGTGTTTCTTTTCTGTTTCGTCGTATGACTATTACTTGGACCTTCACTACATTCTGGTATTGCTAGCCTTACAATAGTTCACTCTCTGATAATCCAAGAAGGTCGTCCTCAGAAATGACACCGCGAACTGTGTTCAAGGGTCTGTGTGGGCCTATGGAAACTGGGACATGCCCAAACGCTACTATTTTAAATAGGTTGTCGTATTGGAGCTTGTCGTGAAGCTCCAAAAGGAGGTCGCCGCTTCCCAGCTTGGTTAAACAATACCCTGGGCCGACTGTTTCAGTGAGTGTTTTTGAGACAAGAAAAAGTGAGATTGCTCGGACAGTTTTTTTATTCATTCTAACTATGCACGACATGAAACTTGGGGAAAGACTGCTTTGGTTTTGAGAAAAGGAACGGTTCTTCGGTGCGCCACCTTTTCGGGCAGCGATCAGGGAGGGGGGGGGGAGAGTTTGTCATACACATTGCGTAAAATTCGGTGGTGATGGTGGTCACCCACCACCGAGCCCAACAAGAGGACGCTACAAGGTTGATTAGTAAACACTTAGACACGCTAGTCATGCATCGCCCTTATAACCAAATATAACTGCCAAGATTGGGTAACAAAGGGCTATCTCTCGCCGCCAAGAAATTTGAATGTAAATGAAAAAGAGAAATCAGGAGAGATAAAAAGTGAGAGATAAAGACGGACATTAGAGAGAGATAGATAGGAAAAGGTGACTGCCCATTGCCCCTGGGTGGGTCAGCTCAGGTGTGCCGTCTACGTGAAGCCGGGGCCAAAGGGGTGTGCTGCCTCGGCTGGGGGGCCTTAAAGGTCGAATCATCCAGAGTCGGCTCAACCCCCAGGATCCCCTTTTTCGAGGACATGGCAGAGCTACGCACGGGTAGGCGTGGGAGGGAGTCGAAACTCCCCCCTCCCTTTTAACTTGGGTGTGTGCTGCGGCTACACATCAAAAGCCTGCTCGCGCAGACGCCCCTGCGAGGGTTAAGGGAGAGATTTCTTTGAGTTGAAAGTTCAAGCTCAAGTAACAGGGCTGTCATCAGGTCCTGTTATGAGCTTTTCAGTTCTCTCGGCGTGCTCCAGAGAGCCGCGCCACTCTTTCGGCACCAGTAGTGCCCCTTATATATCGCCTCCTTGGAGGCACTGGTTGCTCGCACTTGCGAGCTGGTTGTTTGAAGTTTGGGCCTCGCCTGGCGAGGTGAGGACTTGAGACCCGAGGATCCTGGAGTCTCTGGTGTCTGTTCAATAGTAGGTGGAGTAGACTCAACTACTGCCGCCTTGGGGTCAGGCACCACAGCTAATGGCTGGCTTTGCGCAGGCCGATGGAGTGGCGAGGGCTGGTGCGACACTGCCCCCTGACACGCCGCCTCAGCATATGTGGGGCCATGAAATGGCGAAACTCTTCTTTTTGCTTCCTTAAAAGTGATGTTTTCTGTTACCTTTAATGTGATAATATCTTTTTCTTTTTTCCAATAAGAGCAGGAGCGTGAGTACGCAGCATGATTACCGCGTTAGTGCACACAGTAAGCCGAAGCTTCGCAGTTGTCGGACCGGTCGCCCACGAATCCGCACTGAGCACACGTGTTCCGGCCACGACAGCTTTGCGAGCCGTCGCCATATCTGTGACATTGGAAGCAATGGTGGGGGTTAGGAATATATGGCCTCACAGAAGTCTTTGTATACCCGGTTTGAATAGTTTCCGGCAAATCGCTCGAAGCAAGCGTTAGTAATATTTGTTTAGTATGTGTTTCATTTCATTGTCTTCTTATCCTAATACGCTCTACGTTGGTCACGTTCTGGCT
Source organism: Rhipicephalus microplus (assembly GCF_013339725.1). Classification (NCBI taxonomy): domain Eukaryota; kingdom Metazoa; phylum Arthropoda; class Arachnida; order Ixodida; family Ixodidae; genus Rhipicephalus; species Rhipicephalus microplus. The sequence goes on along the minus strand of NC_051168.1, from coordinate 200,417,673 downwards.
CTTCTATCCTTCCAGTAGTTCAGCTTCGGTAAGGTCAAGCAAGTTTGCGTCTGATACTACTTCGCGAGCTGAGTTCATAGACCTGTGTTATACTTATTGGTGTGTCGACAAATGTTGTCAGAGAGTTCAGCTTTTTAAATTTGTCTTCCTCTCGTATCTTAAGGAGTATAACATCAATGGCAATTTTGGTAACTGTACCCGGCACCGAGAGTTTCAGTTAAGCACGTAGCCACTACAAAGGGGGATACTGTTGTGGCTTGATTGTTAGTTTTCTCGCTGTGTATAACATGGAAGTGAGGAAAAACTTCTCTTGGCCGGTTGAAAAAATTGATGACTTCGGTGCATACCGGCTTAGAGGAGGTACGATCATTCATCAAAAAAATGCTTTATGCATGCTAATTGTATGTTGTTCAGCAGCATTGGCGGTCACCCACCACAGAGCCCAACGTGGATACGCTGCAAGTTTTCGGATGCTGAAAGCTTGCAGACGCCAGCGATACAACACTGCTATACACTGCCTAGGCCAAGGTAGGCTATTTGCACAGTGTTAATCCTTGCCGCCGAGAAAATTGCAAATGAACACAAAGGAGAAGTAGACAAGAAAGGTAAAAAAGTGAGAAAGAAAAAGCTGTACGGAGACAAAGATAGCATAAGGCGACTGCCAATCTCCCCTTGGTGGGTCAGCCTAGGGGTGCCGTCTACATGAAGCCGGGGCCAAATGGGTGTGTTGCCTCTGCCGGGGGACCTTAAAGGTCCAATCATTCAGTGTCGGCTCAGCCGTCAGGATTCCTTTTTTCCCGGACACGCCTCAGCCACGCACGGCTAGACATGGGAGGGTTCGAGACCCCCGTTAGCTCGAGTCCGTAGAGTCGCTACACACCAAACACCTGCTTTCACAGGCGCCCATGTTTGGACAAACACAACCTCGCGACGTCCTCTGTATGCCTTCGTGATGAAAATATGATGCCCTCAAAATGTGTTTTTAGGGAACTGGAATGGCACTTATCCTGTCCCCTTGTCCATACACATAACATCCTCAGCACATCATCAAAACACTTCAGAACTTTTTCAGTGTCCTTCCAGAACCACGATTGTGTGGCTGGTTCGGTACTGTTGGCAGTGGTACTACTTAGGATTTACTTCTTTTCATGGTACTTTCATATATCAAAAGAAAAACACCTGCAAGGTCTCGTGTATATATACTGTATCAATCAACAGAGAGGTTACAGTACAGGACTCTTAGATTAAAACAAACAGAGCTTGTTGACTGAATTTTATCTATTTAACAATACATATTCACAACTGAAAACTGACGCATACGAGTCTGCGTATAGTGTGAAAAAATAAAATCAGTATCAAGGCAGTCAACATAGCTCAATCAACCACGTTTGCAATCTTCCTCGAAAGCTTGACACAGTTCCTGATTGTCACGTGTATAGTGCCCAATGCACTCGCTAGTGTTAGAGGCTCCGCTCTGACAGCCTACCAGTACACCCGACGTGGGCGTTTACTTGACTTGCCAGAGGTCGGGCCATGTGTAAGATGCAGAAGCGGAATCTTTCACGTCAGGACCAGGCTGCTTCGAAGTAAAATTGATCGCTATTGGCTGGTGTTTCAGACGCCTTCAAACCACACCTCGCCGCGGTCGGCTGGTGACAATACATCCATGTTCAGTCTGAACGTTGAGCAGCCCAGTGCACTCATCAACATTATGAGTGCAATGATCAACATGATGAGTGTGAGTCGTCAAGTACGACTCACACTCTCACACATATCTCCCTGTTAAACTGCCTCTTCTCTGACAGACCCCATTTTGACAGTCGACTTGCAACGGCCGCCGCTGCAGCGACCTGGTGAGAATAGCCGGTATGCTCAAAGCTATACATAACCAAAGACTACGCATCACTATAAAGTCTGGCACCAATCTCGAAGAAACACTTCAACGAGCTGAAGGTGAAATGCAGAAGGCAAATTCCACCATAACGGAGCTGCAACTAATAATCCATGTAGATACACTTGACGTCATAAATAAAGCAGACATTGAAAAGACCACCGACCGTCTGAAACAAACTGTGGCATACTGGAGCCAAAAGAGACCCAAACACTACTACATAGTGTGCGTCATCTCTGAACCAAACATAAGAGGCCAACAATTTGCTACAGCATGTCAAACACAAAACACAGCAGTCTAAACTGCGTGTACAGCACTGGGCCCCAGCGTGCGGTTTATATCAACAGCTGCACAGCTAACTGAAGATTACCTAAATGATATCCACTTCTCAGAACAGTCAGCTGACCAGGTAGGCAATTTACTAAGTGAGGTCATAAATTTTTATTATAGGACAAACAACCAACTCGCCCACAACACAAGAGACGATCAACAAGACCAGATCAAAGGACAGTGCAAATGCTACTGAAGGCAATGACAACAGCCCAAGGCCAACTAGGACAGAGAAACTAGCACTGGTAAGCAACCAAACAGGCGAAGCCATTCACACGACCTCTCCCCCTCCCTAATTTTAGTCTCCTAGAGATCACCGTATATCAGTTTCCAGAAGGAGACGAAACAGAAGAGCAAAGCATAGTGAAGGGAAAAAGGAACTTACTATTAGCCTACTAAAGATGCAAGGAACAAACTCAACTGAGCTGAACTCCAAGACCAAGTGAACAGACAAAAAAATAGATATCTATGCGCAAACAGAAACTCACCTGAGGGACGATGAACAATTTTTTCTTCCGGGGCTAACATGGCTAGGAAAGAACAGAAGCAAAGGACAAAAACGGGGAAGAGGCATCGGTTTTATTGCACCAAAGAGAATCATAGTAAATGGAGACTGTCAAGACAAGGAACACATGTGGATAAAAATGAAGATTGACACGTGTGACCTCTACACTTGTGTCATATACATGGCAACAGGCCTAGAGGGAAAAGAGTGGAATGACACCATTTACGCATGTCTCAAGAAAGACATAGAGCAAAATTACAAATGCCAACCAGTACTTTTAGTGGGAGATTTCAACTGCCACTTGGTAGAATTGGACGTATACGAAAAATATGCTGCTGGCTTCCGCAAATTGATTAAACAATGCAACCTACAAATAGCAAATCTCCATCCAGGTGTCAAGGTGCTTACACATAGTCACGCAAAGCCAACAATTCTGCTATAGACTATACGCTCTAGAATCAAGAGGTTGTAAGGCAAGATATAAACCTCGCATCTCCGAACATAGACGAAAAGAAAACAAATAGCCGTGGAAGTGACTACAACAGAATGAAACTGTGCCTCAGACGCAATCAACAACATTAAGTAAACCAGCCTGAAACTACAAAATCCCACTGGCGAGTGAAAGAGCTAGAGTGGCTGGACGAATTTGGCAATAAATTTGAGTCAAAATTAACATAATCTCTAGCATACGAGCGATTCATGGAAAAATGTCTTTCAGTAGCAGAAGAAACCATTGGGAACACAAGTGGAAAGAAAGGACCAGAAACACACCTGACACCGTTTTCAGTTCTGCAAACACACCATTTTCAGTTCTCCATCAAACCAAGGTTTGATGGAGAACTGAAGACAGAAATCCACATTCGCAAAGAATTATCCAGAAGGCATCATCACGCACCCAATGGGCCGACATAAAAAGGGGTAATTTGAAAGGAATACCTGGCCCCCCATCCCCAGAAAAGTAAAGGAAATAGCCGCAAGAAAGATAGAGCAGATATTCAAAAATTAATAAGAATACCTGCATAAAAACCGAGACCATTACAGCCAGACGTTCTGGGCATACATAAGGACACTAAAACCAAAGAACACCACTCAGGAAGATCCACTCAAACGACTGACTGAAAATAGCATTCCTCTACATACCAAAGAAGAAATTGAATAACACATAACTAAACATTGTGAACATATGCGAACCAACCAAGTAATTCCATCACCCCAGATCAGCAGTAGAAAAAAGGACAAGGCCAGCACACCTGAAGAAGAAAAACTGACAGGCCCAATCTCTAAACTAGAACTAAAAATACGCATAAATGATCTCAAGAATCAGAAGGCAACAGGACTACATGATATACCCAATGAATTCCTAGAAGCATGCAAAACCGAGGCAAAGGAAACGCTACGGGGCTGCCTAGAAGATATTCTGGCAAGCACGAAAATACCAAGAACTTGGAAAGAAAGCCGGGTAAAGCTGATCCACAAGGGAAAGGGAAAAGAAAAAAGTAACATTGGGGGTTTTTTGCCACATACCAATACTGAGTAACACTCTAAAACTCTTCAATACAGTCCTGAATCGCAAGCTAGAGGTTACTGAGAAAAAAACTTAATTTTTCAGAATTGCAAAATGGACTTCACCGAAACCCTAACCCACGCACTAGAAATGAAAAACAGGGATCAATCCCAACTTTACCTGGCATACCTGGATTTACAACAAGCATATGAATCAGTGCCGCACTCACGACTGTGGGATAAGCTGGAAAAAAATTAAAATCTAAGAAGACTTCAACAAATTACTACAAGCACTATATTCAGAGTGTACAGCAGCGTACGATCTAGGCAAATATAAATCTAGACAGGTGAAACAAATTATTGGAATCAAACAAGGCTGCCCAGTGTTGCAACTCTATTCAATATTTACATTAAAAGCCTACTAGAACAAATCAACAAGGAAAGACTGCGGCTACGTCTCTCTACCATAACATCTGATTGCCAATAAATATAAACAAAAATTTCATGCTTGGCATTCGCTGACTACATGCTATTATTGGCCGAATCTCCAGTGGACCTGCAGCGCTTCCTCGACATCTGTTCTCACGAAGCCCACGAAGATTGCCTCAGATTCTACACTGACAAAAGAAAATGAATGGGCATAAAGATTGATGATAATAACACAACATTCACCATTCAAGGCAACGCCACCAAGAGAACAGCAACATACGGATACTTAGGCATAACAATATTAGACCAACACAATTACCTTGACAAACACAAAGAAATGCTACTAAAATAATCCAACTGCCTAAAAGGTAGGGTGTCGATCTTGTCTCGGCATTCCGACAACCCCTACAGGGTAGGACGCACGCTTTGGAAGACCCTTGCTGTGCCTGCAATAACCTACGCAGAGACACACTGGAGTACTCAAATCAAAAGGTGGGATCTCTAGACCACCCCAAAATGAACTGGGGCGCTGGCTACTGGAAGGCAGCTTTGCAACAGCAAAGGCAGCAGTAACAGGGGAGTTAGCCTGGTCAACTTTCGAAGCAGGCGTAGCAAGGTAAAAAAATACAGTATGTGGGCCGGATAAAGTTCTTACCAGAAACAAATAACAGCCAGTGCATATACCTGAACCTACAATACAGGGGCATAAAAACACAATAGATGAAACGACTGGCTTTTCTGGAAATAAATTCGGCAATAACGTGAAACTAGAAGAATCAAAATCGGAACGAGAATGGCATCAAATAAAAAAGACACTCACCGAAGCTAGCACAGAGAGGTGGCGCACGTCGGCGGCAAAGAAACGGAGCCTGCAGTTATACCTCAAATACAAGCTGGCTCCAGACTATGAGCTATTTTACAGGGGCGAGCGGGAAAGCGCCCTTCTGTTTAAGCCAAGACGGGGTTTCTGACCGTGCAGCAGCGGCATTCGGACCTGTTCGTCGCAAACCCGGCGTGCCGTCTCAGCGGGGCCATGGAGAAAACCATCCAATATATCATAATGGACTGCCCGCGACTCGTAGCAAGGGAGCACCCCAAGCTAAGCCTGGCAAAATATCTGGGTCTCTCAGACGATTCCGTCGACATCCGAGTCGAGCACACCGAGAGCGTTAAGCTACAGTGTACTAGAATTCGCATTAGATCTAATTCGCATTGGACCTAATTACGCTAGCTTTTTCATGTCTGTTCTGGAAAATGATTTTATGAGAAACCGCGCGTTAAAGCCTCTTTATTATAAGCGATTTATAGATGACATTTTATTTATTTGGCCCCATAGTGAAAATGAACTTTTATCTTTTATAGCTGATTTCAACACTGTTCACCAATCTGTTTCGTTTTCGCATGAATACTCTCGTTCTACCGTTAACTTTCTGGACGTCACAGTTTGCATCTCTGACAACAAACTAACCACTAGGCTTTACAGGAAACCAACAGACAGGCACCGTTATCTTCACTTCAAAAGTTCACATGTTAAACATTGGAAAACTATTATACCGTACAGTCAGGCGCTCCGCTTCAAGAGAATTTGCTCTGAGCAGTCAGACTTTTATGCAAACTGCGTAGAACTCCGCGAATCTTTGATCCAGCAGGAATACCCACCCCGCATTGTTGAGGATGCCGTCAAAAGAGCCGATGCGCTGAATCGCAAGGATTTGTTCAGCGCTAAAAAGCAACCATCCGTTCAGACACAAAGTAATCTAGTTCTAACACACTCAGCATCGGTGCCAAACGTTTCCTCAATTCTCAAAAAACATTTCAACATACTAGCGCAGAGTGCTCATCTTAAAGTAATCTTTCCATTGCCACCTCGGGTAGTCTTCAAACGGTCTCGCAATCTGCATGACATCCTAACTTCATCTAAAACAAGGGTTCTCGATAAGGTTGGTTTTCGACCTTGCAATCAACCACGATGCAAGGTTTGCGCGCATATGACGACGTCACACATTGCTAAAAGTACTGCTTCTGATTTCTCCTATAAAATTAAAGGAAATTTTACGTGTGACACTTACAATTGCATCTATTTGCTCGAATGTTCCGTCTGCAAATTACAGTACATTGGACAAACCTAAACGCCCTTCAGATATCGCTTTAACAACCACAAATGTCATGCCGCCACCATTCCTAACCTTCCGCTATCAAAACACGTGCACATTCCGGGCCACTCATTTGATAGTATTACAGCCACAATCCTTCAATCGGGTTTTCCTTCCCACCACGAAAGGGAACTTCGAGAATTGTATTTAATCTATAAGTTTAAAGCCGTCACATGTGGTATGAATGAAAGCGCTGGCAAACTTTCATTTTTACCAATTTAGCTTCCTAAACACCCTTGACTACCACCGCTATTATGGCCGCTATGCTTTCACGCAGATAGATTAGTTCCCTGTTTTAGCTTTGTGACAAGATGTTATACCCGCGTTTATGTTTATCGATAACTTGCTCGCAGTTGTACCTATGACGGGTATTGATGTTTATGCCAGTGATACACACGTTATGTGGCTTCATAATTTTTACTCATTGTTAATGATTTTTTATTCGTTTCTTCTTCGCACGCTTGTAATTTCATTTTTTTCTTGTCTTATCACGCGCACTGTTTCCCACGTGCTTTTAACAACCGCTTGTCAGCCATTAACAGCGCTATATTACGTTACTGGCCTTTTTGTATTGCGTTACAGTCGCTTGTTCACATCACTCCGACGAAGGCCGGTCCCGCGGCCGAAACGTCAGTCCTTTACAAAACAATTTTTCCTACGTGCTTGATTTTTTGAACTTTTACTTCCGGGTCCTATGTTAGCCCTTCATTGTTTATATATATATATATATGTAGATATATATATATATATATATATATATATATATATATATATATAATATATATATATATGTATATATATAGATAATTATATATATATATATATATATATATATATATATATATGCGTGTGCGTTTGTTTACTGTGTACATGTACAACGAAGGTAAATTTTTCGAAACTAGATGCACCACTGCCTGCCTACACTTTTTACGCCTAGTGATAGAACTAGGCTTATAATACAAAACATCGTCATAAACTTGCTCGCTTGCAACGGCGCCTCACCAATGGAATACTTCGAAAACAGCACACTTCAAGCTGTCGATACAAAAAGAGAACTGGTTACAATGAATTTACGCAGATTAACAGACGGGCTCTATATACAATTGGCACTTTTTAATATACTTCAGTTTTTTTAATAAGTTTATAAGTAAAAAGCCTTTGGGAAAGCAATATTTATTATCTTCCACACAACTGGCATGATAAAAAGGAGTCGTCACCAATTATTGTTGTGACAACGTTACTTAAACTCAAGTTTCTCGAGAAACAATCGATCGCATATAGACACATATGAGGAACACTGTGCTCTAGATATCGTGGAGACTGCTGACAAAACGAGCGCATCATTTATTCATAGTTTCAATACCTCTCCCCTATTTGTAGTTCGCCAGTGGCCACCTATGATGTAATGCAGTTCAAAGCGCTGATTGAGTAAGGAGCTAGGCGGAATCATGCAAATTTAGATTAACATGTCGGCAGGCTCTTGAAACAGCGAATGTATCGACGAAATTTCGGCAAGCCTGCATTTACTCGTGCACCATGGCACGTAGCAGGTGCGTCCACTGATAAAGGCTCAGAAACGCATTAAACGCACCATAAACGAGCAATTACACGCTTTCGCAGGCTCGGGCGCGTGCGCTCCCAATGCAGACGTTCCCCGGATCTTCAGTACCATGGAACTACAGCGCCGCCGCTACGGTCACTCGCCGGAGAATCACCCGAGACGTGGCGCGGTCACCTCGTTCACTCCACTGCCCCCTTCTAATACACTGTAGCTTAACGCTCTCGGTGTGCTCGACTCGGATGTCGACGGAATCGTCTGAGAGACCCAGATAATTCGCCAGGCTTAGCTTGGGGTGCTCCCTTGCTCCGAGTCGCGGGCAGTCCATTAAGATATATTGGATGGTTTCCTCCATGACCTCGTTGAGACGGCACGACGGGTTTGCGACGAACAGTTCCGAATGCCGCTGCTGCACGGTCAGAAACCCCGTCTTGGCTTAAACAGAAGGGCGCTTTCCCGCTCGCCCCTGTAAAATAGCTCATAGTCTGGAGCCAGCTTATATTTGAGGTATAACTGCAGGCTCCGTTTCTTTGCCGCCGACGTGCGCCACCTCTCTGTGCTAGCTTCGGTGAGTTTCTTTTTTATTTGACGCCATTCTCGTTCCGATTTTGATTCTTCTAGTTTCACGTTATTGCCGAATTTACTTTCCAGAGAAGCCAGTCGTTTCACCTATTGTGTTTTCATGCCCCTGTATTGTAGGTTCAGGTATATGCACTGGCTGTTATTTGTTTCTGGTAAGAACTTTATCCGGCCCACATAGTGTATTTTTTTTTACCTTGCTACGCCTGCTTCGAAAGTTGACCAGGCTAACTCCCCTGTTAGTGCTGCCTTTGATGTTGCAAAGCTGCCTTCCAGTAGCCAGCGCCCCAGTTCATTTTGGGGTGGTCCCACCTTTTGATTAGAGTAAAGATCCCACCTTTTGATTAGAGTACTCCAGTGTGTCTCTGCGTAGGTTATTGCAGGCACAGCAAGGGTCTTCCAAAGCGTGCGTGCTACCCTGTAGGGGTTGTAGGAATGCCGTGACAAGTGCGACACCCTACCTTTTAGGCAGTTGGATTGTTTTAGTAGCAATTCTTTGTGTTTGTCAAGGTAATTGTTTTGATCTAATATTGTTATGCCCAAGTATCCGTATGTTGCTGTTCTCTTGGTGGCGTTGCCTTGAATGGTGAATGTTGTGTCTTTATCATCAATCTTTATGCCCATTCCTTTTGTTTTGTCAGTGTGGAATCTGAGGCAATCTTCGTGGGCTTCGTGAGAACAGATGTCGAGGAAGTGCTGCAGGTCCACTGGATATTCGGCCAATAATATCATGTAGTCAGCGAATGCCAACCATGAAATTTTTGTTTATATTTATGGGCAATCAGATGTTATGGTGGAGAGACGTAGCCCCAGTCTTTCCTTGTTGATTTGTTCTAGTAGGCTTTTAATGTAAATATGGAATAGAGTTGCAACACTGCGCAGCCTTGTTTGATTCCAATCCTTTGTTTCACATATCTAGATTTAGATTTGCCTAGATCGTACGCTGCTGTACACTCTGAATATAGTGCTTGTAGTAATTTGTTGAAGTCTTCTTTGATTTTAAATTTTTTCTAGCTTATCCCACAGTCGTGAGTGCGGCACTGATTCATATGTTTGTTGTAAGTCCAGGTATGCCAGGTAAAGTTGTAATTGATCCCTGTTTTTCATTTTTAGTGCCTGGGTTAGGGTTTCGGCGAAGTCCATTTTGCAATTCTGAAAAAATTAAGTTTTTTCTCAGTAACTCTCTAGCTTGCGATTCAGGACTGTATTGAAGAGTTTTAGAGTTTTACTTAGTCTTGGTATGAGGCGATAAGCCCCAATGTTACTTTTTTCCCTTTCCCTTGTGGATCAGCTTTACCCGGCTTTCTTTCCAAGTTCTTGGCATTTTTGTGCTTGCCAGAATATCTTCTAGGCAGCCCCGTAGCGTTTCCTTTGCCTCTGTTTTGCATGCTTCCAGGAATTCATTGGGTATACCATGTAGTCCTGTTGCCTTCTGATTTTTGAGATCATTTATGCGTATTTTCAGTTCTAGTTTAGAGATTAGGCCTGTCAGTTTTTCTTCTTCAGGTGTGCTGGCCCTGTCCTTTTTTCTACTGCTGATCTGGGTAGATGGATCTACTTGGTTGGTTTGCATATGTTCACAATGTTTAGTTATGTGTTGTTCAATTTCTTCTTTGGTATGTAGAGGAATGCTATTTTCAGTCAGTCGTTTGAGTGGATCTTCCTGAGTGGTGTTCTTTGGTTCTAGTGTCCTTATGTATGCCCAGAACGTCTGCCTGTAATGGTCTCGGTTTTTATGCAGGTTTTCCTTTTAATTTTTGAATATCTGGTCTATCTTTCTTGCGGCTATTTCCTTTACTTTTCTGGGGAGGGTGGGCCGAGTATTCCTTTCAAACTACCCCTTTTTGTGTCGGCCCATTGGGTGCGTGATGATGCCTTCTGGATAATTCTTTGCGAATGCGGATTTCTGTCTTCAGTTCTCCATCAAACCTTGGTTTGATGGAGAACTGAAAATGGTGTGTTTGCAGAACTGAAAACGGTGTCAGGTGTGTTTCTGTTCTTTTTTTTCCACTAGTGTTCCCAATGGTTTCTTGTGCTACTGACAGACATTTTTCCATGAATCGCTCGTATGCTAGAGATTATGTTAATGTTGACTCATATTTATTGCCAAATTCGTCCAGCCACTCTTGCTCTTTCACTCGCCAGTTGGATTTTGTAGTTTCAGGCTGGTTTACTTAATGTTGTTGATTGCGTCTGAGGCACAGTTTCATTCTGTTGTAGTCACTTCTACGGCTATTTGTTTTCTTTTCGTCTATGTTCGGAGATGCGAGGTTTATATCTTGCCTTACAACCTCTTGATTCTAGAGCGTATAGCCTATAGCAGAATTGTTGGCTTTGCGTTACTATGTGTAAGCACCTTGACACCTAGATGGAGATTTGCTATTTCTAGGTTGCATTGTTTAATCAATTTGCGGAAGCCAGCAGCATATTTTTCGTATACGTACAATTCTACCATGTGGCAGTTGAAATCTCCCACTAACAGTACTGGTTGGCATTTGTAATTTTGCTCTATGTCTTTCTTGAGACATGCGTAAATGGTGTCATTCCACTCTTTTCCCTCTAGGCCTGTTGCCATGTATATGACACAAATGTAGAGGTCACACGTGTCAATCTTCATTTTTATTCACATGTGTTCTTTGTCTTGACAGTCCCCATTTACTATGATTCTCTTTGGTGCAATAAAACCGATGCCTCTTCCCCGTTTTTGTCCTTTGCTTCTGTTCTTTCCTGGCCATGTTAGCCCCGGAAGAAAAAATTGTTCATCGTCCCTCAGGTGAGTTTCTGTTTGCGCATAGATATCCAGTTTTTGTCTGTTCACTTAGTCTTGGAGTTCAGCTCACTTGAGTTTGTTCCTTGCATCTTTAGTAGGCTAATAGTAAGTTCCTTTTTCACTTCACTATGCTTTGCTTTTCTGTTTCGTCTCCCTCTGGAAAGTGATATACGGTGATCTCTGGGAGAGTAAAATTAGGGAGGGGGAGAGGTCGTGTGAATGGCTTGGCCTGTTTGGTTGCTTACCAGTGCTGGTTTCTCTGTCCTAGTTGGCCTTGGGCTGTTGTCATTGCCTTCAGTAGCATTTCCACTGTCCTTTGATCTGGTCTTGTTGATCGTCTCTTGTGTTGTGGGCGAGTTGGTTGTTTGTCCTATAATAAAAATTTATGACCTCACTTAGTCAATTGCCTACCTGGTCAGCTGACTGTTCTGAGAAGTGGATATCATTTAGGTAATCTTCAGTTAGCTGTGCAGCTGTTGATATAAACCGCACGCTGGGGCCCAGTGCTGTACACGCAGTTTAGACTGCTGTGTTTCGTGTTTGACATGCTGTAGCAAAATGTTGGCCCCTTATTTTTGGTTCAGAGATGACGCACACTATGTAGTAGTGTTTGGGTGTCTTTTGGCTCCAGTAAGCCACAGTTTGTTTCAGTCGGTCGGTGGTCTTTTCAATGTCTGCTTTATTTATGACGTCAAGTGTATCTACATGCATTATTAGTTGCAGCTCCGTTATGGTGGAAGTCGCCTTCTGCATTTCACCTTCAGCACGTTGAAGTGTTTCTTCGAGATTGGCGCCAGGCTTTATAGTATAGTCTTTGGTTATGTATAGCTTTGAGCATACCGGCTATTCTCACCAGGTCGCAGAAGCGGCGGCCGTTCCAAGTCGACTGTCAAAATGGGGTCTGTCAGAGAAGGGGCAGTTTAACAGGGAGATATGTGTGAGAGTGTGAGTCGTATTTGACGACGGGGGGTAAATTATCATGTTGATTTGTGCACTGGGCTGCTCAACGTTCAGACTGAACATGGATGTATTGTCACCAGCCGACCGCGGCGAGGTGTGGTTCGAAGGCGTCTGAAACACAAGCCAATAGCGATCAATTGTACTTCAAAGCAGCCTGGTCCTGACGTGAAAGATTCCGCTTCTGCATCTTACACATGGCCCGACCTCTGGCAAGTCAAGTAAACGCCCACGTCGGGTGTACTGGTAGGCTGTCAGAGCGGAGCCTCTAACACTAGCGAGTGCATTGGGCACGATACACGTGACAATCAGGACACTGTGTCAAGCTTTCGAGGAAGATTGCAAACGTGGTTGATTGAGCTATGTTGACTGCCTTTATACTGATTTTATTTTTTCACACTATACGCAGACTCGTATGCGTCAGTTTTCAGTTGTGAATATGTATTGTTAATTAGATAAAATTCAGTCAACAAGCTCTGTTTTTTTTATTCTAATAGTACTGTACTGTCACCTCTCTGTTGATTGATACAGTATATATACACGAGACCTTGCAGGTGTTTTTCTTTTGATATATGAAAGTACCATGAAAAGAAGTAAATCCTAAGTAGTACCACTGCCCACAGTACCGAACAAGCCACACAATCGTGGTTCTGGAAGGACACTGAAAAAGTTCTGAAGTGTTTTGATGATGTGCTGAGGATGTTGTGTGTATGGACAAGGGGACAGGATAAGTGCCATTCCAGTTCCCTAAAAACACATTTTGAGGGCATCATATTTTCATTACGAAGGCATACTGAGGACGTCGCGAGGTTGTGTTTGTCCAAACATGGGCGCCTGTGAAAGCAGGTGTTTGGTTTGTAGCGACTGTACGGACACGAGCTGATGGGGGGTCTCGAACCCTCCCATGTCTAGCCGTGCGTGGCTGAGCCGTGTCCAGGGAAAAAGAAATCCTGACGGTTGAGCCGACACCGAATGATTGGACCTTCAAGGTCCCCCGGCCGAGGCAACACACCCATTTGGCCCCGGCTTCATGTAGACGGCACCCCTAGGCTGACCCACCAAGGGGAGATTGGCAGTCGCCTTATGCTATCTTTGTCTCCGTAAAGCTTTTTCTTTCTCACTTTTTAACTTTTCTTGTCTACTTCTCCTTTCTGTTCATTTGCAATTTTCTCGGCGGCAAGGATTAACACTGTGCAAATAGCCTTCCTTGGCCTAGGCGCTTGGGGTATAGCAGTGTTCTATGGCTGGCGTCTGCAAGCTTTCAGCATCCGAAAACTTGCAGCGTCCCCACGTTGTGCTCTGTGGTGGGTGATCGCCAATGCTGCTGAACAACATACAATTAGCATGCATAAAGCATTTTTTTGATGAATGATCGTACCTCCTTAAAACCGGTATGCACCGAAGTCATCAATTTTTTCAACCGGCCAAGACAATTTTTTCCTCACTTCCATGTTATACACAGCGAGAAAACTAACAATCAAGCCACAACAGTATCCCCCTTTGTAGTGGCTACGTGCTTAACTGAAACTCTCGGTGCCGGGTACAGTTACCAAAATGGTCATTGATGTTATACTCCTTAAGATACGAGAGGAAGACAAATTTAAAAAACTGAACTCTCTGACAACATTTGTCGACACACCAATAAGTATAACAGATGTCTATGAACTCGGCTCGCGAAGTAGTATCAGACGCAAACTTGCTTGACCTGACCGAAGCTGAACTACTGGAAGGATAGAAGAGCCAGAACGTGACCAACGTAGAGCGTATTAGGATAAGAAGAAAATGAAATGAAACACATACTAAACAAATATTACTAACGCCTGCTTAGAGCGATTTGCCGGAAACTATTCAAACCGGGTATACAAAGACTTTTGTGAGGCTTATATTCCTTACCCCCACCGTTGCTTCCAATGTCACAGATATGGCGACGGCTCGCAAAGCTGTCGTGGCCGGAAAACGTGTGCTCAGTGTGGATTCGTGGGCGACGCGTCCGACAATGGCGAAGCTTCGGCTTACTGTGTGCACTAACGCGGTAATCATGCTGCGTACTCACGCTCTTGTTCTTATTAGAAAAAAGAAAAGATATTGCCACAAGACAGTAGTGGGATCACAATAAAGGTAACAGAAAACATCACATTTAAGGAAGCAAAAAGAAGAGTTTCGCCATTTCATGGCCCCACATATGCTGATGCGGCGTGTCATGGGGCAGTGTCGCACCAGCCCTCGCCACTCCTTCGGCCTGCGCAGAGCCAGCCATTGGCTGTGGTGCCTGACCCCAAGGCGGCAGTAGTTGAGTCTACTCCACCTACTATTGAACAGACACCAGAGACTCCAGGGTCCTCGGGTCTCAAGTCCTCACCTCGCCAGGCGAGGCCCAAACTTCGAACAACCAGCTCGCAAGTGCGAGCAACCAGTGCCTCCAAGGAGGCGATAGATACGGGGCACTCCTGGTGCCGAAAGAATGGCGCGGCTCTCTGGAGCACGCCAAGAGAACTAAAAAGCTCATAACAGGACCTGGTGACAGCCCTGTTACTTGAGCTTGAACTTTCAATCTCTCCCTTAACCCTCGCAGGGCCGTCTGCGCGAGCAGGCGTTTGATGTGTAGCCGCACCACACACCCAAGTTAACAGGGAGGCGGGAGTTTCGACTCCCTCCCACGCCTACCCGTGCGTGGCTCTGCCATGTCCTCGAAAAAGGGTATCCTGGGGGTTGAGCCGACTTTGGATGATTCGACCTTTAAGGCCGCCCAGCCGAGGCAGCACAGCCCTTTGGCCCCGGCTTCACGTAGACGGCACACCTGAGCTGACCCACGCAGGGGCAATGGGCAGTCACCTTTTCCTATCTATCTCTCCCTAATGTCCGTCTTTATCTCTCACTTTTTATCTCTCCTGTTTTCTTTTTTTTCATTTACATCGAAATTTCTTGGCGGCGAGGGTTAGCCCTGTGTTACCCAATCTTGGCAGCTATATTTGGTTATAGGGGCGATGCATGACT
Source organism: Rhipicephalus microplus (assembly GCF_013339725.1). Taxonomy (NCBI): domain Eukaryota; kingdom Metazoa; phylum Arthropoda; class Arachnida; order Ixodida; family Ixodidae; genus Rhipicephalus; species Rhipicephalus microplus. The sequence goes on along the minus strand of NC_051168.1, from coordinate 200,402,004 downwards.
AGCGTGTCTAAGTGTTTACTAATCAACCTTGTAGCGTCGTCTTGTTGGGCTCGGTGGTGGGTGACCACCATCACCACCGAATTTTACGCAATGTGTATGACAAACTCTCCCCCCCCCCTCCCTGATCGCTGCCCGAAAAGGTGGCGCACCGAAGAACCGTTCCTTTTCTCAAAACCAAAGCAGTCTTTCCCCAAGTTTCATGTCGTGCATAGTTAGAATGAATAAAAAAACTGTCCGAGCAATCTCACTTTTTCTTGTCTCAAAAACACTCACTGAAACAGTCGGCCCAGGGTATCGTGTAACCAAGCTGGGAAGCGGCGACCTCCTTTTGGAGGTTCGCGACAAGCTCTAATACGACAACCTATTTAAACTAGTAGCGTTTGGGCATGTCCCAGTTTCCATAGGCCCCCACAGACCCTTGAACACAGTTCGCGGTGTAATTTCTGAGGACGACCTTCTTGGATTATCAGAGAGTGAACTATTGTAAGGCTGGCAATACCAGAATGTAGTGAAAGTCCAAATAATAGTCATACGACGAAACAGAAAAAAAACACCAACAAAACATATATTTATCACCTTCGGTACCAGCGACTTGCTGGATTCAAATGAGACCGGCTACTGCAAGCTTCGTGTCAGGCCCTACACACGAAATCCTCATAGTTGTTACAACTGTCAGCAATTTGGACATGGGCCGCAAAGGTGCAGGGGGCGCGCCACTTGCGCTAACTTTAGCTCTAACGAACACCCATCGGACGATTGTACTGCTGCAGCCCGCTGTGCGAATTGCGGAGCAGACCACCCCACTTACTCGCGATCGTGCCCAACCTGAAAAAAGGAAAAACAAATTGTTCAATTTAAGGTAAATTCAATATCTTTTTTCAAGTAGCGCGCCATCGCTTCTCTTTCCACAAAAAGCACTCTCCTTCCTTTGCAGATGTGACGTGCCAGGGTACCGCATCTCATCTTTCTGCGCCCGCGAATGGATCGCAAAGTGTGACCATGGTCGCGCCGCCTGTGCCTTAGGCTGGAGTAGCCTATGCTCCTGCTTAACAGGTTCAGCAGACTTCAGAGTGTGCCGGACCCGGGACCACTGCACACGCAGTAAGGCGAGAAACTTCTGTGAACGTGCCTGCTAATCAGGCACCATCCACCACCTCGCAAGAGGTGATGGATACAAGTACCCATCCTCTGGCACCTCAAGCACCGAAGGATAGGCGCAACTATTCGGAGTGCGCAAAAAAAAACCACAAAATCAGGGCCCCAAAAGGCCCTGCCACCTAAGTCAACACTTTTATATCCACAGCACCACGCAACAATAATATGACACAAATACTACAGGGGAACATCAGAAGACTGCTGATAAACACACTTCAAACTCAAGCGGCCGAACTTCCTACGTAGTTACACTATTTTTCGGAAAGATCGGGATGATATTGTCACATCATCTGGCGGTGTTGCCATCATAGTTGATCAGGGAACAGCTTGTGCACATTTAAAGCTTTAGACACCCCTTGAGGTGGTGGCCTCAAATGGTGGAAATTTACTCTTTTAATATACCCCCACACTACCAACTCAATAAACAAGAATTCCAGTCGTTCATTAATTAACTCTCACAGCCCTAAGCTGTTCTAGGAGACTTTGTTGCGTTGATCTATGGGGCGACACTCGCTACGATGCGCGAGGTCGCCCTTTTTACGAAGTTCCTCTTTTCTTCTGGCGCGTGCCTCCTGAATTGCAAAAAGCCGAAGTATTAGAATATTGTTAACAACACCTACAGATCAGTAGACCTCAGCATAACATCTCCATCACTACTACCTCTATTTACATGGGAAGTCATCAAAAATCCATATGGTAGTGACCATTATTTATAGCTCTCATCATATCAATATAAATGATATGTTGTCCACATGTTACCAAATGGCTCACCGATAAATCAGATTAGGAAAAGTTAAAAATTGACTCTATTAACTAGGACTGACATGGCGGCGTTAAGCATGGAAGCGGCTGTGAGCTACCTGACAGCCTTTTTGATTGATGCTGCAACAAATTGTATACCCCAAACAAGTGAACCGTCAGGCAGACGACGAGTCCCATGATGGATTAATGAGTGCCGTGATGCGCGCAAAGAAAGAAATAAGGCATGCAAGTTGCTTAGATACTTGCCTACAGGCGAGAATCTTATGAACCTTAAGATCAAGCAGCAAAGAAGGAGGGTGCGCAAACAGGCAAGAAGAGAAATTTGGCATAAATTCTTATCAGGCATTACTTCATCCACAGATGAGGCGAGAGTCTGGAACATGGTTAGTAAGGTAGCAGGACGACAAGTACACACACTTCCTATAGTGAACACACAAAGGGAGAACTTGAAAGACCAGGCGAACACTCTTGGGGCGCACTTCCTACAGGTCTCCAGCTCATCACACTATAGTGAAGCGTTGCGACGATACGAAACCAAAATAGAAAAACAGAGATTAGAGCGCAAACTCACAACACAAGAGGCATACAATGAACTTTTCTGTTTCGCTGAACTACAAGCCTCACTTACCTGCTGCAATAAATCTACCCCAGGCCCAGACCGTATGGCATATGAAATGGTATTTTTATCTTATATACGCATAATTTTTAAAGCATTTTATGTCTCCATAGCACACAACATTTGTCATTGCAATAACTTTACTATATGAATATTATACACACCTACAGGGACTGTTTTAGGCCCAGTTGCAGCCACGTCACTTTTGTTTTATCCACACTGGATATCGCACAGTTCATTATCATTGCTCTGACGCTCTTTGGCCACATCTGGCCCTTGCGTCAATGAACTTCACTAATAAATCAATCTGTGTCCGTGTTGGTACTGTTCTATATCGACTATTTGTCCAAGAAACAGGAGTGCCACAAGGAGGTGTATCGAGCTGCACACTTTTCATAGTTAAAATGAATTCCTTGAACTTGTATCTCTCACGTCATATTTATTCATTGCATATATGTCGATGATGTACAGATTGGTTACAAATGGTGCAACATCTCAATGTGCCAACGTCAACTTCAACTAGGGTTGAACAAGGTATCTCAATGGGCAAATGAGAATAATTTTATACTGAACGCACAAAACAGCACGTGCGTGTTGTTCTGCCGAAAGAGGGGCCTCCATCCTGACCCCGACATTGACCTACATGATCAACATCTGCCAGGGAAGACCGAGCACAAGTTTCTTGGACTAACATTAGACACAAAACTAACCTTCATCCCACATTTCAGTATGTTTAAGAAAGTTGCTTAAAAGAATGAATATTTGGAGAGTGTTGTCCCGCACTACGCTGGGCAATGACAAGACGTGCCTCATGAATTTCTTATAAAAGGCTCGTACGCACACGCCTAGATTATAGTGCTCTATTCTATCAGTCGGCAACAGCATCGGCCTGCCTGGAAGGTCCTCGACCCTGTCGAACATCTAGGAATTCGCCTCTGTACGGGTGCTTTTCGAACTAGCCCTGTAGATAGTCTGTACGTGGATTCGAATGAATGGTTGCTCCAACTACAAAGATTTTACCTGTCTTTTTGTACTTTCTGAACGTGAAAGCAGGCAATAAACACTCCTGTCATTTTTCAAGTAATGTTTTTTTCTTGTTGTGGCTTGTTCGAGAACCGTCCTTTGTTGCGGCAGCCCTACTTGCTCCGTGTAAAGGGCCTGGCCCTTGAAACAGATGAGCATCTTCTCAAACACGGTTTGATGGCAGCATGTGTGCCACCGTGGCAGTGGCAGCTTATAGACTGGGATGTCTCTTTTATTGAAGTCACGAAGCGCGCACCACTTGCAATCATACATACATACTTCCTAGAACAACAACATAAATACACACGCCCTGAGTCATTTACTGATGCCTCAAAGTCCAACACTTCTGTGTCATATGCAGCGGTAGGCTGATCTTCTTCCGATGCCGGCGTTCTTAATCTTGATGCAAGCATTTTCACAGGAGAAGCTCGCGCAATACTGGGGTCGTAAAACACATCAAACAGATAAAATTACAAAACTCGGTGATATACGCAGATTCCTTAAGTGTGGTCAAAGCCCTGAAATCTCCTAAGAAATAAAGAATCCCGTACTTCTTTCACTTTACTCACTTCTTTGCACACAGTGCAAATCAAAACAGCATGCCGTTGTCTGCTCGGTGCCAGAGCACCATGAGATACAAGGGAACGTTTTGGCCGACAAGCTGGCTGCTTGCGAAAAAAATTTACGTAACGTGAGGTGAAAAAACGGACACCGGGAGGAATAGACTGAAGGGACAGAGCGCTACTAGCAACAACAGGTTAATTTTCAACCACCAAGCCGCTTTTAAGCCATAAGCGTCTGGCGAGCAAACAGATAAGCACGTGTATTCAAATAAATGCACGACAATGTCATCTACCTACAAGAAAAAAAACGATAAATATGACAACACAAAAACATCACAGTTAAAATCACGTATCACTGCGTATGCTGGAACCCAAGTTTCTTGGGTGACAAAGCAATTGAAGGCTTGCTGATACAAACATCTCCAAGAGCGTCAGTACGTTCGGCTTCTATGATTAACCGAGTCATCTCATCCTTAAGCCGACCAACAATGATTGTACTCTGGAACAAAGGCCGACATCCACACGCGTGAATGTCAAGAGGGAGGAATATTTCTGGTGGCAGATTATCCGCCTTCTAAATGTATTCTCTCAGTCGCTCAGTCTCCCACCTACTGGTTTGTCCGACATGTTTTCTTCTCTCACTTGTGAACATAATAAGTTAAATAACGAACGATTTACACTCCACAAATTTGTGTGTAAGCTTTTTTGTGCTCACCACCCTTTCCCCACGCGATGAATTAGTCAGCACACGCAATTTCCCAAGTTTATCACGTACTGAAAATAGCACCCTAATATTGTCGCGAAGGGCCACTTTCTTTAGGTCATGTGACAGCTGGTGAATATATGAAATTATGGCCGTGCGTCTTCATTGTGCCGGTAAATCGACATGAACATCAGAGATGCTTGCACGTCCATGAATACTTTTCAACTCTTTTTCTGCAACTGAAACTAAAACTTTATCCGGTTAGCCCGATCCTTGCAAACGTGTGATCTGATTATGGAAGCTCTGCTTTATAAGGTGCGCACGTGACTTGTTCGATGCATTTTCGAGACAAGTTGTCGCGATGGCTCTCTTGGTTAGTTTGGAATGACCGGAATGAAATGGGAGTAAAGTTTTCTGAAACCGCGGATCATAGCACCAGCAGAGCTAGTTGTCAGAACACTGAACACTTAAGTCTAAAAACCTTATTCGTCCATCGCTAGGTAATTCTACTGTCACTTCAAGGGGCTTAAGACCATCACGAAACACATTCAACACATTAGTACTCTCACTTTAAAAATGTTTCCGTGATCTGTCAATAAAATAATAAAATCTTCTAAATATCTGAACACTTTCTTAGCCGGCGTCTCTGCGAGACGATATGCCATGATTTTATCAAGTTCTGCCAGAAACAGATTGCTCAAGACAGGTGCGATGCAAGAGCCATCAGGGCACGTGGGATAGACACACAGACAATTATCTCCATCCTATTAAGCCGCAACTAGGTAATTGGCCGCCACTATCAAAATCACGGCACACATATTTAAAACTAACAAGGCTTAGAAGAGGATATACACACTCCGCACATTCAAAAATTCTATCTACCGGCAATCCACCATATTGTGAGAGATGTGAAGAACCATTTACGGTTCCCCTCTTCTCGTCCAGTGCAATGAGCTTGATGCTCTATAAAAAAATTAATTTTTACTGCCCTACCGACAGCAGCTCCCACTTCACGCTGGGATGCTCATCGGTAGGGATCCGCTTTTTTAACTTCAAACACTTTTCACATTTTTAATGATGTTCATAGCTTTCGCACCATATTTTTATTTTTTATTTTTCATATAAAACATACTGCAGACCAGAATTCGGTCCTTGCAGGAAGGGCACTCATAGTACACTGAACAATACAATACCAAATTATCATTACAGTTAGTATAAGATATTCGCAAACATTTACACTCAACTTAGTAGAGGCACTCCGACTGCATTCTATAAAAATAAAAAAAATGCAGTAGTGTAGTTACAACAGAAGTAAGTAAAATGAAGTAAAACATACGAAATGGAAACTCAACGCCTAACACGTGCATTACGGTAAAAAAGGGTCTTTCATTAAATGCCCAGAATTCCACTCCAAAATACAAAATCATACAAAATCAAAACGCAACATACAAAAATCATACGAAATCAAAACACAACACCTAACGCGGGCATTGTGGTAACTTAAAGGTCTTTCATTTCATGCCTAGAGTTCCACTCCGACACTGTCCTGGGAAAATATTAGTGTTTGTAATATCTTTCCTAGCGAAATGAGCGGTTAAAGCATGTGTGTGATTGCGACGTGTACGCCTGGTGGACAGAGGTGTTACATATATAGCGGGGTCAATGGATAATTCACGTTTAATGAGTGATTGTAGGAAACTGAGGCAGAGAATCTGCCTACGCATATCGAGAATGGGGGATGTCATTTTCTGTCATCAGCTGTGTGGGGGAATCGGTGTGCTTGAACTTAGAGTAAATGAAGCGAACAGCTTTTCTCTGGACCTTCTCTATTATTTTAATGTTGTGTTTAGTGTAGGGATCCCATGTTCTCCAAGCATACTCTAACTTCGGTCTAATGAAAGTAATGTAACTCAGTAGTTTAATGTCGGCGGGTGAATTTTTAAGCTTGTGTTTCAGGAAACAAAGTTTTGGAATGCTGAGGAACATATATTACTAATATATAAATTCCACGAAAGGTTGTTTGAAAATGTTACTCCCAGATATTCGAAGTTTTCAACTTCTTTTAGCAGTGAGGCGGCCAGTGTGTAGGTGTATTTTAACGGGCTTTTTTTTCCTTGTGATACGAAGACAGACAATTTTTTCTTTGTTTAATGACATGCCTGAGCTGTCACACCACGCCTGTATGTCATGCAAACTAATCTCGAGGTCGGTTTTGTTTTGCACTGTATTTATTTGCTGATATAAAACACAATCGTCTGCAATTAATCTGATTTGTGTGCCACGTGTTACAACGTTGACAATGTCATTTATATAGACGAAAAACAACAATGGCCCCAGGACGCTACACTGGGGTACTCCTGATGTCACTAAAAGACTGCTCGAGTCGTTGCCCTAAATAGTGACAAACTTCAGGCGATCCGAAAGATAAGCTGCTATCCAGGATATTGTTAGGAAGATTGTACTTTCTGAGTTTTTGTATACGTTTACAGTGAACTACTCTATTGAACGCCTTGCTACAGTGTATAAAAAGAGCGTCGATTTGGCCATCATTATCCAATGTTCTTGCAAAACTATGAATTACAGTTAACAGGTGTGTCTTAGTGGAGTAGCCTTTCCTAAAGCCATGCTGGCAGTTTGTTAACACTGAATTGCTGTCTAAAAGTTTGGTCATCTGGTTGGCGATGATATGCTCGATTAGTTTACAGCAGGATGAATTTGAAGATATCGGTCGATAATTTTCTACAGATAAACGAATGCCCTTTTTCAAAATTGGCACTACTCGAGCTGTCCTCCAGTCCTTCGGTACCTGAGTAGACAACAAAGAAGCTCTGAACAGTATAAAAATAAATCTACCGATACATTCCGCATAGCACTTAAGAACCATATTTGGGATACCATCTGGGCCACATGATTTCAATGTCTTTAAGTTTAAAAGCATTGACACAATACCATTGTATGAAATAAGGTCCACCTCGGGCGGCTCACAAACAGTACATTGGAACACGTTACCTAAGCCTGTCTGGGAATAAACGCTGTGGATGTAAGTGTTAATATGTTAGGCGATATTATTCACGTCTTTTTTGTAGTAGGTCCATGGACCATTATCTCACAGGCAAGTCTGTTAGCTTCGCCTAAATAATTCCAAAAATTTTTGTGTGCACTTTTCTTGAAACCAGGTAGCTGCACGTTGAAGTAGTAATCCTTTGAACTTCAAACCGCTGATGACAATTTGCTTTTTATAACACTGATAATTTGGGGCCGGTCACCCTTCTTTTTCCTTTTTTTTAGTTTGCGCTCCAGTTGCATTATGTTACGCGTCATCCATGGCGTTTGTTTATTGACTGTCTTTGTTTTGTTAGGCACAAACCTATTTATGCAGTGGCGACACATATTCAGGAACACTTCCCAGAGCGTAAATACGTTGTTGTCAGTATCAGTGAATTCACCAAGGCACGCTTTTATGTAATATGCTTGCATCATTGGCTTTAGCAAAGTTTTTGAAGCAATGTTTTTGTACGTTAGAGACATCAGGCGTAAGTATAGGCAAGGAAACATTTACAAGCTTGTGATCGGACAGACCTTTATCAACTGAAACGACGCATTCCGAAAAATTACGATTGACAAATAGCAGGCCAAGAATATTGCTAGAGAAACCTTGTACACGGGTAGGTTCATTAACAGCTTGAATTACGTCGTGTTCTAGCATAAGGTCGAAGACAATGTCAGCATTTTTGTCGTTCTTTAAATCTGCCTGAAGACGTTCCCAGTTAATACAAGGCAGGTTAAATTCGCCTACGAAAAAAAACTTTTTATGCCGAACAGGAGACATGTATTCTTTTAGTTTTATCATGTAATCGGGTGTAGCGTCTGGTGGTCTCTAATATGCGAACAATACAAAGGAATGCCCCCACTATGACAACTGAACGCATAGGCACTTGATATCAGGATATTCATCAATAAGTGTTGCATCACTTGGTTCTTTAGTAAGGACAGCCACACCTACAAGATCATCTTGTAGATCGTCTTGTAGATACAAGATCATCTGTTACCTGACCATGCAACTATGTCTCCGTATTGATAGAAACAGGAGGGTCGTGTATGAGCAGCTGAATTTCTAATGAATCTGCCTTTTTGATGATACTGCGGGCGTTTAAGTTGGTGATACTCAACTGCTTTGTTTGTGGTGAACATGTGTGAGCAATACTATTGTCGTTATCCTTGAAAGGGGAACTTCTCGCGCTGCTTGGAACCTTACCAGCTTCTCCAACTAAGACGACACTTGCGTGTGACTTCTTGTCATTGGGCAAATTGGCCTTATGGCTTCGATTTTTAACCAGTACTTCATCATTTTTTTCTTCATCCCAGACATACACCACCCCACCAATGTACAACTTGTCAAATGATAACGTAACCTTCTCATGCTTTTCACGGTTTCGCTTTGCCCTTGCCCACAGATTTCCTCTGACTTCCCGAATGTTCCGAGAAAAATCTTCACCGATTGAGATAATCGAGTTCCTTCATTTATATCCCTTTTTTGGAATATTGTACTTGTCTCTCGAGTTCAAAAGCCTCACGATAGCCAGGTGGTTTTCGTTACTTGCCGGCTTGCCTAATCTATGTATTCGTTCCATAGGTAAATTTTCTTGTTCCAGAAGACTCTGAAAAATATCTTTGTTTACGGTCATTTCCAAAGTTTCAGAATTTTCACCTTTTGTTTCAGTTGGTCCATAAATGATTAAGTAAGATCAGCGGCTGTAGTTTTTTAGTTCGTCTACTTTCTTTTCGAGTGACTGAACTACACTGCCAGTGCTGCGCAGTTCTTCCTGGTAAGTGTTTATCTTGTCGTCCAGGTTAGAAAGCGTGCCTAATTGCTATTCGATTTCAAACAGCCGCTTCTCTTTAATATCCTTAATGTCACACGAGATTTCTTTCAGCTGCTTTGGAATCTGAGTAAGATCAGGCTCAGGTTTTGATTCAATGTGCCCCTGCCACAACCGAGCAACTGCGCAGTAGACGTCATCAAGAGAGTCCCAGTGAACCTTGATCAAGCAGACATCCTCGTTGCACATCTTCAAAGAGCGCCCGTCAGGTCTGTAGGGTGGCTTGGAGCGTCAGAAAACGTCCGCATTGTGTTTGTCATGGAAACCGCTCCTGAACACGTAATCTTAGGCTATACACATACCGAGTGTACAAGTACAATGAGGCTCCTAGACAGTACACCAAATGACAGCGTTTCAGCCTTGTTGCTGGGGCCTGCATGCAGGCTACAGGCAGTGCTATCGATGCATTGGTAACCACGATCGATCTGCATGTGTGAATGAGGAGCCTTAATGTTCCCACTGCAAGAAAAAACATAAATCTACGTCCACTCACTCCCCCTGTCTGCGCAAAGAGAAGCGCATCCACAAGTACAAGGTGGAAAACAGCGTTGGGCGCCTATTGGCAAAAGACGCGGTACACCATCAACAGAAACCTCGAAGTGATGACGAAGCAATCATACCCACAATAGACGAACGGACATCAGCAAATCCGCCACTCGTCGATGCCACAACTGAGTTCCCGTCTTTACCGACACATCAATCAGATCCAGCTGCTTCCACACGAAGTGCTTAAAAGCTTATTTCTGGTCAGTCAAACTAGTCACGGGCCCCAACGTTTTGGAGTGGACCACGCGAGTACAGCGCTCGGCAAGACAATGAAAACATATACTCAATGCTATCTGCACTTGTCGACACTGTACGCAGCTTCCTCGCTCCGATGTGCTCTCCGGTAGCTAAGTCAATATTGACACTACTTGAATTTTGTCTCCTGTTCCGGCACAATGGCGTTAACGAACCAGCCACCCAGTGTGAAGAACATTAGAGAAAAGACAACCATATTTTAATGGAATGCCTGCAGTCGCCACCGTCGTCTTTCCGACTTCAGATAATTCGTATACAAACACAGCTTTCCGGTGATCGCCATCTCAGAGTCCTGAGTGCGCACCGGCATTCGTCGTTCAGGATACACCATCACAGTCTCATCAGCAGGAACGGATGTCAGTAGAGTTCTTCAGGCTGTTCGCAACGATTTAACTTTCAATGTTTTCCACTTATAAGCTGACGCATCCAATGAATATGCTGCAGTGACAGTGAAGATAGACACTTTGGTATTTACGGGTATTGCAGCATACTTACCACCTCTAACCACATTCGATGTGGACATACTGCAGGACTTAATAGATGGAATATATGGACCTCGCATACCGTGGACCTTAACGCACGTCGCCTAGACTGGGGCGGCAAGAGGACTTCAGAGCGTAGTAGACGCCTTCTCGGTATCGAAACAACCTGGTGAATATTAATGATGGGCTGCCAACCTTCTTCAGTAACGGCGACTGATGCAACGCCCTGAATATACCATGATCTCCACCTGCCTCATGTCTACGGTGACCTGGTTTGCCGATATCGAAAGTCATGGGAGTGACCACGTGCCCACCTTCATCTCATTGGGCTCTCCAACGCTAAACACAAAGTGAAGGAGTATTCGGTTCTCTGACCGGAAAGCTTATAACGTTGCAGTCGAGGACGGAGAGCCATCTCAAATGACGTGTGAGGAATTCGTGGCTGCTATGAGTCGAGAGAACCAAAGCAGCACCAATTTTCTAGAACCTTCTTAAACTCACTCAAAGGTCGACGGGGAGTATGAGAGGCTGCGGGCTTTTCTTCGCCGATCTGAAAGATGTGCTTGCAGGACAATGTCTGCAGGTGACATTCGTGAGGCCAGGCGAATACAAAAGCGAATTAAACGCCACCTGAACAAGCTAGATAAGAGGCAATGGCGGCTCTTCTGTTCAAAACCAGACCCAAGAAAGCCGCTGTCGAAAACATGGAGTATTGTTTGTAGCCTGAAAACCCCACCGACCCAACTGCATTTATTCAGCTCAGTTGCTTTGTCTCGTAACAGCAGTGAGTCGGACATGGCGGAAACTTCCTGCTCTAAGATCACAGCAGCGGCTCTAGCAACGTCACCTTCTGCACCACAAGTTTCAACGCCACCAAGCACCATTGAGGTAGATGAACCTTTTACTATCAACGAACTTTTTGGTGCTTTGGCACTGATGAACGAGGCGCCATCTCCTAGACCTGCGTGCGTCAGCCGCGCTGACTTAACCCATTTATGTGAGAAGGCAGAGATGCGTCTACTTGCCAAATGCAAAGCCAGCTGGGAAAATGGTCGTCTTGAACCTTTCTGGAAACGAGCCCGTGTTATTCGAATTCTAAAGCCAGGCAAGCCTCCCACGGAACTCACCTCTTATCGCCCCATTGTTCTTTTCAGCTGCGTAAGAAAGCTCACGAAGAAAATGGTGTCCATACGCCTGGAGTGGATGCCTATGAACAAGAATGCATACCCCAAACAAAACTAATGTCTGGATTTAAAAACAACGCAGCAGCATTGTCAATGTGACACTACCGTTGTTTGCATGGAACAATGCTGCAAGACACTGCAAATGACTTACCACAAATATGTTTCCTTCTTATATTTTGTTTCGATTTTTTTCTTGTATGATTGAAGTGTGCCTATAAAATATCTGCTTTGTTAACACAATCTTTTCCTTTAAATGCATATTTATTTAGACCCCCTACTAGCCAGTGGCTATGGGTCTAACCAGTGTTGTGTATTTTGATGTAATAAGAGAACTTCAAATAAAATGAATGAATGAATGAATGTAATTAATCTCATCAACTGCGTAAAGTTGAACAAAGCAACCGGCAACATATCTGTCAGTGTATTCCTCGACGTCAAAACAGCGCTTGATAACGTGACTCATGAGTCTATCCTGTACGCCCTGAGGTCATTAGGTGTAGAAGGTCGTATGTACCGCTGGATCTTGCACTAACTCAGAGACAGGACATTCTACATGCCAACAAAAGAGTGTGACACAACTCCACACACAGTGCATCAAGGAGTTCCCCAGAGCGGTGTCTTCAGTCTGACCTTATTCAACATCTCTCTCATCAGACTATAAAAATGCATCATAGCATCGGTAGAAATCTTTTTATGCAGATGACATTTGTATATGAAGCAGCGGTCGCAACATACGTGTTCTGCAAGCAAGATTGCAGAAAGCTCTCAACTGCATCTTAAAATTCTTGCTCGAACGAGGTCTAACGATGTCAACAGAAAAGTGTGGTGCCATTGCTTTTACGAGGCGTGATGTCGCACACTACAAAATAAAGATAGCTCATTCCCCATTGGGTACGTGAGAAATCATAAGTTTCTGGGAGTGACAATCGACCGGCTAATGACGTGGACTCCCCACGTTCGGATGATAAAGAAAAAAGTTGCGTCATACGCGAGCATCTTTCGCTTACTAACAGGCAACGCCAGTGGCTGCCCCGTTAATGCTATGTTACGAAAGTATACCGCTCTCTGCGAAGGTCTTCTACGTAACAGCACTCCTGCGATGCATAAAAAATCTCGAGCAAACATACAGACACTGACTGGAGTCCATGCACAAGCCCTGAGGGTGTGCCTTGGCCTACCAAAGAACACATCAAGCATCGGAACCCTTGCTGAAAGTAGGCGCCTTTCAGCTCATGTTCTTTTGCAGCAGTAGCTTCTTCGAGTCCACTTGCGTTATGCAACTAGAGCGCCGGATCATCCTCTTGCTTGAGACAGTAGTCCCGTGCGGAGCCTCCTCACGCTATACTATCAGAGAGCATCAATGCATGCAAAGCCATCGTGGAAATCTCCTTCGTCGAACATAGTCACCTTTGGGCCTGGGTGCAAGAGTAAAAGACGCACACCTGAACCAGCGCTGAGTCACTTCACTCTAGAGCATTTGAAAAACTGCTACAGAGCCCACCGTCAATTTACACCGACGGCTCTGTTACGTCTACATCATCTGCCTTAGACCCGTGGGCGTCTCGATTCCATCTGCCAATGTCACCATTTCTGCCACTTTCAGTCACTGCAGCTCATCTACAGCCACTGAACAGGCTGCACTTCGGGCTACAATAAGTTACATCATTGACCAGACAGCTGAATCCTGTGTCAGCTTCACTGACTCAAGAGCAGTTCTGCAGTCGCTGAGATCTCCATGCACACGTGACCAACTCTTCATGGACATCAAAAGTCTATGCAAGAAAGCCTGTGACCTCCATCATCGCACCGTTCTGCAGTGAATACCTGCGCACTGCGGAATACATGGCAACGTTCGGACTGATGACGCGGCCAACGCTTGGCATGATACTTCAGCTGAAATCACCGAGATACCTTCTCAATGCAAGATGCAGCAACGCTAGTGTCGGCAGACGCCTGGCGCCTCCAGCGATCTCTCTGGACAGACCCTAGCCAGCAGTATGGGCTTCTGTACATGATTGATCCATCGTGTGACTTTAGGATGCCGCGAAATCTCAACAGGTAAGAAGAAACGCGTTTACACCGCTTACGGATAAACGTAGCATATACAAACTACTTCAGGAACAAAATTGGACTGTCCGACTCAGCATTTTGTGCCCAATGTAACGTCGTTGAAGACATCACACATGTACTTTGTGAGTGTACGAAATCCGCATCAGAGAGATAGTCTCTGAAGATGGGCTTAAAAATGCAACAGGCCACAAAGTTTTAGTTAAAAACCTTTATAGGTCTATGGCAGAACACTTCCAATGCGTTAGACTCTACAAAAGAGCTAGAAACGTTCTTATGGGCCACAGGCTTGAACAAAACGTTGTAAATTCTGCAGTGCGCGTGAGAGACTTTATGTGTTTTGAGACTGTTATGCATGTAACTGTACGTGCTGTGTGTTTATCATTGTATATATCACTCATCACCCGTCACCTCGAGTAGCCTGTCAGGTGAAAATCCAGGCAAACCTCTTCTGCTTCCCATTAGAATAATTCTCTTTCTTTCTCTAAGATGGGAAATGACGATCTCTTTTTAGAAGTTCGCGAAAAGCCTCGGTTTGACGAGCTCTTAAAGCTCGTATCATTTGATAACAACCCAGTATCAGTGGGGCCACATAGGTCGATGAATACAGTGCGTGGTGTCATATCTGATGATGACCTCCTCGAGCTGTCTAAAAGTGAATTGCTAGAAGGCTGGCAGAAACAAAATGTAGTGAGAGTACAAAGAATAACAATCAGGCGAGATAATAAACAGACTCAAACAAAGCACATCATAGTTACCTTCGGTACAAGCAACCTTCCTTACTTCATTGAAACCGGTTACTGCAAGCTTCGTGTCAGGCCTTGTATACCAAATCGTCGACGATGTTTGAAGTGTCAGTGCTTCGGACACGGATCCAAACGTGCACAGGGCGCACTAGGTGTGTGAAGTGGGCATCTTGTGAACATGTATCCAAAAACTACACTTCAGAAGCCTGTTGCACTAACTGTGAAGGAGATCGTGCTGTCTACTCCCGATCATGCCCTGCATGGAAAAAGAGAAACACATATTAGAACTCAAGGTCAAGTTTAACTGTCATTTCAAGAGCCACGTGAACGTTTTTCTGCACAAAATCATTCGGAAACTTCCTTCGCTGACGTGGCGCGTTGAGGCGCCGTGCCATGTTTTGCGGCACCCACAAGATTCACACAAAGTTTGACTGCGGTTGTGCAAAAAGCGCCTCCGGGTGGAGCCACCTGTACTGCTCCGCCTCCTGTTCAAAAGACCAGCAGACTTCGGAGTCCGCTGGACCCTGGAATACTGCAAGCGCAGTCAGGTTCGAAACTGCCATGAACGTGCCTGCCAAGCAGGCACCATCCGCCACCTCAGAAGAGGTGATGGACACAAGCCATACTCCTCCGGCGCCCCAGATGCCGAAGGAAAGGTGCAGCTCTTTGTAGCAAAACAAGAAAGAGAAACCCCTCATTACAGGGTCCCCAACAAGCCCTGTAACCTAAGGCAACGCTTCTGAAACAGGAGTACCGCAAGGTGGTGTACTTAGTAGAAATATGTTATTGTCAAAATGAATTCTTTGCGTCTTTGCATCTCACAAAATTTGTTTTACTGTACAAATGTCGATGATGTCCAGCTTGGAGTTAAGTCTTGTAGCCTGGCAATTTGTGAGCGTCAGGTTCAGCTTAGCTTGAACAAGGCCTCCGAATGGGCTGAGAAAAACGGATTCTGATTAAACACCCATAAAGCACGTGTCTCTTGTTTTCTGGAAAGAGAGGCACTTACACCGACCCTGGCATTCAATTGCATGGTCAACGCCTGTCTGTAAATGCCGAGTACAAGTTCTTAGGCCTAATTCTGGGCACAAAGCTAACCTTCGTACCACAAATTAGGTATTTAGGACACAAGCGCATCAGAACCAGGAATGTTCTAAAAGTGCTGTCACGCACTACGTAGAGGAGTGACAAGAAGTGTCTCATGAACTTGTACAGAAGCCTCGTACGCACTCGCTTGGATCATTGAGCAACAATATATCAGTCTGCGACACCCACCGCCCTAAAAATGCTTGACCCTATTCACCACCTAGTCATTGACCCCTCTACGGGTGCCTTTCGCACTAGCCCCGCTGAAAGCCTGTACGTAGAATCGAACGGCTGGTCACTCCACTTACAGAGATGTTTCATGTCTTTTCTATAATATGTCAAAGCGAAGGCAGACAAGGACCACCCTTCACATTTCACAATTGATGACACGTCTACTTCTGTTCTGTTAGAAAACCATCCATCTTTGAGACAACCCTATACAGTACGTGTGAGGGGCCTTTTGAGGAAACCGGTGTGTCGCTCGAATATCACCTGATTGCTCCCTCAGCATGTCAGCCACCTTGGCGGTGGCAATCGATAGATTGTGATGTGTCTTTTTTAGAGATTACAAAGCATGCACCCATTGCACATATCTGCACATACTCCCTAGAACTACAACTAAAGTACACATGCCCTGAGTTATTTACAGAAGACTCAAAGTCCAACACTTCTGTTTTATATGCAGCCATTGGCCCATCCTTCTCAGATACTGGCGTCCTGCATCCTGATGCAAGCATTTTTACAAAAGAAGCCTACGCAATACTTGCAGTTGTTGAACACATTGCACATATAAAGCTGCAAAAAGCGGTAATTTGCACAGACTCTCTGAGTGTTGTGAAAGCCTTGAAAACACTTAAGAAAGGCAAAAAACCCGGTTATTGAGTCTGTTTATTCACTCATATGCACAGTCTACTCATCCGAACAGCATGTTGTAGTCTGCTGGGTGCGGGGGCATCGTGAGATGCAGGGAAACGTTTTGGCAAACCAGCTGGCTGCATTTGCCAGCAGCGATGCCGCTAATGCATCAATACCAATCACTGCACTTGACATAAAACATTTCCGGAAATGAAAGCTCAGAAGTTATTGACAAAACATGTGGGATTGCCACAAAAGTAATAAACTACGTGTTATTAAGCTACAACTTGGTCATTGGCCACCACTATCAAAATCGTGAAACACAGAAGCAACACTTAAGAGGCTAAGAGCAGGGAATACAAACTCTACACAATCATATAGTCTGTCGGCCGGTGACAAACCATTGTGTGCGAGATGTGGAGAACCACTTACGGTTCTCCACATCCCCGTCCAGTGTAATGAGTTGGACGCCCTACGAAAAAAAGCACTTTTTACTGCCCTACCGACAGCAGCTCCCACTACACCCTGGAATGCTTATCGTTAGGGATCTGATTTTTAAAATTCATATATTGTTTACGTTCTTATAAGATGTACATGGTTTTCACTGCATATTTCAAGGTGGTATGTAGCAGGACCTGTGGTGACTACATCTCTGTCATAGTCTTATTATCATGGCCTTTTGACATTCACTCTCATTGCACATATTTCACGCCACTGTCATACTTTTAATACTGATGTTTTTACTCGCGTTAGGGCGAGAAATTTTATGGCCCCTATACAGCCGCGCACCATATCATTGTTAACATTTTTAGTCACTGAAATGGCGCTCTTTGGCCATAAATTGGCCTTTGCGCCCAAAAGCACCACACACATCATCAACATCATCATCATCATCACTCCTCTGATTTACACACAGCAATATTTTACTTCAAATATGAAAGCACAAATTATACATTGAAACTTCAGCGGACTGCCTAAAAACCTCGACGACGTCCAAGAGCTCTTACAAAAACACTCATCGAAAGTGTTGTGCACAGGAAACACACCTAAAATACTCCAATACGAATTTTCTACGTGCTTACACCATATTCCGAAAGGACCGAGATGATGCGGTGGCGTCATCTGGTGGCGTGGCCATTATGGTTAATCATGGAGTAGCGTGTACACATTTACGCCTCCAGACATCCCTTGAGGCGGTGGCTGTCCGAGCAGTACTTCTAAACAAACTCACCGTCTGCTCAATGTACATACCTCTGCACCACCGTCTTGAAAGACATGAATTCCAGTCTTTTATAGACAAACTACCTGAACCTTATCTGCTCCTTGGGGACCTAAATGCACATAGCGGTCTGTGGAACGATTCTCGCTGTGATGCATGAGGTCGTCTCATTGAACAGTTTCTCTTCTCTTCTGGTGCCTGTTTTTTTAAATAAGAAAGAGACAACATACTCTAACGTCGCCAACAAAACTTACTCGTCTATAGACCTTAGCATCGTATCTTATTCACTTCTGCCCCAACTGAAATTGAAAATCATAGATAATCCATATGTAAGTGAGCTTTTTCCTGTAGTGCTGAGTTCACCAACAGCATATGAATGTTCTCCACATGTTGCGAAATGAATGATAAACAAATCAGGCTGCGAACAGTTTCACAACACTACTCGCTTCAGCTGGACGGACATATGTAGGTTAAACACAGATGAAGCTGTGCTGTACTTCACAGCTCTATTTACTGACGCAGCAGCCAAGTGCATACTGCAAACGTATGAAATGCCTGGCAAGCGACGTGTCCCATGGTGGAACACTGAGTGTCGGAATGCGCGAATGGAACAGAACAGGGCATGGTGTTTGCTTCGGAACTCTTGGACAGCCGACAATTTTGACATATTTAAGCGAATTAGGTCTAAAGGCAAGGGAATGCGGTAGCAGGCCAGAAGAGAAAGCTGACAGAATTTCTTATCAGAAATCAGTTCATATACACAGGAGATTAAATCTGGAACATGGTTGGTAGAACAGAAGGAAGACGAGTACATTCACTCCAACTCGTAAACACACATGATGACAGCTTGGAAGATCAGGCGAACTTCCTGGGAACACACTTTGAACAAGTGTCTAGCTCGTCACACTATACTGATGCTTTCCAAAAATACAAAACAAAAATAGAAACCAGAAAATAGGACATAGATGTACAATGACAAGGGAGTTTTGACTTCCTCCCACCCCTTGCCATGCGTGGCTCTGCCGTGTCTGGGGAAATGGGGATCCTGGGTGTTGAGCCGACGCTGGGTGATAGGACTTAAAGGCCCCTGGCAGAAGCAACACACGCCTTTGGCCCTGGTTTCACGAAGACAGCACCCCTGGGCTGACCCACCTAGGGGAAATCGGCAGTCGACTTTTCCTATCGATCTCTCACTTCATCTTCGTCTTTAACCCTAACTTTTCATCTGTCCTGTCTTCTAGTCTCCTCCGCTTACTTCAAAACTTCCTGACAACTAGGGTTAACCCTGTGCGAATTGCCTACTTGGTCTAGGCGCATTGGGTTATAGAAGCGTTGTACGGCTGGCGTATGCAGGTTTCAGCATCCGCAAGCTTGTAGCGTCCTCTTGTTGGGTTCCGTGGTGCGTGGCTGCCAACGCTTCAGAAGAAAATGAAAGAGGCATGCATAGAGCTTGTCCTCTGTTATGTGATCGTACCACCTTAAAGCGCTTACGCACCGGAGACTTTGGCTTTTAAACCGCTCGAATGAAAACTTCCCCCATTTTCATGTCATACATTGTGAGAAAAGCTGCAAGCAAGCCAGAACTGTATCCCTCTTTGTAGTAGCCGGGTGTCTTACAGCAATTATTGGGGCCCGGTACAAGGTTACGAAAATGGCCAGCAGATACCTCTTTTTTGAATTTCGAGCAAATGAAGAGTTTGAGAAACTACACAATCTTTCAATATTTGGTGACACGCTGATCACTGTAACACCACACAGATCAGTGAACACAACTCGTGGTGTGGTATCTGATGCCAATTCGCTCGGCCTATCTGAAGAAGAACTTCTGGAGGGGTGGAGGAATCTAAATGTGAACAATGTACAAAAGATCATAATCAGAAGAGACAACAAGGAAACATGATCAAAACACCTAATACTCACGTTTGCTTCCAGTAAACTGCCGTAATCCATTCAAACATGGTGCACTCAGACCTCTCTGAGGCCTTACATACCAAATCCTCGTCGCTGCTTCCAATGCGAAGGGTTCGGCCATGGCTCTAAAAGCTGTCCTGGTCGCCAGACCTGTGCCTAATGTGGATGTCACGTGTCTGAAAACTGCAAACGACTACCCCACTGTGTAAACTGTGAAGGAAACGATGCCGCATTTTCACGCTCCTGCGCATACTGGAAGAAAGAAAAGGAAATAATAACACTAAAGGTAAAAGAAAACATTTCTTTGAAGGAAGCAGGGAAAAGAGTGTTGCAATTCTAAGGCCCAACATATGCTAATACGGCGCGTTAGGGGGCACAGCCGCACGTGCCCTCACCACTCCCTCAACCGGCACATACCGAGCCGGTGGTTGTGGCAACTGACCCTTAGGCGGTTGTGGTCTAGACTACACCACCTACTCCCGAACAGAGACCCGAGGCTCCAGGGTCCTCAGGTCTCAAGGCCTCGCCTCACCAGGCGAGGCCCATAGCTCGAACTACCAGCTC
This sequence comes from Rhipicephalus microplus, assembly GCF_013339725.1. Taxonomy (NCBI): domain Eukaryota; kingdom Metazoa; phylum Arthropoda; class Arachnida; order Ixodida; family Ixodidae; genus Rhipicephalus; species Rhipicephalus microplus. The sequence goes on along the minus strand of NC_051168.1, from coordinate 200,381,387 downwards.
GCACGTGCGGGGATCCAGTGCCCCCGAGGAGGCAATGGATACATAGGTACCTTTGGGGCCGAAAGAGTGGCGTTGCTCCTTGGAGCGCGCCAAGAAAACAAAAAATCAGATAACTGGACCTGGCGACGGCCCTGTTACATGAACTCAAACTCCCCACCTAAACGGACACTTGCTTTTTGTACACACAGCACTACTTTAATTTCATCATGAATACTCAAATTATACATTGGAACGCCAGGGGCCTCCTCAGAAACCTTGACGACGTTTAAGATCTTTTGCACGAACACACACCAAAAGTGCTGTGTGCACAAGAAACACACCTAAATTCAAAACACACCAAATTCCTCCGTAGCTACGTTATTTTTCGAAAGGACCGCGATGTTGTCATAACATCATCCGGAGGTGTTGCCATTATCGTAAATCAAGGAATTTTGTGCACACACTTACAAATCGAAACGACCCTTGAGGCAGTGGCTGTTTGAGCTGTTCTTTTTGATAAACTCTAATCACGATTTGCACTATTTACACTCCTCCAAGCTGTCAGCTACAAAAACATGATTTACAGTCTTTAACTGATAAACTTCCACAGCCCTATGTTCTCCTTGGAGACTTTAATGCGCATAGCAGGCTATGGGGGTACACTCGTTGCGACGTGCACGGTCGACTGATGAAACAATTTTTTCTCTCGTCGAGTGCGTGTCTTCTGAATCGAAAAGAACCAAACAACCAACCTATTATAATCTCGCTGATAATACCTACTCCCCCTTAGACCTAAGCATAATATTTCCCTCTCTTGTGCCGCTACTCCAGTGGAAATTCATCAGTAATCTGAATGGACGTGACCACTTTCCCGTGGTTTTGAGAACAACTACAGCAGCTGAGTGTCAACCAAGTGCCCCCAAATGGTTCAAAAAACAGTTGACTGCGAACAGTTTTATACCACTGCTCGTTTAGGCTGGAGTGACCTATGTACTTTGAACATTGATGCTGTTGTAAACTATTTCACAGCGTTTTTTATTGATGCTGCAACAAAGTACATCCCACAAACAAATGGACACCCTGGAAAACGGCGTGAGCCGTTGTGAAACTCGGAGTGCCGAAATGCGCGCAACCAGCAAAACAGAGCATGGAGGTTGCTTCGGAACTCACCAAAAGCCGAAAATCTTGACAACTTTCGGAAAATGAAATCTCAGGCCAGGAGAACGTGTCGGTAGGCCAGAAGAGAAAGTTGCCAGACGTTTTTGTCAGAAATCAATTCATATACACAGGAGGCAAAAGTAGGAAACATGGTTGGTAGGGTAGCAGGAAGACAAGCACTCACACTCGCACTTGTAAACACACAGGGTGACACCTTGGAAGATCAGGTGAACTTCCTCGAAGGAGACTTCGAGTAGGTGTCCAGCTCGTCGCCATATGCTGATGCTTTCCAAAAATAAAGAACAAAAATAGAAAAGCAAAAACATGAACACAATTGTACAAGATACGAGGCGTACAACCAAGCTTTCAGCTTAGCTTAGCTGCAAACATCACTAAACTCCTGCAGTAACTTCGCCCCTGGTTCCGACCGTGTGCTGTATGAAATGCCGAAAAACCTCCCAATTGAAACACCAAAATTTTACTTTGTAGGTACAATGCTATCTGGTTTTCTGGCACTATCCCTGCTTCCTGAAAGGAGGCTATTGTTATTCCCGTTTTAAAAGAGGGCAAGGACCCAGCTTCAGTTTCGAGTTATAGGCCTGTAGCACTTACAAGCTGCTTATGCCAACTTTTCGAAAAAATGATAAACTGCCGACTTTGGTATTTTCTGGAAACGGGACTGATAGTTTGGCTAGTTGGCAATACATTAAGGGCAGTACCAGCGCACAAACTCATGGGACGAAGAGAAGAGACACAAACAAGCACTGACTCTCAACGCTTGTTTCCTTGAGAACAAATCGCTTGACCCATTCCAGTGTGGATTTCGAGTGTGTAGATCTACCCCCGACCACCTTGTGCGTATCGAGGGACATATCAGAGACGCTTTCGTCCATATCAATACTTTCTTTCTGTCTTCTTCAATACCAAAAATGCTTATGATACAGCATGACACTTTGGAATATTAGGAGACCTATCCCACCTTGGCGTGCCTGGCAGAATGCTTACTATAACCAAAAGTTACTTGTCAAGCTGGAGATTTCCGTGTCCGAGTAGACCGCGTTTTTCCCAAAACATTCGTTCACGAAGCAGGAGTGCCGCAAAGTGGTGGGCTTAGTTGTACTCTTATAATTACTAGAATGAATTCCTTGCATATGTCCATCCCCAGCAATATGCTCTATTGTACAAATGTTGATGACGTCCAGCTTGGTATTAAGTCATGCAACCTTCATACTCCGCATGAAGTATTTAACGCCTGCAGGGGCGCCTGCGCAATAGGCGTGTGGTGTGTAGCGACACCACATACCCGAGTTAACGGGGGAGTTTTGACTCCCTCCCACGCCTAGCCGTTCGTGGCTCTGCCGTGTCCGCGGAAAGAGGGATCCTGGGCGTTGAGCCGACGCCGGGTGATTGGACCTTTAAGGCCCCCCAGCAGAGGCGACACACCCCTTTGGCCCCGGCTTCACGTAGACGGCACCCCTGCGCTTACCCACCCCGGGGAAGTCGGCAGTCGCCATTTCCTGTCTGTCCTTTCTTACATCTTCGTCTATTTCTTTTTTTAAAATCTGTCCTGTCTTCTTTTCTTTTCTATTTACTTGATTGTTTCTTGGCGGATAAGGTTAACCTTGTGTGGCTATCCTACCAAGGGTAAATCATATTCGGTTATAGCAATGGCATACTGCTGGCGAAGGGCAGACTTGTCCACATGATCTGCCGTTGTCCCTTGTTGGGCTCCGTGGTGGGTGGTAGGCGCCGCTGCCAAAAAAGCCATTTTTCACGGGACCTTAGAACCCTCCTGTAACTGATCATGCGCAAAATAGGGTACGCACCGATGCATCCTCTTTGTTTTTCCCCAAAATATTGAACCTTTACGAAGATACCGTGTTCTTCACTGGGAAAAAATATAAACTGAAACCAGTGCAATATCACCTTTTCTCGTGGCCAAGTACTTAAAAGACACCATTGGAGCCGGTTATAAGGCCACAAAGATGGTAAGTGGGGACATTCTCAAAGAAATAAAAGACCAAGAACTGTACAGCAATTTTTCACACCTCGTATTATTTGTTAATACCCATGTATCAGTCGCTGCACATGGTACTCTGAACACCGTGAAGGGCGTAGTATCCAATCAAGACCTTATGACAATGAGCGAAGAAGAACTCCTTGACGGATGGAAGAACCAAGGCATTACACATGTGCAGCGCATAAAAATCAGATGCAACAACACTGAAACCTCAACAAAGCACCTAATACTTACTTTCAAATCAAGCATTCTACCCCAGACATTTGAGATCAGCTACGTAAAACTTCGTGTGCGTCCGTATGTGCGTTACCCGAGACGTTGCTTTAAATGCCAGCGATTCGGACACGGATCTCAGACATGCCGAGGTCAGCTTACTTGTGGTAAATGCGGCATAACTGGTCCCGGTACTGATGAGTGAGAATATGATGAGGTTCACTGTGCAAACGGCAAAGGCAGCCATGCCGCATACTTCAAAGCGTGCCCAGCCTGGAAAAACAGAAAAAGAAATTTTCACCATAAAGGTTAACGAAAATATAACGTTCCGTGAAGCACGACCGTGAGTCTCGACTACTTTCGCACTAAAAACATACTTCGCTGAAGTGGTGCAACGAGGGGCGACACCGCAATGGCCCTTGGCGGCTACCTGGACCACGTCTAGCGTGCCCGGGTCAAAGCCACCTGCCCCTCTGGTGGGAGCAGTCAGCGCTGCCCGGCCCACAGCCAACCAGTCCACACCAGTGGCCTCTACAAGACCTGGCAGCAGCCAGAGCAATGAGGAGACCAAGAAGTCCCTAACAACCTCCTGCCCGGTGGGGGCAAAAACTTCATCGACTGAGGCGAAGTCTAAGCGACACACCAATCACTCTTTGGAGCGGGTGTCCAGTACCTCGCAGAAGGCTATGGACACCCCTTCTAGCCAAACGGCACCGGCAGCGCCAAAGAAGCTCTTTTCAACCGCTTCAAAAAAGACAAAACACCAATTACAGAGCATTACAAAGGCCCTGTAAAATGAAGCAATCTCAATCTTGTCTACACACAGCACTTTTTTTTTAATTCATAATGAATGAAATCATTCAGCGGAATGTTGGAGGGATTCTTGAAAATCTAGATGATATTAAAGAACTTCTCAGTAAATTCAACCCAAAATGCTGTGTGTGCGAAAACCACACCTAACTCCTAAATACAGCAACTTTTTCCGCCAGTACATTACTTTACGGAAGGACCGTGAAGATGCTGTCGTATCATGCGGCGGAGTAGCCATTATAGCTGATAGAAGTGTGGCATGCCAGCAGATGAAGCTCCGGACAGCCCTTGAGGCAGTGGCCATTCGAGCTGTACTTTTTCTGTGGGTTTAACTGTTAGACCCGGTGCCGTTAGCCCTTAAAATGAATAATGGTTTTGGCAGCCCCATTACTCCCCAAAAAGACGAACCACACACCCTTTTACAACTCTTTTGCCTTAGAGTGTAGGTACATGGAACAACCTCGTAACAGTACGGACTAGCCGTGGGAATATTGTAAGAAAACAGAAGGCAGCAGAAAGGGGGGGTGGCATTTGGACATTCATTCATAAGTACAGACGGGCAAAGGAACAAGCGGGAGTGCAAGGAACATTTATGGCTAAAAGGGAAACTGGCAGGGCAAATGGCACTCCTTGGTTTGTTGTACTTGTGGACGGGAGCAAAAGCCAGAGAGGGAAACCAGGCAATGGTAGAGTGTATATCAAAGGACATTGAGGAATTAGGAGGAGAGTGCTATATATCTATACTAGAAGATATGAATGCGCACATAGAAGATATAGGTGGGTATACCGACCAAATATGCAAAATATTCGATGGCTATGTGTGAAAGGCATAATTTTATCATTTACAATAGTACAGAGAAGTTTGAAGGGCGAATAACATGGGAGGTGTGAAGGCTGCGGTCGACGATAGATTATGCACTGATGTCACATAGGATGTAAGATAGGCTCAGGGAAATGCACATAGATGAATGTGGTCCAGAAGTCTGGTAGTGATCACAAACGTATGAAGCTCAGTTTTGAAAGAGAGTTGAAAGTGCCAAGGAGGTAAGATGAGCAACTACAGGAAATTTTTTTTTGTTCAGAAAGGCAAATAAAAATAGCTACTAAACTAATTGAGGAAGTAATCACTGAGAATAAGAAATTATTGTATGAATACACGAATATAATTACACTGTTTGGGGTAGAGCTGGCTAAGGCACGTGACAGGTCACCCCGGAACAGGAGACAGAAACCCAAAAGTTGGTGGCAGGAGGAAGTTAAAGAGCCATTGCAAAACGTCTGTAAGCCTCAAGGGAACACGGACGTGCTAAGCAGCGAGGTGACCCGACAGATGATGTTGAAAAAAAATGGGTCATCTTTCTAAGCTGTAGACGGGAAGCATTCCTTCTGATTATTGAAAATATTAGAAGGAGAGGGGCATCAGTGGTTAGCAGAAGTACATAGAAAGAATAGAAAGGCAGCTGCGAAATTCCGAAACCACCTAAACTCCATAAGAAATGAGACGAGCCTAGAGCAGAGGTTTATAACTACAACTCAAGGTGCTAGGCGGGATGGGAACGAAGCTATTGAACATATAAGAACAAGGGTGACACAAAAATATCAACAAAGAAGTGCTTTATGCACCACTATAGACAAGGATGAATCAAGTGACGCAATGGCTCCATTTTCACAACAAGATTGGGAAAGGGCTGAGAAGAGGGTTCCTAGTAGTACATAAATAGGCCCATTCAGCATTGCAATTATGCTGATAAAGGCATGAGGTGCGAAATCTAAGAAGGCTTTGAGAGAGGCAGTGAGCAAAAAAAATGAATAGTGAAGTCCGCGATCGATTATAAACTTAGCAGGATGAGCATGATCTATAAAGGAAAGGGTGACAAAGCTGACATAAACAACTACCGTCATATAACAGTGACATCAGCTGTCTACAGGGTGGCGATGCAAATTATAAAGAAAGATTGCAGGCATGGATACAGGATGAAGGGGTGCTGGTGGAACTGCAGAATGGGTTTCGGAAACACAGGAGATTGGAAGACAATCTATTTTCACTGACGCAGTGCATCGAAATAGCAGAAAAGGAACACAGGCTCCGTGGCTAGCATTTTGGGATATGAAAGGGGCGTACGAGAGCGTGGTTCAAGAGGATTGTGGAGATTACTGGACACAACAGGTGGGGAAAATGCAGTCACTAATATTTTAAAGGGTATCTATAGGGGTAACAGGGAGTTATAAAGTGGGAAAAAGAGGTATCCAAGCCTGAACAGGTAAAACGAAGGATTAGGCAAGGGTGTCCTCTGTCACCTTTGTTATTCATGATGTACCTACAAGAATTAGAGGCCAAATTAGAAGGAAGTGGACTGTGCTTCAACCTCTCCTTCGTCACACAAGGAAAACTCATTGAACAGGCACTGCCAGCATTGACGTACGCAGATGATATAGTGATAGTGGCTGACAACAAGGGAGATTTGCAGAGACTGATAGACATCTTTGGTAATGAGGGAGATAGGTTAGATTTCATAGTCAGTAAAGAAAAATCAGCAGTCATGACTTTGAATGATAATGAAGGTAGTGAGCTTAGAATATGGGAGGTCACGCTAGAGATAACATATAAATACAAATATCTGGGCGTATGGATAAGCATTGGGACCGAAATCCTAAGTAAACACAAGATCTATGTGACGACTAAAGGTAACACGAATGCAGTGGTGACCAAAAACAGAGCACTGTCGAATTACAATAGATATGAGGTTGTGGAAGGAATATAGAAAGGAGTCCTGGTTCCGGGTCTGACGTTCGGCAATGCGGTCTTGTGCACGAAATCAGAAGTTCAAGCAAGATTAGAAATTCATCTACGTGGTATAGGTAGGCTTGCTTTAGGAGGTCACGGAAATACACCAAATCAAGGAGTATAAAGTGATATGGGTTGGACTTCAATTGAGGGCCGGGAAGCTAGCAGCAAGACGAAATATGAGAAGCAATTGAGAGAAGTAGGAGAGGAGCATTCTGATAGGAAGGTTTTCAGCTACTTGTACATGAAGAACCTCGATACAAAATGGAGGAAGCGAACCAGAAAATTGACGGGTAAATACTTTTAAAACCGCAGGTTGCCAAATGAAAAGAACAGGCAGTTAAGACGAAGGTGAAGGAAAGGGAGACTGAAATGTGGAGATTTGGCATGATTAAGAAGTCCCCAATAGAGATCTATCAAACCTTTAATCAGGAAATTGTCAAGCAAAGGATCTATGATAATACTCGGGGTAGTTCTCTACTGTTTGAGGCCAGGACAGGAGTATTTCGAACCAACACATATCGGGCCAAGTATGAAGAGGTAGACACGGTATGCAGTGCATGCGGAGAGGAGGCGGAAACTGCCAAACACTTGATACTGTTCTCCAAAGAGCTTCACCCTATAGTTCAGGATGATGGTGCAGAGTTTTTCAAAGGCCAGGGGTTTAAAGACAGGAAGGGCAAAATAGACATTACGCGGGTAGAAATAACTAGAAGTAGGTTATCTGATTGGTGGCTAAAGTCAAAGCTTGAGTGAAAATAAACCATTCACTGCAAAGCACCTGTCCTATACTTTACGATATAAAGAAAAAAGATAAATCGATTAGGTGGTTCACTAAGTATTATGGCTAGATGGCGTTAGCTGCCGCCCGATCTAAAAGGACAGCCATGTCAATCCATCTATCTATCCATCCATTCATTTGGTGCAGGTCTGCTGGTGCTGGAGCAGCGTGCAACGAGAGATAATTTTTCCTTTATTTGTATGTTTTTGTGAACACAATTACTTTTTTCTGTCTCCGAATAAATAACTTGCGTTGCGAGTACGGTGGGTGTATTACAAGGGGCAACGTTGCAGTGATGTTGACAACGTGAACAGGGTATGCGGCCGAAATAAAAAATTATGCTCAAAGAACCATATTTAACTCAGCAGAGAACATCATGTTGCCTGACACAATATTCTCCAAAAGCCATAGCTTTGTACAGATCCAAGCCAAGTGGGGTGAAAATAGCGTTTGCGCTACTTTCACTGGGTCGTAGCTAGAGGTAAGGTTGATAAATGAGAGGTGTTAGCATCATCCCGGCCGCACCTTGAAAGGAGGCGTCCTGTTATTTCATTTCGCTATGGAGCGGCGCGCAAGTCACCTCCGTGATCGGTCGAGAGCGCACGCCAGCCGCTTGCGCGGCACTTCAAGTCACTTGCTCTTGTGCTCGCAAATTGCAATGTATACGCTTTGCCTATTTTGACTTGTTCAGAATAAATATGTGCCAATGTGACCATGCCACAGTGATGAGTAAACATGAAAGACACTGCTTTGCACCTTGATGCAATGCGGGATATGGTTTGGCATACAAACAAGGGAAGAAAGTATCTCTAGTCTCTGCTCCCGCCGACGATGAACGACGCAAGGCCGGCCAGCGTGCAACTCTTCGTGCTGACAAACTACTGGAAAATATTGGCGTTGTTTACAAAGCTTGTTTACAAGCTTGTTATCAACAGATTCTTAGCAACTTGGGAAAAAGCTGTAGCTAAGGAGTGTGGCTTCCTGAGTCAATCAACTGCCGAAGGACTTCGCATCACTTTAACACGCACCCTTTCCATCCGGCACTATGCCAACGAAACCTTGAGCGCTAAATACTTGATGACGTCTTGCCTCTGCTATGATTCGCCTAAACTCTTTTTTTTAATTCTGAAGGAAATGTCCCGCTCGAATAATTACCCTACGCTGACACAATTTTTGATCTCTGTGAATTGCCTCAGTTTTTACAGTTTGGCACAATCACCCTCCACTGTAAACATACCTTCTGAAGTTTTGAGCGGCCTTCCATGTTCGGGCATCCACAATAATTCTATAAAATTGAAGAATAAGCCGGATGAGCGGCTAGATGTTGGGCGCCTCCATGAGGTTCATCAAATAATATTTACTTGTGAAGCCCTCAATGACCACACTAATCTCATTGGATGCAAAAATTACCCCCGGATCACTTCTTATGTCAGTGGTTATGTGGCTTGGAAGATGGTGAAAAAGACGAAGTGAAAGGAATGTAGCAAGTTGCTGCTTCCCTCTGAGCATTCCAGCTTGCTTCCAGCAGAATTATGCCTTCTGCACCCGTCTGAGTCCTTAACAGACCTGGTCGAAGCTATGGAAGATGCATTCACCTATAATTCAGTTTCAACAAGCTCAAAAGTGACAGCATAACAGACCGTATTTTTTGCCTGTCTTTAAAAAGAATAAATATGGTCGACTGTGAACACCACAAACTGGACGTGACAAATCAGACAGTTAAATTCTTTACACTGACCAGAATGCATTTTTTCGTTGCTGCAAAAAATGCGTAAAATAAAAAAGAGAAAAAAACGAAATTTGTGAAGTAGAGACGTATGACTTGACTGTCATAGTGTTAACTCCGCGAACAATGTTTCTCTTTGTGTTATTGTGCATTACTCACACTGTGGCTTTTCCTGTTAATTTACTATCGTCTTGTTTCTATTTTTACAAATGTCCCATTAACAACTGCAATGTCACTGTCTGGCTGTGTTTCACATATGCAGAAATCGTTTTTTCATGAAGCGGTTGGTGACAGTATCCATGTTTGCCAATCGAATCTGAATGTCATTTGAGTATTATGTCCATTTTTGTATTATCGTAATTTTGCTGTTCTTTTTAGTGGCCTTATTGGCTGGCTTTAGCTGAGTTTTGTATAATTTGCAGTTCTTTTCAACCTTAATGCTCGTGTTGTTTTTCGCTTTCGTGAAAATGAATTTCATGCTTGTAAAATAAGACCTTGATGGCACAAGTCATAAAAATAACGGTTACCGATACCTTCACGTGCAATGAGTCTTCACGGAGGACACTTCGGCATCAAAGGGAAAACTGCACGCACTTTGTTTTGGTGTCAAGCTTACGGCAAGTCACTTGATTCTCTACCTTGGAAGCTTCGTAGCTCATATACTAGGAAGTGAATAGAAAACACTAGTTTTTAGTGCCAATACATGCTTTCCAGCGCACCACGAGAATTGCGACAGGTAAACTTTGCTACAATTCAAAGGGAAACGTGAAATATTTGAAACAAAAAACGAGTGATACATGCGCGCGGGCGCGAGAAGGGGCATCTCGAAAGCGACCGCAACGCCACCACATCCGGATGAATTCTCACTCGCTGTCCGGAGCGCCGATGCTCACACCTCTCCTTCTAGCCACTATGGTACGTATACAGTGTCTAGAATTATACTGGCTAGTGTGCTGAGCATCCGCATTCCGTACGAGAGAGGGTGGCCCCGCATGTGATGGCTGCACTCTGATGTCACAAGCGGCGCTGCGTGTCGAGAGGGTGCACTAACGTGCAAAATCCCTCTCATCCTGTTGCTGCTGGAGCCTCGCAACGTTTAAAATCAGTGTGGTACAGCTGCCATCTGATTTACTGCGAAGTTCGATGGCACCTAATGTGCAACGCAACACCCTGAGATGTAAAAAGCTAAGCAATGCAAATAAAGGGCAAGTATCGTGCCGCTAGTGACCTAATTAGTGACCTAATTCACAGAAACATAGCTGGCAACATAGAGGAATACTATAGAATTAGCGAAAGGGTGGTACGTGTCGTAATTAAACTGAATAAAAGATACAAGATGACGGTGACACAGGCTTACGCACCCAGATCTAGCCATGATGACGCTTCAGTTGAAAGTTTCTATGAAGACGTGAAATCGGCAATGAGTAAGGTAAAAACACAGTATACTATACTCATGGGAGAATTTAATGCAAAATTAGGGAAGAAGCAGGCTGGAGACCAGGCAGTAGGAGATTGTGGCATCGGTACTAGAAACGCCAGAGGAGAGCTACTAGTAGAATTCGCAGAACGCAATAATTTACGGATTTTGAATACCTTCAACCGAAAACGAGGAAGCCCCAAGTGGACATGGAGGAGCCCTAATGGCGAAAATAAGAACGAAATAGACTTTAAAATGAGTGCACACCCAGGCATCGTGCAGGATGTGGAAGTGGTTGGCAAGGTACGATGCAGTGACCATAGAATCGTACGGTCTCGAATTCGCCTAGACTTGAAGGAAGAAAAACAGGAACTGATACGCAAGAAGCCATTCGATGAGCAAGCACTGAGAGGGCAAGTAAGGAATTCAGAGTCTCGCTTAAGAACAGGTACTCGGCTCTTAGTGAGGAAACCAAACTTTGCGTAGATACAATGAATGATAATCTCACGAGTATCATTATGGAGTGTGAGTGGAAGTTGGAGGCAGAGTAGTCAGACATGACACTGGCAAGCTTTTCGAGGAAACAAAGAATCTCATTAAGAACTTATGTCAACTTATGTCACTTATGAAAGTATCAAGTACAACAGACAAAATAGAACATGCATAGCTTTCAAAGTTGATTATTAGGCGTAAGATATGCGTTATGCGTTGTAAGAAGGTATAACATGGAAAGAAGTGAACACGCTCTAAAAACGGAGGAAGCGTCAAAGCAGTTAAGAGGAAACTTGGGATAAGCAAAAATTGGACGTATGCACTAAGGGACAAAGAAGGCAAAATAACTACGAATATGGATAGGATAGTTAAAATGGCGGACGAGTTTTACAGAGATCTCTACAGTAGCCGGGACAACCACGACCATAATGCTACAAGAACTAGCAGTAACCGAGATGACACCCCACCAGTAATGATAGAAGTCAGAAAAGCTTTGGAGAGTATTCAAAGAGGCAAAGCTGCTGTTGAGGATCAGGTAACATCAGATCTGCTGAAAGATGGAGGAGAAATTGTGTTAGAAAAACTTGCCACCCTGTTTACGAGGTGTCTCCTGACGGGAAGAGTACCAGAGTCTTGGCTTAACGCTAACATCATGTTAATACATAAAAAGAAGATGACAAGAACTTGAAGGACTAAAGGCCGATCAGCTTGCTCTCTGTATTATACAAGCTATTTACAAAGATAATTGCTAACAGAGTCAAGAAAACATAGGAATTCATTCAACCAATAGAAAAAGCAGGATTTTCAAAAGGCTACTCAACAATCGACCACACCCATACTATCAATCAGGTAATAAAGAATTGCTCAGAATATAACCAACCACTATACATAGCCTTCATAAATTACGAGAAAGCGTTTTATTCAGTAGAAATATCAACCGTCATGCCGACACTGCGGAATCAGGGCGTCGATGAAGAATATATAAACATCCTGGAAGAAATCTACAGGGCATCAACTGCTACTATAGCGCTTCATAAAGAAAGCAACAGAATACCAATAAAGAAGGGTGTAAGCAGGGGGACACAATCTCTCCAATGCTATTTACTGCGTGCTTACAGGAGGTTTTCAGAAGCCTAGAATGGGAACGGTTAGGGATAAGAGTTAATGGAGAGTACCTTGGTAACCTGCGCTTTGCCGATGATATTGCATTGCTGAGTTAATCAGGGGACGAATTGCAACTCATCATTATGGAGTTAGACAAAGAGAGCAGAGAGGTGGGTCTTAAAATTATTTTGCAGAAAATGAAATTAATGTACAACAACCTCCGAAACGAGCAGCGCTGCGAGATAGGTAATAGTGCACTTCAAGTTGTAGAAGACAATGTCTACCTAGGGCAGGTAATCACCGCGGAGCCGAACCACGAGATTGAAGTACCTAGAAGAATAAGAATTGGAGGGAGCACATTTGGCAAGCACTCTCAAATTATGACAGGTAAATTGCCACTATCCCTCAAGAGGAAGGTATATAACAGCTGTATCTTGCCGGTACTTAGCCACGGAGCAGAAACCTTGATATTTACAAAGAGGGTTCAGATTAAATTGTCGACGACGCAGTGAGCAATGGAAAGAAAAATGGTAGGTGTAAATTTAAGATACAAGGAGAGAGCAGAGTTTATTAGGGAACAAACGGGGGTTAAGGATATCATAGCTGAAATCAGGAAGAAATGGACATGGGCCGGGCATGTAGCGCGGAGACAGGAGAATCACTGGTCATTAAGGGTATCTAACTGGATTCCCAGGGAAGGCAAGAGGGTTAGAGGGAGACAGAAGGTTATGTGAGCAGATGAGATTAAGAAGTTTGCGGGTATAATTTGCCAGCAGCAAGCACAGGACCGAGTTAACTGGCGTGACATGGGAGAGGCCTTTGTCTTGCAGTGGACGTACTCAGGCTGATGATGATGATGATGATGATGGTGATGGTGATGATTGTGACGCTATGTCAAAGAAGTTATTGGTCGAACGGTCGAACAAGGAAAGGTTGTCTTGTTCCCTGCACTAACGGATACAGCACGGTTTCCTGAATGAAAAAGTAGGATCAAGGGGGCAGCCAGAAGGCCGAAGCCGAAGGCTGTCGTGTGACAAAAGCATTCTGAGAGTGACTCCATCGAACTACCTTTTCAGACTAGGGTGAACGGTATCAGGAACGAAATCGCCGTATAGGCATAATTTCAAATATCAGTATTTATCAAAAAATTGAAAATACCCTTTCAAATGTTATTCACTCACTTTTCCCCCATTTAAACGTCGCGCGCGGACTCCCTTTACAGACACGTACTGAATACTATATGCGGTGAGTGTCAGACTGATCATTAGCAAGTTATCATTCTTTGTCTTCACTCGAATCCTAATGCAATGCAGCCTAAGAGGTAAAGAGACTTAGAGGCTAAGAGGTAAGAGACGCTGGAGACTTTAATGCCACTCATCCCGACTTTGGGTACCCCGGCTCTTCGCGTACGGGCAATGCCCTGGTAGCGCAAATGCACACACATAGACTCACTCTCTTAACCGATCCCGTTTCCGCTACACGGGTAGGTAACTCGGTTACGCGTGATAGCACCCCGTACCTTACTATGGTTCGGTGCGAGGGACAACCCACGTAGACTAACCTGGGTGACAATCTGGGAAGTGACCATTATATTATACTGACGATCATAAACGTATCTACACACAAACTGCGGCAGTTTCGCATAACAGACTGGGATCGCTTTGGAGAGCTTAGGAAACGCGACGACACTCAATAGGAAACCCTATTAGAACTCCTTGCACAAATGAAAGAGGACGTTGCAAGTTCAACTAAAGACGTTGAAACCGAACTGGAAGTCCAGCGCATAGATAGCCGGCTAGCTCACCTACTCGAAGCTAAGAAATCACTACACGCAAAATGGCGCACGCAATAACTCAATCGCAGCCTTCGTATAAAGATAGCTGAGCTTAATCTTCAGATGGAGGAGCATTGCCGTAAACTAGAGCGTCAGCATTGGGACCAAGTGTGTAACACGGTTGATGGTCAAATGAGAAACAGACCAAATGGAACATGTTGGAGCCCCTACTAGTTGACAAACCATCGAAAGCGTCTCAACAATTCACGATAGACAGACTAATACACAAACTCAAAGTCTCGGGTAACACCGACACTCACATCACCGACGAGCTAGCTACGCGTTACCTATGTACTGAACCCACCTCCTCATCTGATTACTCGCCTGCCCCGGATGATACGGAGGAGGATCCCTTTGCATTCCACTTCACTTGTGCCGAGGTTCGGGCTGTCATGTCCGAACTCAACTGCCACTCAGCCCCTGGCCCGGATGGCATAAAGAACAAGCTTCTCAAAAATTTTGCCGAGGAGGACATAAAAGTTCTCATCGAGCACATTAACAGAATGTGGGAGACTGGCAACGTTCCGCCTGAATGGCGCGAGGCAACCGTCAAACTTATCCCTGAGCCGGGTAAACCGTTAGCGCTAGGTTCACTTTGTTCCATCTCGCTCACGTCCTGCGTGAGTAAGGTGGTCGAACAAGTAATACTCAATCGAGTCACAAAATTTGTTGAGGGGCGCCAGATTCTACCGATCAACCAAATTGGATTTCGTTCGTCCCTTCCCACGCAGGATGTTATGCTGATGCTCAACTATGAGCTTATGGATAAGATCACCAGAGACACTAAAGCCATTCTAGCGCTCGACCTCGAGAAGGCATTCGACCGCGTCAAGCACTCTCATATCCTCGACTCGATTCGCGAAGCAGGATTAGGTACGCGTTTCTACAACTATGTTAGATTGTTCTTGCGCGACAGAACGGCTACAATCCAACTCGGCTCCATGGGATCGATAAATTCAATCTGGTATTAAGTGGCACACCCCAAGGAGCCGAGATATCTCCGTCCCTGTTCAAGCTATCCATGCGCGCTCTGTCCCAAGAACTCTCACAGATCGACGGCATCAGTCACGCCTTCTACGCAGACGACATCACCGCCTGGTGTACGAGCGGCAGTGACGGCCAAATTGAGGAGCGACTGCAAGACGTGGTAAACATGATACAAATATTTTACGGCAGGCCGGTCATGCGCTATCAGCAGAAAAATCAGAATTACTTCTATACCGCCCGAAATACAAGGCGCGCAGAAACGCATACGCGGGGATCAATGTCTTGACGGCGGATGGTACACCCATCGCCACGGTGGACCAAGTTCGCATACAAGGCATGGTCGTTCAGGCCAACGGCCATAGGGAGGTCAGTATTTTTCATATTTCTAGGAGACCGAAGCAATGACTACATTAATTAACAGAGTAGATAACAAGCGTGGCGGACTATCTGAGGAGAATCTCCGCAGACTGTTTCACGCTTTCCTCATGAGCAGCATCAACTATGTGGCTCCCGCCCACCTGTGGCAAAAAAGAGACATACGCCGTCTCGACGTGATCATCCGCCGGTCCGTTAAACTGGTGCTCGAATTACCCGGCAGCACCCGTACGGTCAAGCTCAATGAGCTCGGCATTTATAACAAATTCAACGAAATCGTAGAAGCTCATAAAGTATCTCAAAGTGTAAGGCTGTCTTCCACTGCAGCTGGGCGACGGTTACTAGCCATCCTCGGGCTCAAATCTCCCGTATCCCAAGATTGTTCATGGCAGCTCCCCGTAGACCTGCGCGCAAAATAACAGTATCCCCGATACCCCGTATTATGCATCCCACACATACCGTTGGGAGACGCAGGCACGGGCCCGAGCCCTACTTAGTACCGCAGCCGCTATGGAGAATAACGTGGCCTGTGTAGACGCAGCGCAGTACGGCTCTACGAAAAACTTTGACTCGGTGGTTACAATACTCAAAGGCGAACACTGGTCGTCTATGACTTTATTAAATTCAAACGCTGATCACGCCGAGCAGTTAGCTCTGGCACTGGCTCTCACTCCAACCGATCGCACACGGATTCGCGCACAGCCACATGGGCTTCCATGACGGTCTCAGTTTGTCGAGAAGCCGCGCGCGTTTTCTCTGCTGCCAATTGGTCAGGCAAAAAACACATAATCTGGTTTCCGGCACACGTTGGCCGACACGTACATGGAAGCATCCCTAGTGCCAACGAGTTGGCTCACTCCCGGGCATGAGGTCTCACGTTCCACGCCGGGGAGAACCTCTCGAAGGCTGAGGGCGTCACTTGATTCTTCAGAGACCCGTTGCTAAGTTTTAATGAAATTCTCAAACACTACCAGTTGGAGCGGCGGAAATACCCACTGCCGCACCAACACTTAACAAGACCTGAGTCTATAACTCTACGACTCTTACAGATGGAGGCGTATGCATCGCCTTTAACTTGCTATAAATACATAGATGGCATAGATCCGGGGTGCCCATGCTGTGGTCATCCCAAATGTACTCTCCGACACAAGCTGTGGCAATGCCCTGCGTCGCGCGAGAGCAGCGAGTCTCCCTCAACGGAGGTGGACTGGACCTGTCTTCTCATGAGCCACGACAAAGGAGACCAGCTTAAGGCCATCAAGAGGGCCCACAACATAGCCGTGGAGTTTAACCTCCCCGTCCCGTAATGGGAGTGGCCCACCTATATTGCCCCATAAGGGGATTGAGCGCCGCCACTGATATTAATAAAGTTCTTTGCCTGCCTGCCTATACAATAAAGCATTGTGTAAAAAACACTCCGCAATGCACGAAATTATTTGGCCTCGCGCGCGCGGCTCGGCCTCGTGAAAGTCTCGCAGCGCTTGCGGAGCACAAAAATTGAACGCAATTGAACCCACTCGCACAGCAGTGCACCACGCGGGCGCCGCCGCCAGTCATCAGCTGTGGTGCCATCTCCTAGCCTGCGCGCAGCACACTAGGCAGTATATTTCCAGACACTGTAGTACGTAGCAGTCACTTGGCTGCTGCTTGGCTTGACTTAGCGTGACTCTTACGGTGCCTACGACTTGACTAAAATATTGTAAGGTCGAACCAAAAGACGATTCTTGTTCAGCTTTTTGATATTTAATGATCAAGAACACAGTTCAAAACAAATAGAGGGGGTAACTAAAAATATTATTGTAATAATTATGGGAACATTGATACGTAACCCGAATTGTCCGATGTTTGACTGAATTTGTTTGAGTTGATGGCAACAATAGTTGCAACGCTTTATTAAGTTAGGGTGACTAAAATTGGGAGGTGTGAAAACCGGCCGCTCCAAGATGTGTCCCGCTCGCGAGTCTGCCAATTCTCTATGAGCCTGCAGTGGTGGCGCTGTAGACGGCGGCGCTGGCAGCTTTCTCTGTTGCAATGCTCCCGCGATGGTCGTTTCGAGTTTTTCGCCATTACAAGAGTTTTGTCAAAGTAAATATCAAACAGCAATTTCACCAATTATGAATATACGCATCTTCCGCTGAACGAAGAATTCATTGAAGCGAAGTTTTCGACGGAGCGTCCTTCAGACAGCACCCCTATTTATATGCTTGGTGAAACCAAAACGATTTCATTTTTTATAACGTTGAACTACGTCCTAATGGAGTAAAAAAAGTTTGTTCTAGCGAAGCTTGGTATCTTTAGTACGTTAGTTTGCCAACATTACCTAGTCCTAACCCGCTATAGATTGTGATAACGCTAGCTGCTAAATCTGCCTCGACAGTGCGACTTACCGAGTGCAGATACGCATTGCCATTCTCCTAATGCTGGACGTTTATTACACTTGAAGCAATTCCTGGAACATGTGTAAAACTGAGACAACACTTAGTTTCATGGCTGCAACAAAATTTATTATAACAAGTCAATAACGGACGTTTTTTAACGTGAGAAAAAGGTTCAATCGCTTGACTTTTTTCTCGCTTTTTGCTTGGTTCAGGCTCTTCAAAAAAACTCTCACAACGCAAAATATTCTGACCTCTGTTTTGTTCAACTATTTGCAATGTTCAATGCAGTTAATTTCTGGAAACTGCTAAGAGATCGTAGACGACTGGCTACTAAATTTGAATGCCGGCGCACTGTGCTAAACACATGTGTCAACTTGGTTTCCATAGTCTCTACCAGGATTTACAAAGGCTCTGAGGAATACAGAAGTCCCCTTAAGTCCCAATCTCTAGTCGCCCGCCTTGGAAACTCGTCGAGTCATTGCGGCAATCCTCCAATGTGCTAGGTTTATCGGGCCACTGCTTCGGTGGTAGATAGTCCGGTGAATCAGCATTTTGTCTCTTTTGTTCCTAAAGAAAACTCCTGGATAAGTATTTGGGCAGGCTTAGGAATAAGGTGGGTACCAAATCATCTCTTAAAATAGTCTTTTCACGCTTCATTTTTCCTGTCTTTCCATATTATGCACAAATTCTCGCGCGCTGGATCTAAAAATCAAGTGAGAAGACTTATATGCAGGTAAATAATTGTATTCATCGAAAATCAATTGCCGAGGTGTTAAGAGCGCCACAAAGCATTCAATATCTACACTTGTCGATGCCTTCCACACATGGAAACAACTCTTTTTTGTCCCTCAATAAATTCAAAACATATAACATGCGTCGAAATGTTTGTCACTGACAGCAAAATTTTCCTGAAGCGCTTTGTCCGCCCTTGCGATGGTGCGCTCCCAATCTGCTACCTGTCTTTCCGTGCCAGAGCGCACAAAGAAGGAAAAAAATTCAGTGCACGATCTGTATCCTGCGTTGCACCCAGCAAAAAACAAGTCCACAGCGTTTTTTTTTCTTCTTTGCAGGTGTCCTTTAGTGTTTTAAAGGGGTAATGACACAAACAATTTGGCCTCACGTTTTTCTTCTGCCATGCGTTGCTGTAGGACTATTAATCATGACACGACACATTGTTTGCTGCAGCACGCGACAGATAATTATTTGCAGGCCCTCATTATTGTTCAGTTTCAGTTTCGGTTTGAGAGAGCTCCCAAAACTGGGTGCGACTGTCGCCACCTCGCGTGTGCAACTATTGACCACGTCAGCACATAGAACTATGACGCACCTTCACACGATCTGCCACAAGAATTACATTCAAATGGAAAACGGCACTGGAATGCCGCCAAACACAAAACTTTCTAAGCATGCGCCGCAGCCACGCACTTGCAACCAGCCGCCTAGAAAAATAGACTTCGTAAACTAACGCGGCTAAAGAAATTGCGGCTATGACGTCATCATATCTTGTTTTGTTGGCAGGAGCGTGGTGACGTGAGGGAATTAGGGGGTCACCTCGGGTAAAGTGAGCTAGAATAGGGTAGTGGGCTCACTCGCCGGCCGGCGCCATGCATTGCGGTGACACCGCCAATGTCACACAAACGTGCTACGGCGCGCCTCCGCGGCGCGGCGCCACCGCCGCATTAAATGTAGTGAGCGTCGGCGCTGGGGCAGTTGCTGCCTGTTTGGAGTGGTGGTCGGTGTGTGCGAGTTTTATTACTTTGAGAACTCGTCGCGCTTTGCATCCTCAATCCCATAGGTTCTTCTGCGAACAGTGATGTGGCCTGACAAGCAGTGACCCTCAAACGAGGTTAAAATGCTTCCGCGGCGGCAAAACCACTGTTTTGCGCCAGGCTGTCGTACAGGTTACATCCACGTGAAGGGCCGCAAGAAGCCGTCTTTGTTCGGCGTTCCGAAGGATGCAGCCCCGAAGAAGCAATAGGAACGAAATTTGCATCCAGCGGACAAAGCCCTGGACGACACATCTGCCCTGTGTGACCTTCATTTTCAGCCGAGGTATGTGCTACGGGACTACGTGCATATAATCTACGTGCCTGGACTGCGTGTGACTATAACCAGTGTGCTAGAAATGCTTTCTTAGTTGACAGCGAAAGTAGCATTTAAATACATACTGACATCAAAGACCAGCCAAGACCCATTAGAAAGATTATTTGGTATTATACGTCAGTCATCCGGCAGCAACGACCACCCCACGGCAACTCAGTTTTTGCTAACCATTACTTGTCTGTCATTCTATGGTCTAGTGAAAACAGCTAGCCAGGGGAATCGTGACCAAGGCGAGCTAGATTCATTGCTGGAGATCAATGCTGCTACTGACACACTGCTACAAGACGATTCAGTTGGCAGTGCAAGCACTGTGAATGAGCCTACTTTTGTGCCAGCACCTATTGACCGCAACCAGCATATTGCTAGAAGTGATTCCAGGCTGATCTTTTATGTTGCTGGCTATATTTCGTGAAAGTGTGTCATTAAAACAAACTGCGAAGTTTGCATAACACTACTCACGATGCCAGTTCAAGGAGAAGATTTTCAGCTCGCTCCTCTAACCACCTTTCGTAACAAAGGTGGACTCTTGTATCCATCTAGCCACCTGTACAGTTTTGTGAGCAAGCTAGAAAACATGCTTACGGAGTGCTTTTCTTGCCACAATTTGCCTTCTGACAGCATTTCGGATGTGTTGACAATCGTGAAAAAAAAAAGTTTTCTCGAGAAGTTGGGTGCGCACAACATGCCCTGGCCTCTCAATAGACGTAATCAGTTTTTATATTGTTACGCGGTTTTGTGAAAGGCATTAATTCTGATAGAACCGAGAAGCGGGAAAAGGCAAAGCATCTAAAGTTGAGCCGCTGCTTCTGAAGGAGAAATATCCAGTAAGCAACTGTGCCCAATATATATCTGATAAATAAACTTTCATGTACTTGTGCGCAGTACTTCGGGAGAGTGGCTTCCTGTTTTTCTTTTCTGTGGATTTTTACAGTCTTTGCATAGGAATATTCAGCGGAGAAATAGCCAAATTACAGAGCCAAAATAGTGGAGATCTGCAGAAAGAATGAGCAGCTGAAACTTTTTAAATGCTGTGAAATGTATAACATTAAGAGCTGATAGTAACCTCCCGAGTGTGTGCCAAGGTCAGCATCGGTAATAATTTCACACGCTCGTAAAAGGCGTGCGTGACGAAAATAGGGCCCGAGAATCCAGTTTACAATTGATAGCCGTGCAACGTAAGCTTTGAAAAGTTCGCCATCGCTGCTTATCACTTGTAAGAAAATTTAAATGCATCTCATGTTTGCACAGCATCCCTTGCATGCATTGAGTTCTGCATGCAGTTTAATCGCGCGAGTTACGCCGACAGAGTTTATGAAAAGAATGTTTTCTACAGCTTTATTCGCACGAGTACTGACGGTATTCGGTGAGTTTCATTTAACATCAAATAACGAGCTAACAGTATAGCTGCATACACCTTGCTACAGTGTTCTTGATGGTTACCTACGCGCACATGTAGGCCAACGGCCTACGCACCTAGCTCCACGCTAGTTTTCTTTCTTTATTTTTATTGTCTTAGCAACATCAGCATCACCGTTTACACTGCCGAAACTTGCGTGCATTTCCATCCAGTGCATGGGGTAACAGCGCACAAAGAGCATGATTTCAGTTGCGCACCAACGCCCCTGTCAGGCAGTGCCTTACATCGAAGTCGCTGGTGGCGCCACCACACATGTGACATACCCGGCGTCAAGCAGGGGACCCCAGCAAGCCCACTACCCTATTCTAGCTCACTTTATCTCGGGGTCACCTGCAATGGTGTCTATAGCGCTATGAAGTTGGTCGCTCACGCAAACTTCAAAATTATTTTAGTATAACTTCCAAGCTATATTCGCTGTTGATATCTTGCAGTTGATATACGGACGTTTACGAAATTTACTCCGCAGCTAGCTCGGCCCCGAAATTTTGTGTCAGTACCCATTTAAGGGCAAACAAAACAAAGTCGTCACACCACATAGAACACAAACGATGCTGAGAAGCACTTGCTGCGTGTGACCAGCAGCCTCCCCAGGCGTACACTGAACCTGCAGCCGCCTCTGCCGCGCTAGTAGCCGCATTAGCAGCAGCGCCTCCAATTGCCGCGCTAAATCATGACCTAGCGGAGATCTCGCGCACCGCGGCACCGCTCGGCAAGGGAAACACGGCTCGCTTTTTACACCTCCCCATTCTAGCCACCCTAATATGGTGGCTAGAAGGAGAGTTGTGAGCACGTCCGGGCCGCGTATTTCGAATTGCTGGACCCACATCGCACGCAAGAGGGAAAGGAAAGAGTGCGAGGAGGACGCCAGTGCCAGCCTCAGTATGCCTCGCGCGCTATTGGTTCTCCTCTGGAGGTGACGTACTGGTGACATGGGCGCTGGTGATGCAGCGACACCGACCAAACTTGCACTCCTGCACCTCATTTTGAGCCATGCTCCCCGCTCTGCCAACGACCCTGTTTGGCTAAGCGGCGCAGCCCCGCCATAATCCGTGGTAACGAGGGACGGGGTCTGCGTTACACAATAAGGTAGCGAAGAAGAGACTTCCGTTAGGTGCTGGAGCTGCCTATTCAGACGCCACGGAAGCCTATGAGAGGGCATTGTTAACTCCCCCAAGATTGCCAGCTTCGTGGTCATTTGAAGCAAGGACTTGGGGCGAATCTTCAACGCCTTTAGCACAGACAGCAGCAAGGCAACTAATACGACGTGGATCGCGACCAATACGACGTGGATCAACGTAGTAGTTGCCTTGCTGTAGCTGGCGAGCCACTCGTGTGCGTCCGTTCGTGTGCGTCCCGGCGTCAAGCAGGGGACCCCAGCAAGCCCACTACCCTATTCTAGCTCACTTTATCTCGGGGTCACCTGCAATGGTGTCTATAGCGCTATGAAGTTGGTCGCTCACGCAAACTTCAAAATTATTTTAGTATAACTTCCAAGCTATATTCGCTGTTGATATCTTGCAGTTGATATACGGACGTTTACGAAATTTACTCCGCAGGCTAGCTCGGCCCCGAAATTTTGTGTCAGTACCCATTTAAGGGCAAACAAAACAAAGTCGTCACACCACATAGAACACAAACGATGCTGAGAAGCACTTGCTGCGTGTGACCAGCAGCCTCCCCAGGCGTACACTGAACCTGCAGCCGCCTCTGCCGCGCTAGTAGCCGCATTAGCAGCAGCGCCTCCAATTGCCGCGCTAAATCATGACCTAGCGGAGATCTCGCGCACCGCGGCACCGCTCGGCAAGGGAAACACGGCTCGCTTTTTACACCTCCCCATTCTAGCCACCCTAATATGGTGGCTAGAAGGAGAGTTGTGAGCACGTCCGGGCCGCGTATTTCGAATTGCTGGACCCACATCGCACGCAAGAGGGAAAGGAAAGAGTGCGAGGAGGACGCCAGTGCCAGCCTCAGTATGCCTCGCGCGCTATTGGTTCTCCTCTGGAGGTGACGTACTGGTGACATGGGCGCTGGTGATGCAGCGACACCGACGAAACTTGCACTCCTGCACCTCATTTTGAGCCATGCTCCCCGCTCTGCCAACGACCCTGTTTGGCTAAGCGGCGCAGCCCCGCCATAATCCGTGGTAACGAGGGACGGGGTCTGCGTTACACAATAAGGTAGCGAAGAAGAGACTTCCGTTAGGTGCTGGAGCTGCCTATTCAGACGCCACGGAAGCCTATGAGAGGGCATTGTTAACTCCCCCAAGATTGCCAGCTTCGTGGTCATTTGAAGCAAGGACTTGGGGCGAATCTTCAATCAGCCGCCGATCTCCCGAAGACACGCCGGTGGTCACTGTCGTCGTCGCGGAGTCACGGAAACACAGAGAAGTGTTTACGGCTGTTCCATCGTGCCGAAGCACCTTCGCCCCTTCAGTGTCTTGGATGGATCGCTACCGTGCGGTGAGGGCACGAGCGAGTGAATTTCGATGCTATGGCGATAGCACGGTGATGGTTCCAATGAGCGAAGAGGTACCGACTGCCAACGTGAAGTGCTTTCGCGACGCCTTTAGCACAGACAGCAGCAAGGCAACTAATACGACGTGGATCGCGACCAATACGACGTGGATCAACGTAGTAGTTGCCTTGCTGTAGCTGGCGAGCCACTCGTGTGCGTCCGTTCGTGCAGAGATCGACGAGGAGGCACTTCAGGTCAGATGGGCCGGTCTAACTGGCGTCTATTTCGCACGTAAGAGTGCGCAAAGCTACCATGTCATTCGGAACTGCGTTGTTGACCGAAACACGCTTCACGTTTGATCTGTTGGCGTCTAATTCAGACGTGAGCGTCTGGGCGTCTAAAATGATAGTCGGAATCACGTTTCTGCAAAGGCGGTTAGAACTGGTATGGTGTGTGACACAAGGGCAGTGCATGTGATCGAACGTTAGATGTTGATTGCGAACTTTAATTCGCACATGAGCGTCGACCACGCCAGCAGTGGCACGTATGATGTAGTGGTTGATTGAATAAACCAAAACAAAAAAGTCACTCTTCTACAACTCTTGCGGGTAGCACGGTTCAGCTCAGCTCTTACAGAGAGAGGGAAAGAGGGATGCAGAAAAGCAGAAGAGAACATAGAAAAAGAGTGCAGTGGCAGGGCATGGGTGATTCTTTACGATGGAACAGCCGGAAAAACTCCGCACATTCAATCGCGGGCACGTGCATCCGTCACCTACTGGCGAGCAAGTCACCTACAAAGAGAAACCAATAGCGCGCGAGCAATCCTGACGTTGGCGCTGGCGTCCTCCTCGCACTCTTTCTTTTTTTTCTTTCGTGCAATGTGGGGCCAGCAATTCCAAATACGCATCCCGGCCGCGCCTTGAAAGGAGGCGTGCTGGTACTTCATTTAACCGCGGAGTGGCGTGCAAGTGGCCACCGTGATCGGTCGAGAGGGCTCGCCAGCCGCTTTTAGTCGCTTGCTCGTGCGCTGGCCAGTCGCAACATCTACGCTTTGCCTATTTTGACGTGTTTGGGATCGATACTTGCCTATGTGACTATGCCACAGTGATAGGTAAATAGCAAAGACACTGCTTTGCACCTGGTTGCCATGCGAGATATGTTTTAACCCGCAAACAAGGGGAAGCCTTTTCTTCACCAGCCGACGATGAACGGTGCAAGGCCAAGGAGCGTGCGATTCTCTGCGCTGACAAACCACTGGAAAAGAGGTGCGTTGTGTGCGCAGCTCATTTTGACGAAAGATTAATCCTTCGTAGCAACAAGTTTGTTATCAACGGATCCTTAGCGAATTGGGAAAAAGCACTACCGAAGGAGTGTGGGTTCCTGAGTGA
Source organism: Rhipicephalus microplus (assembly GCF_013339725.1). NCBI lineage: Eukaryota > Metazoa > Arthropoda > Arachnida > Ixodida > Ixodidae > Rhipicephalus > Rhipicephalus microplus. The sequence continues at coordinate 200,355,966 of NC_051168.1, read as the reverse complement.
ACCAACTGCCGAAGCACTCGCGTCACTTTAACCAGCACCCTTTCCATCCAGCCCTAGGTCACAAAAACCTTGGGCTATAAGTACTTGATGACGTCTTGCCTCTGCCAAGACGCCCTTAATATCTTTTTGGATTTCTGAAGCTGATGTCTGGCTCGCATGATCACCATTCACCGACACAATTTTTGATATCTGTACACTGCCTCAATTTTTAGAGTTTGGCACAGCCACCCTCCATTGGAAACGTACCTTCCGGAATTCTGAGCAGCTTTCTATGTCCGAGCATCCACAATATTTCAATAATAATGCAGAGTAAGCTGGATAAGCTGGTAGATGTGGGGCGCCTCAATGGGATTCAATAAATGACTTTTACTTGTGAAGCCCTCTCTGACCACACTGATCTCATTGGACGCACAAAATACTCAGGAATCATTTCTTATGTCAGTGGTTATCTGGCTCGCAAGATGGGGAAGAAGACGAAGTGAAACGAATGTAGCAAGTTATTGCTTCACTTTGAGAACTCCAGCTTTCTGCCAGCAGAATCATGCCTTCTGTACCCATCCGAGTCCTTAACAGACCTGTTCAAAACTTTGGAAGATGCATTCACCTGTTGCTTCAGTTTAAACAAGCTCAAAAGTGACAGCTTAACAGACCTTTTCTCTTGCCTCTCTGTGAAGAGGTTAAATATGGTCGGCTGTGAACACCACAGACTGGAAGTGCCAAATCAGATAATTAGATTCTTTACACTGACACGAACACAATTTCTCGTTGCTGGAGAAAGTGCGTCCAATCAAAAAAGGAAGAAAAAATGAAAATCTTGAAGTTGAGATGTGTGACAACTGTCGCAATTGCTGACCCGCCGGCCGCGGTATCGAATCTCGGCTGCGTTGGCTGCATTTCTCATGAAGGCGGAATTGTTGTAGGCTCGTGTGCTCAGATTTTAGTGCACGTTAAAAAACCCCTGGTGGTTTAAATTTCCTGAGCCCTCCACTACGGCGTCTCTCATAATTATACGGCGGTTTAGGGACGTTAAACCACACATATCAATAAATCAATAAATCAATCAATCAATCAATCAATCAATCAATGAACTCTCGTAATGTTAGCTCAGCGAACAAGGGCTTATTTATGTTATTGTGCATTACTCACACTGTGTTGTTTCTCGTGATTTCAATATTGTCCTGTTCACGTTGTTACAAATCTTCCATTAACAACTTTGATGTCACCGTCTGGCGGTGTTTCACATAAGCAGGAATCGATTTTTTCGTGAACTTGTTTCTGACTGTATCTATGTTTGCCAATAAAATCCTAATGTCATGTGTGTATGCATGCTCATTGTATCATCGTATATTTACTGTTCTTTTTAGTTGCCAGGTAATTCCCTTGCTTTACCCGAGTTGCGTATAACTTGCACTTCGCTACAACCTTAATGCATAGGTTGTGTTTATTTGTCGTGTTGTTTTTTACATTCGTGAAAATAAATTGCTTGCTTGTAAAATTAGACCTTGATTGCGCAATTTATACAAATAACGGTTGCCGATACCTTCACGTGCATTCAGACTTCACGGAGAACACTGCGGCGTCAAAGTGAAAACTGCACGGACTTTGTTTTCGTGTCAAGCTCACGGCAAGTCACTTGATACTCTATCTTCTAGGCTTCATAGCTGATATACTATGACGTGAATGGAAAACACTAGTTTTTATTGCCTATACACGCTTTGCAGTGCGCCTCCAGAATCATGACACGTAGGCTTCGTTATAATCTGGAGGGTTGTTGTTTATAGTTTTCCTCTGCAAACGGCTCGTACCCAAAGGAGGGGATCGGCCCATTATAAGGTGAATTTGGCCGATACTTTCAGCATTGCTTCATCCTTAATAAACTTCTGTTATTTATTTTGATTTGATGTGCCAATTGCGAATTTTCAGAAAAAGAAATGAAAGAAAAATAGGAGACCAAAATTCAGCAAGAAAATTGTGGAGGGTAGCGTGTAATATTTGCAATAAAAAACGACTGATACGCGTGCGCGTGCGAGCGGGGAGGGGCATCTTGAAAGCAACCGCAGTGCCGACGCATCCGGATGAATTCACGCTCGCACCCGGTTCACCGATTTTGACACCTCTCTTTCTAGCCACCATAGCTTTATGAGTCGTTCTTCATATGTTCGAGCTACAGTGGCAGGAATGGGGAAGTGTGACCAGAAACGAGTGGCGCCTATGGAGCGCACTGAAGCCTCCTAAGAGGGCCCAAGTGGGGCGCGCGCAGTCGATTATACGTTTAGAGGATAACTATAAGGGTAACAAGGCAGGTATAAAGTGAGAAAAACAGGTATCCAAGCCTGCCGAGGTGAAATGGGAGCATAGGCATGGATGTCCTCTGTCACCCTTGTTATTCAGGATATCCTACAAGGACTAGAGGCCAAATCGGAAGGAAGTGGACTGGGCTTCAAGCTCTCTTTCGTCAAACAAGAAAAACTCATTGAACAGGCACTACCAGCATTGATGTACGCAGACGAAATAGTGCTAATGGCAAACAACAAGGAAGATTTGTAGAGATTGGTGGACATCTGCGGTAATGAGGGAGATAGGTTAGATTTCAGATTCAGTAAGGAAAATCAGCAGTCATGATTTTGAATGATAATGAAGGTAGTGATTCTAAAATATAGAATGTCACGCTATAGCTAACAGATAAATACAAATATCTGGGCGTAAGGCTAAGCAATGGGCTCGAGTACCTAAGGGAACACGAAATATACGTGATGACTGAAGGTAACAGGAATGCAGCGGTGATAAAAAAAGGGCAATGTGGAAATACAATAGGCATGATGTTATGAGAGGAATATGGAAAGCGGTCATGGTGTCTGGTTTGACGTTCGGCACTGCGGACTTGTGGATGAGGTCCGAAGTTGAAGCAAGGTTAGAAATTGTACAACGTGGAATAGGTATAGGCTTGCCTTAGGAGCTCAAGGGAATATACCGAATCAAGCAGTACAAGGCGATATGGGATGGACATCATTTGAGGGAAGGGAATCTAGCAGCAAGATATATTTTGAGAAGTGATTGAGAGAAATAGGGGAGGAGCATCCGGCTAGTAAGGTATTCAGCTACTTGTACATGAAGAATTTCGATACAAAATGAAGAAAGTGAACCAGAAAATTGAATCGTTAATACGAAAAAGAATTATTGGTCAAGAAGAAGGTGAAGGAAGCTGAGACTGATATGTGGATAATGGGCATGATTAAAAAGTCCTCACTAGAGATTTATAGAACTTTTAAGCAGAAACTTGCCAAGGAAAGGATCTATGATGATACTCTGCGTAGTTCTCTACTTTTTGAGGACAGGGAGGGAGTATTGGGAACCAAGACATATAGGGTCAAATATGGAGAGGTAGACACGGTATGCTGTGCGTGTGAAGAGGAAGAGGAAACTGCCAAACACTTGATAATGTTCTGTAATGGGCTTCACCCTATAGCTCAGAGGGATGGCTCAGAGTTTTTAAAAGCACTGACGTTTAGGGACAGGGAGTGCAAAATAGACTTTAAGCGGGTAGAAATAACTACAGAGAGTTTATCTGATTTGTGGCTAAAGTCAAGGAACGAGTGAAAATTTAACCCTTCACTGCAAAGTACGAGTCTTCAACCTCCCTACTTAAAGAAAAAAAAAGAAATAAATATAATTTGTCGTTCACTAAGCATCAGGGCTTGGTGGCGTTAGCCACCGCCCAATCTAAAGGGTACACCCATATCAATCCATTCTTCCAATCCATCCATCCAACGTTGTTTGCACGTTCTCGACAGCTCCGTCGGGCACGTTCGTCCTCGTTTTTTATTGCAGTGGCACTCTGACACCAATACTTTGTAAGCACTGTCATGGCGCGAAAACAACGTCGTTGGTTCGACCCGGGGTGCACTATAGACTGCAAGTCAGCTAAAAAGAAGTATGCGTTGTTTGGCGTTCCAAAGGACGAAGCTCTGTTAGCGCAGGGGCGGAGAGCGAACCCGTGCGTTGACAAGCTGCTTCAAGAAAAAGCGGCTTTGTGCGAGCTTCACTTCGGCGAGATGTCCATCTCCCGGCAGCTCGAGTACACTGTGAATGGCGAAATTGTCCGCATTGAAAGAGGTAGGCCCATAGGCGTGCTTGCCGTTTGGGGGCGGGGGGGGGGACGGGTGAAGGTTCATTGCAGGGCACCTCCTTCATAATAAATTAGTGTATGAGGCAGATTTACACCCCCCTTTTAGATGGCTAAAAGAGTGCCTCGCTGCCTAGAACAGACGTAGCGCCCCCTTCCAGGTAGCCAGCACCCTTAGCCCCCCTCGTGCAGATGCCTATGAGTAGGCCTTTCGGAGAAGCTCTTCGCATTTGTAGACGCCTTTGAAATCACTTATTCAAAGTGGTTTAGCTACAACGATCTTCACAGTACTGCGGATGATCAGAAAGTATGGTATGTCACATATCTTGGTTTACGAATTGTGCATGTACATCTGCTTTTCACAGCAAAAAGTTTACAATGAATTCAGCCAACGAAGTTTTCTGTAAATATCTGTTGCAGTTACAGAAACCTGGCTTGCGGCGGGTTTTCTCTTCGAACCTAGAAATACGCTATGTAAAATGCAGATTCACACTGCAAGAGAAACAAATTGTGCAAAGTAATTAACAGCGTTTACGTTAACGCTAAAATGAAGTCTGAACAACTAGCTTCAAAGGATACATGCGATACTTCACTGCATAATATATTACGAATTGCTTTAGAGCCCACGTGAAAGCCAAAATTGTAGTTTATAACAACCAAGTTCATTGTATAATTTTTGTTGTTGGTTTTGCTGCAAGAGCTGGGCACGCTCATGTTTAGGCCTTCGATCGCCACGGCCGTACCAGAATCCTTAAAGAACTTTTACTCAATTGTTTTAGACAATATGTGCTCACGGCACTAGTATCCTAGAAGCCAGCATCCGCGATAACGACGTGTATTCCAAGAGGTCTCAATCCAAGAGGTCTCGATGCATGAACTAGCGACGGTCACCACTTATTAAACATCGTGCAGGTAGTGGACGCGTTGGCGCGCTAGTTTTTATCATAACTATATGCACAATAGCTCGAGTTAATCACGTCACATAACCACAAATTTGGTCTCTGAACATAAGGCTGACACTTGATCTACAGGCTGGAGTCAAAATTAGACTGATTTAATCTTAGGTGATGATGGTTCAAACGAAAGAATGTGCATTACTCAGCCGCAAATTGTCCTGTTTCAATTTAAACAGAGTGCTGTACAGCTATGCCCCTATGAAAGCGCATAAAAATATCACTCTCATGCGCACAAGGTGATAATTTTTATTGGCATGCTTGTCAAGAGTCACATCACAGAGGCCCGACAACGATTTTGTCATATAAAGCTAATTTTTGGCAAGCACACCTTCGATCAATGATCATGCATGCAATATGTTTACAAATTCACATCAGCCACAGCCGCAATCAGCCCCGCGATTCTTCAGGTTCTCTGCCACAACATAAATATTTCCAAGATCGAAAATTCAAAATATTCGCCTTAGTTGTTTCAAACTGAGTGTTAGCTTGCACACATTCATACTGGCATTAACTTTCATAAGTACGTAAATTGATCAACAACCCGTCATTTGAATGCAGCATTCGTGTGAACATATTTTTCCACGCATTTATGAATAAATTCACGTGTCGCAATTTTTCAAAATGAATTTGAAATGCACGAGTGATGGCACAGATTCACAGGATTATTTGTCATTGTGAATATTTTTGTTCAACAGTACAGTGGTTTTATGTACCTATTATTTTATTTATTGGCTATATATGAACTATATTCCCTCTAGATTCCTTCCAGGACATTTACACATGCTTCATCGACGCCCTGATTCCACAGTGTCTGCATGACTGATGATACTTTGACTTAATCAAACGTCTTATCCTAATCAATGAAGGCTATGTATAGTGGTTGGTTGTATTCCGAGAATTTTTCTATTACTTGATTGATAGTATAAATGTGGTCGATGGTTGAGTAACCTGTTAAAAATTCTGCTTGTTCCTCTGGTTGATTGAATTTTAGCGTTTTCTTAACTCTGTCAGCAATTACCTTAGTTATTATTTTGTATACTATGAAGAGCAAGTTGATGGGCCCGTCATTCTTCAAGTCCTTGTCATCTCTTTTCTTATGTATTAGGGTGATGTTAGCATTATGTCAAGACTCTGGTACTCTTCCCGTCCGGAAACACCTCGTAAACAGGGTGGCTAGTTTTTCTAACACAATCTGTCCTCCATCTTTCAGCAGATCTGATGTTACCTGATCCTCACCTTCAGCTTTCCCTCTTTGCGTGCTCTCCAAGGCTTTTCTGACTTCTTCTATTATTACTGGTGGATGTCATCTGAGTTGCTGCTGGTTCTTTTATTAGGGTCACCCTTTTCCCGGCTACTATACAAATTTCTAAAGTCCTCTGCTATTTAGTTATTCTCTCCACATTGGTACTTATTTTGCCTTCCTTGTCCTTTAGTTCATACCTTCAATTTTTGCTTATCTCAAGCTTCCTCTTCACTTCTTCGACGCGTCCTCCGTTTTTCATAGTTTGTTCAATTCTCTGTATGTTACACCTTCTTACATCGGATACCCTACGCTTATTAATCAACTTCGTAAACTCTGCCAGTTCTATGTTGTACTTGAGAGTTTCATGCTTTGACGCTTCTTAATGAGATTGTTGGTTTCTAGGGAAAGCTTGCCAGTGTCATGTCTAACTACCATGCCTTCAACTTCCACTGCGCATTCCGTAACGATATTCGTCAGATTATCATTCATTGTATCTACGCTAACGTTGGCTTTCTCAATAAGAGTGGAGTACCTCTTCTGAAGCAAGATTCCGAATTCCTGTACTTTCTCTCTCAGCGCTAGGTCATTGGATTTTGCGTATCGCATTCTGTCGTTCCTTCTTCAAGTCTGCTAACATAGTGCTTCATAAAGAAAGCAACAGAATACCAATAAATAAGGGTGTAAAGCAGGGGGATACAATCTCCCCAATGATATTTACCGCGTGTTTACAGGTTTTCAGAGGCCTAGATTGGGAACAGGTATGGGTAAGAGTTAATGGAGAGTACCTTAGTAACCTGCGCTTCGCCAATGACATTTCATTGCTGAGTAACTCAGGGGACAATATGAAAGTCATGATTACGGAGTTAGACAAGGAGAGCAAATAAAGGTAGGTCTTAAAATAATCTACACAAAACGAAAGTAAACTACAACAACCTCGGAAGAGAGCGCTTTGAGATAAGTAGTAGTGCACTTCAAGTTGTAAAAGACTATGCCTACTAAGGGCAAGTAATCACCGCGGAGCCGTACCACGAGATTGAAGTCATTAGAAGAATAAGAATTGGGTGGAGCACATTTGGCAAGCACTCTCAAATTATGACAGGTAGATTGCCACTATCCCTCAAGAGGAAGGTATATAACAGCTGTATCTTGCCGGTACTTAGCTACGGAGCAGAAACCTGTAGACTTACAAAGAGGGTTCAGCTTAAATTGAGGACGACGCAGCGAGCAATGGAAAAAAATGGTCGGTGTAACTTTAAGAGACAAGAAAAGAGCAGAGTAGATTAGGGAATAAACGGGGGCTAAGGATATCATAGTTGAAATCAAGAAGAAGAAATGGACATGGGCCGGGCATGTAGCGCGCAGACAGGATAACTGCTGCTCATTAGGGGAAACTAACTGGGTTTCCAGAGAAGACGAGCGGGTTAGAGGGAGACAGAAGGTTAAGGGTTCAGATGAGATTAAGATGTTTGCGGGTGTAAATAGGCAGTAGCAAGCACAGGGCCGATTTAAGTGGTGGAACATGGGAGAAGCCTTTGTCCTGAAGTTGACGTGGTCAGGCTGATGATGATGATGATGATGATGATGATGATGAACTATATATCATTTTAACATCTATGTGTGTCTCAGTATGATATATCAGAGTATTATTTTACTTCTTCATAGACTTATATAGTTTTCTTGTATTTTGTTTGCGTATGTGTGCGCTTTTTTCCCCTGCACATATGTCAACCGTTGTGCTCAAATTAGTTTTTGATACGTTGTCTGCTCACTGTCTAGCCAACCAATAAGCCGTGCTTGCTAATAAGTGTACATATAAATTAATAAAACGGCAGTCATTATTTAAGCACTGAATGTAACGTGCACGCCACGCACGCTAAAGATCGCCTAATTGATATTCAAAATAAACTTACCCTATCTAGATAGAAAACGGGGCCAGAGCTACAGCTATTATCGCATTCATAGAATACGACCGTGGTCCACAAACACATATATATCCACACATGGGGATGGGCCAGTCGTCTATGCGATCAAAAACAACGTAGCAATTGTTTGGCTTCACTGTAGAACATTGTCATCCCACGGTGAAGCAATAATGCTTTGCGGTAAAGCATGTTTGTTGTCGAGAGCGGCACTCACTGATGTGTGCAACTTTTGAGAGCTTTTTGCTTAACTTGTAAGAGCTCCGCCCACTAAGTTTGAGCAATGCGATTGAAGGCGGACAGAAGGGAACACGCACATACACCAACACAGAGTGAACATCCTTGGCGCATGATCATTGATCAAGGCTGTAGCTGTAGAAAATCTAGCTATATATGTAACGGAATGTATTGAACCCCTAAAGTTGCTCATGGCAAGTAGACTAATAAGAATAACACCTCTTGCGCCTCAAAATAACATCTCCATGCGATTTTACAGGCATGAATGCACACACAAACGCACGGATTGTAAAATGACAATTCCGGGCTAAGTAACGCACATGTTTTTTTTTCCACCGTTTTCAACTGTGGTCAAAACGGCACAATTTTTACTCGAACGAGTAGATCAGAGCCAACATTATCTCTATAGACCAAATTCGTGATGACATGACGTGGCTATTTCAAGCTATCACGCATACAAGTATGAAAAACAAACTAGCCTGCCAGCACGCTTCAGCTCACATGCTTTGCATCCAGTGCGTAGTTCGATGTACTACCTCAATTATCAGGCATTCAGAACCGCTTCTCGTCTGACGATCTATGTCGTGCAGTACTATTGTCAGGTGTGTTTATGATGGCAGGCCGTTCGGCTCTCAGCTATTTATAAAAGAAACTCTTGAAATAAGTAGACTTGTGCCCGGAAAACAGAGTTCAGTCGATCACACGTACACTCGCAGTAGTTCACGGCCCCTAATAATCTAACTGTCCGTGGAACGAGCTTAATCGCGGAGGCTCGCGTTGGGAGCACAGTAATAAAAATGTGTTAGCAACCTCTAGTATGTGTCGTACACCAAATAGTCTAAAACAATCTTGAAGTTTCTCAAATATTCTGGCGCAGCATGCACCGATTAATTTTCATGGTACCAACATGATCATATAAAAAAAGAAGTGAGCGAGCGTGGAATCACACTGCTATGTTGTATAAAACCAAATTTGCTTCAACGACTCACTCGTAACTTTCCTAAACTCACCGGAAAAATCAACCGTAAAATTTAAATCATACAATAAACTCGGCTGTTATAACTAATACAGTTGCGATGGTCACGTTGATTTCACAACCACATGCTGTTAATTATCGCCTGTACGTATTCCATGCACGACTTGTTTCATTTGCAATACAAGTATCTCTTGCAACAGTATCCTTGTCCGGGGATCTCATATGCTTTTATAACGTTTTGGCGAAGTGGCATACTTTTTTTGTTACATACGAAATGTAATAGCCTCTGAAAGAAATGACTTACACAGTTTTTATGAAGCACTTGTTTGGAATGTACTTGGTGGCGCATGCACAATGCCTGCAGGTGTAGTAGGGCAAACTACTTTTTTCAAAGGAAATAACAGAGCTGTCGACAAAATAAAGAAAGGGCAATGAACACACATCCTTTGTCTGGAACTTTGACCCCACCTTTTCTTTATATAGTGCACATCAATGTCGTCCTCATAAATTCTTGGCTAAATCAAGACTATGCAATCGCAGCCTAATCGTTGAGACACTTGATTATTGTGACCTAGCAAACATTGTCCTAACTTGACGCAACACGTTTACTCTATATGAGTCATTAGATTTCTTGGCATAGACACAAGCTGAATATTGACCGGTATGTAAGTCATGACAAATGGAAATAACTACATTAAGGACAACATAGGTGGAACATTGTATCATCATCATCAGCCTCACTACGTCCACTGCAAGACGAAGGCCTCTCCCATGTTTCGCCAGTTAACCCGGTCCTGTGCTTGCTGCTGCCACTTTATACTCGCAAGTTTCTTGATCTCGTCTGCCCACCTAGCCTTCTGTCTCCCCCTAACGCGCTTGCCTTCTCTAAGAATCCAGTTATTTACCCTTAATGATCAGCGGTTATCCTGTCTACGCGCTACATGCCCAGCCCATGTCCATTTTCTCTTCTTGATTTCAACTATGATATCCTTAACCCTCGTTTGTTTCCTAATTCACTCTGCTCTCTTCTTGTCTCTTAAGGTTACACCTACCATTATCCTTTCTATTGCTCCCTGCGTCATCCTCAATTTAAGGTGAACCCTCTGTGTAAGTGTCCAGGTTTTTGCTTCATAGCTAGGTACCGGCAAGATACAGCTGTTATATACCTTCCTCTTAAGGAATAGTGGCAATCCACCTGTCATAACCTGAGAGAGCTTGCAAAATGTGCTCCACCCCATTCCTATTCTTCTAGTTACTTCAATCTCGTGGTTAGGCTCTGCAGTTATTACCTGTACTAAGTAGACATAGTCTTTTACAACTTGAAGTGCACTATTATCTATCTCGAAGCGCTGCTCTCTTCTGAGGTTGTGGTACATTACTTTCGTTTTCTGCAGAGCACTTTAAGACCCATCTTTCTGCTGTCCTTGTCTAACTTTGTAATCATGAGTTGCAATTCATCCCCTGAGTTACTCAGCAACGTAAAGTAATCGGCAAAGGGCAGGATACTAAGGTACTCTCCAATAACTATTATCCCTAACTGTTCCCATTCTCGGTTTCTGAAAACCTCCTGTAAACACGCGGTAAATAGCATTGGGGAGATTGTGTCCCCCTGCCTTACACTCTTCTTGATCCGGATGTCATTTAGGCTTATAGGTGCCCCATTCACAAGTCAGCGAGCCGTGGATACGATCATTGACGGTATTAAATACGACAATGTCCTTGAGTATAGGGATAACTGCGTAGCCTTCAGCCGGACATTTGAAGAACGCGTTCCGCCCCTTCAGAACCTATATTCAAGGTTCGAAATGGCAGCATTTAGGTTCAAGCCACAGAAGTGTTTCCTTTTTTCTACTACCATCAACCACCTTGAGCACGTTGTCACAAAAGACGGTGTATCTCCTGATCCATCGAAACTGGCAGCGGTTCAGGCTTTCCGGCCTCCTCGTTATGTACAGGAACTACAATCATTCATCGGGCTCTCATCGTACTTCAGGAAGTTTATCCCGAGTTACAGCGTTATCGCAGCACCTCTTCGATCACGCCCAAATAAAATCGCTACATTTTTTTGGGGAAGAAGATCAGGAAGTGGTATTTCTGACATTAAAGCGCGCGTTGTGCCAGCCACCTGTCTTTAAGCTATTCTCCGAAAAAAAACCAGAATTTGGTGTTCAGGTACGCACAGATACATCTCGGCTCAGGCTTTGGAGGTCTATTGGTGCAAGAGGATCAAGAACGAGGTTATTGTCTAGTTCTACACTTGAGTCAATCTCTCAAAGGTGCGGAGTTTATTTATTCTTCGACAGAACTGGAGGCTTTTGCAATAAATTGGGCAATTAGAAGAGCTACGTTCATACCTGATTGGCCGAAAATTTGAAGTTGTCAGCGACCACCATGCACTGTGTTAGGTCTTGCGCTACAAGAAAGGCAACCAACTCCTTCTTCGTTGGTCACTGATTCTGCAGAAATTTGACTTTAATGTCATCTATAAATCAGGAATTCGACAGAGAGCACCAGATATTCTTTCCAGGATTCCTCCCATTGTTTATGATGCAGCACCAATTCTTGCAGTATCATATCTATCCCTGCAATTCAGTGACAACTTGGGTGGGTAGCAGCGTCAGAATGCATTTTGCGCTAAAGTCCTCGACATGCTTAGGGGTGCGCTGGGCACAAAAAAAAACAACTGAAACGCGTGCGAAAGAAGTTTATCACACATAACGACGTGTTGTACAAAAGAGACCAAGGCCCAGTCAGCAGTCGAGTTCTCCTCGGCCTTCCTGCACAACGACAAGCTGAGGCACTCCCGTGAAATGCATGAAGTACGATACGGTGGCCACATGGGCATCAGGCGAAAATGCGATGCCCTTAGGTCCTAAGTATTTCTGGCCGAAGCCCTATGCAGATGGTCAGTGCGTCACTGTGACCTTTGTCAGAGAATGGAAGATGTCGACATTGGTGCCTTATGGTCTATTACAGCCAATAGAAGTCCACAGCTTATTTCATATAGTTAGGTTGGACATATTAGGGTCATTAAAAATTTCAGGAGGTTACAGGTACATCATTGTAGCCATCAATTACCTCACAAAGTTCGTGGAGGCAAAACCCCTCCGGAACATAGAGGCCGCAACCTTCCAAAAGTTTGTCAAATGACAGATCATCTTGAAGCACAGATGCCCAGCCAAAATCATCACAGACCGCGGTACTCAAATGATGGCGCACTCAATTGAAGCATACTTCAAACATCGGGGCAACAGACATGATGCCACTAGCGCTTATCACCCCGCAGCAAACTGGCTTGTGCGAAAGAGCCAATAAGGCAATCAAACAGATGATTTCCTATGACTACCGCCTGGAGAGAGAAATGGGCTGATGTGCTCTCTTTTATTGTATTGTGTTACAACACCAGGTACCAAGACATGGTTGGCCGAACTCCCTTCTTTTTGGTCTATGGTAGGGACCCAGTGCTACAATTAGATGTTGTATACAGCCACCGAGAGCTTGAAGAGCTCAAAGAAGATTCAAACTATTTCACGGTAGGGCGTGAACGACTACAAAAAGCCAGAGAGCTCGCAGCCACGCACATTTAACTAGCTCAAGAAAAAAAGAAGCGGCACTTTGACAAGCACCACAAGGACGTTGTGTTTGAAAGAGGACAACTGGTGCTCCTCAAGGCTCCAACGTCTGGTGTGAAAACAACTACATCGCACACCGGACCTCACAAGATAGTGAACCAACTGTATGCGGTGAACTACGAGATCGAACTTGTGGACAACATGGGAAGTGACATTGTGCATGTTGAAAAATTCGGACCATATCTGAGCCCCATCGCTCACACGGAGCAACCCAATGCTTCGGAATAAAGTGTACATAGGTGCCGCGCTGCGTAAATAGTGTTGGTGCTTGCATATAGTTTTGCGTGCCTGAAAGTGGATAGATAATGTTTTGTTGACTTTTGTGAATAATTACAGAGATGTCTGTTTAAGTTTGTTTAGTTACGTCTGTCTTAGTGTTTTGTGTATGAAGTCGGGACGACTAGTTTCTTAACCCGGGCATGTGACGAGTATTAGCAGACGACGCTCGGTGCGTGACTCGCGCCTTTGCGCGAGAAAACGAATTAGATCGGCGCCGAGCTTGCGGGTGCTCATGGAACGTGAAAGAAAAAAAAACCTGGCAGTCCCTTCCTTATCTTGAAATTTTACCAGCAAGCTTGAAGGTGTTTAGTGAAAATCACTTAGGATCGTTTTCATTGATTGATATGTGGAGTTTAAGGTCCCAAAATCTAGGATTGTTTTCAGAAAATTCAACCGGACAGATTCGTGTACAGAATCGCTCAACAAGGCGGCATTTTTAACCATAAAAAACCGAGAGAAATTCGCACATTTAAAGCTAATGTATCAACCATTGCCAAGTCATCTAAACATAGACAGGTCCCACTACATAGGGTGTCACGTGTAAATATCGCTAAAACGTCGACGCGGATTACCGAGCGCTGAGGGACAAAAAAGAAGAGTGCGGTGGCACGGTGGCACTGAAATTAGTATGGGTCCCCGGTCATTGCGGCTTAGAAGTAAATGAAATCGCCGACTCTCTAGCACGAACAGCATTGGAAGGGCCAGTACTATCAGTCCTTCCCGAAGTGGCCACTATAACGGCGACAAGATACAGAAAGCTTGCGCTCAGTGCAGACGCTATGGAAGCAATATTGTCAACACCAGAATTTACTCACTTAAGATTTCCATGGAAAAGTCATTGGTGTCCTACAAAACAGTTGGAAACCATAATAACCAGATTTCGATGTCGTGTCCCCCCGTTAAATTTCTATTCACATAGGGCTGGTCTGGCGATATCACCACTATGCAACTTTTGTTCAGAATTGGAAACAATAGAGCACTATTTTTTATCATGTCGCCGATACAAATTGCTCAGGAAAACATTCTTAGCCCTCCCATTCGCTAGCCTGGGGTTGAATTTCCCTATAGAAAACATACTTTCCTTCGGTGCTTACGATCTGGGCTTCAGCCACGAGAACGTTTTCTACGCAGTTTGCAAGTACCTGAATGAAAGTAAAAGAATTAAGCTTTTAATTGCGTGATTATTAATCATGAAAAAAAATAATTCCAACGAACACAAGAGCATTGTTTAACTATCCTGATTCTTATTCAAGGTAATGAATAGTTGTCTTATCTGAACGAGTGACAAGCAACTATTGCACTCCATTCATTCTGACTAGGGTGTCTTTACTTTTTTTCATTCTTTTTTTTTCTGGTGGGTGGTTTCGATATTAAAAAAAAAACTTACTTAATTAAGTCATCGATTCTTGACCAATCCCCCTGAGTGGGTACGAGCCATGTCTGTGGATTCATCATCATCATCACGGTGGCACGAGGCGTGCTCGCAGTGTTCGGGCCAGTGCATGCAATTCTGAGCTCGGACGAGTGAGACGTTCTGTTGGGCAAAACACGTGCGTGTGCACGGAGGACCATTGAGCTAGGTGAGGTCCAGGGTGGCCGAGGTTGCAGGTGTCAGAGAGCTGCTGGCTGAATCGAGGATCGATGAGTGGTGCCGAGCCGTACCGAGCGACGCGCCAGACTCGGACGTGGGCCACGAGCTCAGGAGCTGTGCACCCGAAGGCACCTGGCGGTGCCCTGGCCAAGGTGAGGAACGCCGGTGACTGAGCTGCCGCACCGCAGCTGTGGCGAGCAGCATTCCAGCACGGCACACACGGTGCTGTGCTTGCCAGAACCCGCACGTGAACCGCTACGCCCGGGCGGTGATCAAGAGCTCAGAAACGAGGTCCGAGGTCGTGCTGGTCCAGGCATCTCCTAGACGACGCCACCACTGCTCGAGAGTCGTGAGACCACGGGACTCTTCTGGCGGCATCTAACGAACTAGATGTGACCCCTCAAGTTCTTGAAATATTGCATAGAGAAGATCGCATCTTGCAGAGCTGTTTTTCGGCGATCGGAAAGACGATGGCTAAGCGATTAGCAAACATAGAATAGGTTTTGTTTAAGGGAATATTTCACCGACACTAAAGATCGCTAACGAGGAAGGAAGTTGACCAACCGGTTGTTATGCGAAGATTCCGCCAGTTTGTCCTTAGGATGGCGCATGAGAGAGTTATGGCAGGTCACCAAGGTATTAAACAAGGATCTGATAGGATTCTAGAATAATTATATCGGCCGGGCGTGCAGGCTGGGTGACACGATTTGTGCGCTCTTGTGACATCTGCCAGCGCACTTTGCCAAAGCATTTAGTCGGATGTGTCCCCCTCGGAAAAATTCCAGTGATTAACAAGCCCTTCCAACGTGTGGCGATTGACATAATCAGTCCGCTATCACCGACATCGCCCAAACGAAACCTTGTCATTCTAACAATGGTCGACTGCGCAACGCGATATCCTGAGGCTGTTGCATTACCAAACATAGAAACGGAGACGATAGCAGAAGCGTTGGTGGAAATGTTCTCGCGCGTTGGAATACCACGAGAAATTGTGAGCGACCGCGGAAGGTCATTCACATCACGCTTAACGCAGGAAGTGAGCAGACTACTGTCTTTCCGACAGTTGCCAACTGCCCTATTCCACCCAAGGCAAATGGTCTTGTGGAGCGCTTTAATGGTACATTAAAGCAATTGATACGACTCATGTGCCACGAAAATCCAAAGAACTGAGACAGATACTTGGGACTATTATTATTTGCATGCAGAGAGGTGCTTCAGTCAAGTATCGGTTTTTCACCGTTCGACCTCCTGTATGGCCGATAGATTACAGGCCCAATGTCCATACTGAAGGAATAATGGACGCGGAAAACCTTGGATCCCCAAACGAAGACTACATACGGCTACGTCATGGAGCTTTGCAATTGTTTGTATGAGACGTTTCAAATTGCGCACAAAGAGCTGCAGAAAGCCAAGCTGACACAAAAGAAATACCACGATCGCAAAGCGAAGCCTTGTCAGCTCTGCGTTGGAGACAAGGTATTACTATTACTACCTTCCGGCACCAACAAACTGATTCTCACTTGGAAAGGCCCCTTCACTGTACTAGAGAAGCGGAGCCAGATCGACTATGTCACTGATCTAGGAACTCGAACCAGTTTGTTTCACATCAACCTCCTTTAGAAGTACGAGGAGAGACCACCTTCGATAGATACGGTGGACCGTGCGGCTGTCATGGTACAAACGGAACAACCGGAAGAAGAAGCGGAACTACCGTTCACCAGAATGAGACCTATCATAATGTTAAGGTCGCTGTCATTTTGGATGTGAACCAGAAGGCAGAGATAGAAAAGGTTCTCTCAGACTTTCCGGGAAAGACTAACTTAGTAGAGTGCAACATCACGACAAAATCTACTGTGCTGGTGAACGTACGCCAATACCCGATAACCTTTGCTGTCTAACAGGCGGTAGAGAAACAAGTACAGCAGATGCTGGCGTAGGGAATTATCGAACCGTCCGACTCACCTTACCAGTCGCCAATCGTCGTAGCGAAAAGGAAAGACGGTAGCATGCACTTATGAATAGATTTCCGACAGTTGAACAGAGTCGTCGAAATGAAGAATGAGCCTAATCAATGAGTAGACGGGATGTTCGTAAACTTAGGAAAGGCTCGCCATTTGTCTAATTTTAATATACAAAGGGGAGCAGGTCTCAATGCACAGACTCGAAACGCATGACAGCCTCCCTGTCTATGCCGGGCCTTTACCAGTTCCACTTTATGCATTTCGGCATCAAAACAGCGCCAGCAGTGTTCATGAGACTCATGAGAAAAGTTGTGGCTGGCAGTTCGCGCGTACATCATTACTTCGATGTTGTTCTTATAGCCTGTGATGCGGGTTCTTGTTGCTGATTTGTTTCTCCTGGTTGAGCCCCGGAGAGTTTTTCTAATAAGGACAAAGCCGTTTGCTTAACAAACAACACCTAAACATTTACTGCAGAACTGAAGCAAAACTCAAACACAAACTGCAAGAAATGAGTAGCTGGCTAAAAGCGGGATTTAGAAGGAAAACAAACATCTAAAGTCCCGAAACTGCCGACGGAAAGTCACAGCTACATGATGCAGTTCTGACGCGGTGATTCGGCGGTGCAGGGAAGAGAGCAAGTTCGATCTCACCAAAACGTTGCTGCTGTAATGGTGGCGACGGCGTGTACCGATGCTCGCTGGCGGCGACGATGGAACGGGACTCGCTCGGTGATGCCTGTGGCGGCCCAGATTCGCCCGATGAGGTGGCTGGTTGCAAGGCTCAGGCCCGTGACCCGAACTGCCGTTGCTGCACCCGCACCGGAATCTGCAGGCCTTGGTCTCGACCGTTGAGGCAGCTCGCCGTCCTTGGAAGGCGTTGTCCGGAGGTCCAGACCGGGTGAAGTCCAGAAGGCTCAGGTCTGCCACCCGACTGCCTGTCTTCAGCTCCCAGCTGTGACCTTCCTCTTGCCTCGTTCACCTCGAACTACTAGCTCTTTTGCCCTTCAGGATTGGCTTCCTCTGGGGCACACTTGTCTCGTCCCGATTGGCCTTTCAAAACTCCGTGGTGATCAGCCATTGGCCCTTGTTTGCTTTATGGTCTTGGATGCTTGCGCTCCACGCTCTCACGTGTACCGGTCCTCGGCGTCGTCGTTGTTCAGGCGACCCAGCACGTGCACTCGGTCATCCTTTAATTTCGCGCACTTTTCAATCATTCACAATTACGCGCACCAGTCGCATCACCATCGCATCACAATGGCCCCCTTTCGAAGAAGTTTTTCCCGTTGAAAAACTGTCGTTCGATGCGCACCACACAAGCTATCACAACACACCGATGGCACCACACTGCTTCTTCGTTGACATGTCTCACGTCGAAACACCGAGTCCACAGAACGTAACATTCAACCAACAACAATAAGAAAAGTTTTTGGCAGCAACTAAGAACAGTACAAATACAGTCATTAACTCCAGTAACAGTCCACCACACAAGCATAACCTTGTAATAATAACACACAGAACATATTCACTGCAACCTACTCATGTAGTCGGCTCCAACATTCTCGGATCCCTTTATATGTTCTACGTGAAAGTTGTACTCTTGCAGTACTAAACTCCACCGCAGAACTCTGCTGTTGAGGTGTTTTGCTCGAGATAAGTACTGCAACGGTTGGTGATCTGTTTGAACCGTGAAATATGTCCCATATAAGAATATGTGGAACTTTTCCACTGCCCACACCAACGCGAGACACTCCCGCTCGATTGTTGAGTAGTTCTGTTCTCGAGGCAGTAGCTGACGACTGGCGTATTTTACCGGGTATAAAACACCGTCGTGCTCTTGCATAAGGACTGCACCGATGCAAGAATCGGAGGCGTCACTGCGGAGTACAAATCCACGTTTGAGATCCGGAGCCTTTAAAATAGGTCCAGACGCCAGAGCTTGCTTTAGTGTTTCGAAAGCTGTCTGCCCTTCAATATTCCAATTGATCTTGTTACTCTCCCTTTTCTTTGTCATCTCTGTCAGAGGCAGTGCCTTCTCAGCGTAGTGAGGGATTAGATCACGATAATATCCTGCCAAGCCAAGAAACGAACGTAGTTGTTTCTTCGTAGTGGGTAATGGGGCTTTGGCGATTTTTATGATCGTGTCCTCTACCGGCTGAATTGTTCCATCTCCCAGTCGATGACCCAGGAACACAATCGACGTCATTCCAATCTCCGATTTCTGGGGCTTAATTTTGAGTCCTGCTTCTCGAATCCTATTCATCAGTTCACTCAGAGTCTGCATGTGTTCCTCCCAGGTTGTCGTAGCGACGAGAACATCATCGATATAATGAACGACGTTCGGGATGCCCTGAAGGAGACGTCTCATTAGCCGGGTAAACACTGCGGACGCTGTTTTGATACCGAATGGCATATAGAGGAAATGGTAGTGTCCCGATTGGGTGGAGAATGCCGTTTTTAGCCGGGATTCTTTGTCCAAGGGCACCTGCCAGTATCCTTTCGTAAGGTCAAACTTGGAGAAGAATTTTCTAGTGCCGATCTCTGTAAACAATACATCCGTTCTCGGAATTGGTTCTGCGTCGGAGACCAACACATCATTGATGCGACGGAAGTCGATGCAAGTACGGTAACTCTTATCGGGCTTCTTCACCAGCACCAATGGTGAGTTGTAAGGTGAGTCGGACCTTTCAATCACTCCGAGTCGCAGCATTTCTCCGACTTCTTTCTCAACTACCTCTTTCATTGCGAATGGTAACGGATATTGTGGAGTGTTGATAGGCTCGGACGTTGTCAGTTTAAGACGACACTCTAACAAGTTTGTCTTGCCGGGGACTTCGGAAAAGACGTCTTTATGGGTGGCTAGGAGCTCGTCAATTTCTTCCCTTTGTCTATTCCTGAGGTTAGGACCAAGCTTGATAGCTTCAGTACCAAAGCCCTCAGTAGCTTTAAAGGTAGGCACTGGCGTGTCTGTCTCTTCCTCTTCCACTACAATGAAAGATGCGGACTGGGGTGATATTTCTGGAGGACGCTCTTCGTAGCGTTTTAACATGTTTATATGGAACAGCTTGGTATTATGTCCCATATCCAGCCAGTAGTCAGAGTCACCCTTCTTTCCTGTGACCCTGAAAGGTCCTTTCCAATGCATCATAAGCTTGTTTTCCGTCGTGGGAAGTAGTACGAGGGCGCGGTCTCCAACCTTTAGCCGACGCATCCGACTTCCCCGGTCATAGTATTTCTTCTGCGTTGTTTTAGCTCGTGACAGGTTTTCTTGTGCCAACTGCAATGTTTTTTCTAGGCGATCTCTGAGATCCAGGACATACCCATATGTTGTCTTCACTTCCTCGCTTTGATTGTCTCCGGTCCATAATTCTTTAAGTAGACTGAGAGGTCCTCGAACATTTCTACCGTAGATCAGCTCAAAAGGCGAAAATCCCAAGCTGGCTTGCGGGACTTCCCGGTACGCAAACAGGAGTGGGGCTAATAGTCGGTCCCATGTCTTGGGTTCCTCTTGGCACAATTTACGCAACATTTGCTTTAGTGTGCCATTAAATCTCTCCACTAAGCCATTACACATGGGATGATAGGGTGTGGAGCTGAGATGCTTGATCGCCAACAAGTCATTGACCTCTCTCATTAGCTCCGATGTAAAGCATGATGCCTGATCACAAAGTACCTCACGCGGGAACCCGATTCGAGAAAACATCTCTACCAGTGCCTCGGCTACTGTGGCTGAATCGATGGATGGCAGGGCTATTGCATCTGGGTATCTAGTAGCGAAGTCCACTAGTGTTAGTATATATCGATTACCCATGTGTGATATTGGCTTTAAAGGCCCGATAATGTCCACTGCCACTCTTTCGAATGGGGTGTCTATCAAAGGCATTCGACCTAGTGGTGCCTTACCAACTCTGCTCTTGGGGTAGGTTCGTTGGCATGCGTCACAAGAGCGCACGTATCTCCTCACTGCCTCTTGAACTCCTGGCCAGTAAAATGATTGCAGAACACGATCAATCGTTCTTTTTATTCCTTGATGCCCCGACATCAGGGTTTCGTGCGCCAAAGTAAGCACTTGGCTGCGCAATCTTTGGGGCACTACTACTTGTTGAATCACCTTACCAGATGGTAGGTGATAATAGCGGTATAGCAGCCCCTTTTCTATCTCGAACGAATAGGACTTTGATCCTCCCTGTAGCCCTTGACCTACTTTACTCCTGCAAGAATCTAGGGTCTTGTCCTGTTTTTGAGCGGCACTAAGATCCTTTCGGGTCGTCTTCAAGGTGGGTACATCGATTTCAGATGAGATCGACCGTTGCTCTCGGATTTTGATACCAACCACTGAAGACTTCAGGGTACCATCCTCTCTATCTGCTCCTTTTCCACTCGCTATATAGTTGGGGTAGGTTTTTACCGGAATCCTTTCCTCCCACTTGGTATCGGGGTCATGGACTTCACGTGAACCTGGTACATTTCCGACGATAAGGTCGTAGAGTGGGTTTGTCATGCATTTGACAATAGATGTACCAGAAAAATAAGGTGAATGAATTTCCACCTCCGCCTCAGGAACGATGATGCTACTGCCATCGGCTAAGAATAGCGTAGCGGTAGTACCTATGAGGGCTTCATCGGGTACCAGAGAACGACGCACCACCAGTGTATTGCTACCCGTATCCCGCAACACTGAGACGGTTCGGCCAAAGATTCGGCCCTGTAACACGGGCGTTTGTGTGTGGCAAACTTCGGGTGAGTATTCACGGCGCCCGCCATGTCCTCTTCTTTGTCCGGTGAAAGCTTCACTTCCGTTGAGTGCTCCTCTGGCGACAAAAGACATGACGTCTTGTTGGCTGAACCGTTCTTCTTTGAGCAAGTTTTGGAATCATGCCCCGCCTTCTGACAATATCCACAGAAAGGTTGTTTTGACCTTGATCGGCACTCCGATGCCCTGTGACCCATTTTGCCACATACAAAACAACGTACTGCTCCTCTCTCCGAGTAACTACCACTTTTTTCCGTATTGCTTTTAGATTCCACTTTTTCTCGGAAAACTAACAGGTTGACTTGCCTCTGAGCTTCTAAAAAGTTATCTGAGGCCTCGGCCATGTCCTCTAGCTTGTTGAAGTTCTTTTCTCGCAGGAAAAGTGCCAAACGGTGATGACAGTTTCTTAAGAACTGTTCTGTAACTATCAAGTTACGAAGAGCCGAATATTCTTTTCCGGTCCTCGACATTTCGACCCAACGATCGAAAAAACTCAGTAGCCTAGTTGCGTACTGCTTGCCTGTTTCGCCGTCCTGTGGCTTGCTTTGTCGGAACTTTTCCCGATACCCTTCGGCCGTAAAACGGAAACGCTGGAGCAACGCCAACTTGGCTTTATCATAATCGAGTGAATCCTCCGGCGAAAGTCTTCCAAACACCTTTAAGGCTTCTCCGCTCAAACATAAACTTAAAGCTGTGGCCCATTTGTCCCTAGGCCATTCTTGACCGATGGCGACTCTCTCGAACCTTTTTAAATAGGCGTCCAAGTCGTCCCGGCTTTCATTAAATCCCGGTATCAACTTATGAGGATTCACGCTGCATGAAACACTCCTTTCTTGTGCTGAGCCTGGTGCTGAGTCAACAGTTCTTGTCTCTACACGGCTATTCTCAGCTTCGGCAAGTCTAAGACGCAGTTGCAGGTTTTGGTTCTCTAATTCCAGCTGCTCCTTCTTTGCGCGTGTCTCCAGTTCGAGCTGTTTTTCTTTTTCGCGCGTCTCGAGCTCAAGCTGCTCCTTCTTGGCCTGCGTCTCCCGTTCCAACTGTTCCTTTCGAGCTTCTCGTTCCGCAGCCCGTTCCTCTCGTGCTCGTGCCTCCTTCTCCTCGTACCATGCTTTAAAATCCGCCCCATCAATTCCCATGCGATCCGCCAAGGCCATTAGCTCTCGCATATTCGACATGATGTCAACCGCGTCAATAAATGAAGGTGTCAAACCAACGGCTTCGTCCTGTCGCGGACGCCAGTTTGTGATGCGGGTTCTTGTTGCTGATTTGTTTCTCCTGGTTGAGCCCCGGAGAGTTTTTCTAATAAGGACAAAGCCGTTTGCTTAACAAACAACACCTAAACATTTACTGCAGAACTGAAGCAAAACTCAAACACAAACTGCAAGAAATGAGTAGCTGGCTAAAAGCGGGATTTAGAAGGAAAACAAACATCTAAAGTCCCGAAACTGCCGACGGAAAGTCACAGCTACATGATGCAGTTCTGACGCGGTGATTCGGCGGTGCAGGGAAGAGAGCAAGTTCGATCTCACCAAAACGTTGCTGCTGTAATGGTGGCGACGGCGTGTACCGATGCTCGCTGGCGGCGACGATGGAACGGGACTCGCTCGGTGATGCCTGTGGCGGCCCAGATTCGCCCGATGAGGTGGCTGGTTGCAAGGCTCAGGCCCGTGACCCGAACTGCCGTTGCTGCACCCGCACCGGAATCTGCAGGCCTTGGTCTCGACCGTTGAGGCAGCTCGCCGTCCTTGGAAGGCGTTGTCCGGAGGTCCAGACCGGGTGAAGTCCAGAAGGCTCAGGTCTGCCACCCGACTGCCTGTCTTCAGCTCCCAGCTGTGACCTTCCTCTTGCCTCGTTCACCTCGAACTACTAGCTCTTTTGCCCTTCAGGATTGGCTTCCTCTGGGGCACACTTGTCTCGTCCCGATTGGCCTTTCAAAACTCCGTGGTGATCAGCCATTGGCCCTTGTTTGCTTTATGGTCTTGGATGCTTGCGCTCCACGCTCTCACGTGTACCGGTCCTCGGCGTCGTCGTTGTTCAGGCGACCCAGCACGTGCACTCGGTCATCCTTTAATTTCGCGCACTTTTCAATCATTCACAATTACGCGCACCAGTCGCATCACCATCGCATCACATAGCCACAGACAAATGGTAGATGCACCTTGCCACGCCCAAAAGTTTTTTCCGACCAGTAGGGCGTAGACATGTCACATTCGAGCCATCCAAGAGTGAAGTTGGTTCAACGATGGTGAAGCTCTTGGGCCACATCGTGGGACATGAGGTCTTACGGCTGCAGCTTGAAACGCCTGAAAAGATACCAGCTGCAAAAAGACCTCATACAAAGAACGAAGTTCGTTCCTTTTTCGGTCTCACGGGGTACTACCAAGACTTCGTACCCAACTATTCCCACGTGTCTCATCCCTTAACAGAGCTCACTGGGAAGCGAGCTCCGAACAAGGTGATATGGTAACAACGTCACCAGGAGGCATTGGACGAGCTTCAACAATTGCTGTCCACTGGTCCAATCTTGAGGTCTCCTGACTTGAAAATGACATTTGTTCTGCGCACAGACGCATCTTCTACCAGTGTGGGAGCCGTGCTCACGCAGAACTATGACGGTGTTCTCCATCCCGTCGCCTACGCAAGCAGCAAGCTCCTTCTATGGGAGGCACGGTACTCAACCGTAGAGCGAGAAGGGCTTGCGCTCGTGTGGGCTGTTCAAAAGTTCCACATCTATCTCTTCAGCAAGCAGTTTCTACTGCAGCGCGATCACAAGCCGCTGGCCTACACCAACTCGGCCAAGCACACACATAGCCGAATTCCGCGTTGGAGTCAGACACTTATGGAATATGATTTCCTTGTGCAATATATTGTCACGGGGTCGTGACGTGGCCAAACACAGGAGAATTTCTGTTGGGATTTAACTGTTTATTTGGGCGAACCTGTGCCCGGTAAAAGGAAAGTCCAATTACAGCAGTAGTCTTGCACAGATAGCCGTCTCGGACTGATAGCGGCGAACGGAGCATCGGCCTTCGATGAACAACTGACAAGCGGCGAAGCGCGTCGGCATTCACACTCTTGCTGTCGATTGTTCTAGCGTTATCGCTGGCGGTGGCGTAGGTTCCAGAACAATCTGTACCGTTCGCACAGTGGGCGTGATCTTATCGAAATGATCTACTACAGACCGGAACCTTCTCGAAAACTGCAGGCGCGGTTTGCGCTGAGAATCGTGTGGTGTTTTGGAACGATAACAAAAACTTGCGAAATGGAACGTGGCATTGCCCCCCTCTGAAAAAAGGCATCGTCCCGATGCTTTACCTAAAGATGAAGGTACAATAATAATGCAAGAAAGTACAATGAATAATTTATGATACAACAATAATACAAAAAAACACTGTTTCAGTTTGTTAACGCGCATGAAACGGCTTGAGGCGCGTGACATGTACGACTGCAGGTCGCGATCGGCGTCGTTGAGAGTTCGTGATGCCGTCGGGGACAACCTCGTAATCAAGTGAGCCGAGACGTCGAACCACCCTGTACGGTCCGAAGTACCGTCGCAGAAGCTTTTCACGTAGTCCACGTCGGCGTATCGGCGTCCACACCCAAACACGTTCACCGGGCTGGTATTCGACGAAGCGTCGTCGAAGGTTGTAACGGTGGCTGTCGGTCGTCTGTTGATTCTTGATACGGAGACGCGCAAGTTGTCGGGCTTCTTCGGCGCGTTGAAGGTACTCATTCACATCAAGGTTTTCTTCGTCGGTGACGTTGGGTAACATCGCATCGAGCGTCGTTGCCGGGCTCCTTCCGTAAACCAATTTGTATGGAGATATCTGCGTCGTCTCCTGCACCGCCGTGTTGTATGCGAAGGTCACATACGGAAGAACGGCGTCCCACGTCTTGTGTTCGACATCGACGTACATTGACAGCATGTCGGCGATCGTCTTGTTAAGCCGCTCGGTAAGCCCCGCCGCGGTGGTCTGCTGACCCGCAGGTCGCGGGTTGAAATCCCAGCAGTGGCGGCTGCATTTCCGAAGGAGGCGGAAATGTCGAGGCCCGTGTGCTCAGATTTGGGTGCACGTTAAAGAACCCAGGTGGTCAAAATTTCCGGAGCCCTCCTCTATGGCGTCTCTCATAATCATATGGTGGTTTTGAGACGTTAAACCCCACAAATCAATCAATCAATCAAGTCGCTCGGTGAGGCCGTTGGTCTGTGGGTGGTACGCTGTCGTCCGGCGGTGGTTTGTTTGGCTGTATGCCAAGATCGCTTGAGCTAAGTCGGCAGTGAATGCCATTCCTCTGTCGGTGATAAGGACCTCCGGGGCGCCGTGACGTAGGACGATATTTTCGACAAAGAACTTAGCTACCTCGGATGCACTGCCTTTTGGCAGGGCTTTTGTCTCGGAGTAGCGGGTGAGGTAGTCGGTAGCTACCACGATCCACTTGTTTCCGAAAGCCGACGTCGGGAACGGCCCCAGTAGGTCAATACCAATCTACTGAAAAGGTCGGCAAGGTGGATCAAATCGCTGCAGAAATCCCGCTGGCCTTGTCCGCGGGGTCTTGCGTCGCTGACAGTCCCGGCATGTCCTCACATAACGAGTGACGTCGGTGGTAAGACGTGGCCACTAGTACCTTTCTTGTATCCTCGCGAGCGTGCGAGAAACACCGAGGTGCCCTGCCGTCGGATCGTCGTGCAGGGCCTGCAGGAGTTCTGGTCGTAGAGCTGAAGGCACCAAAAGGAGGTACTTAGCTCGAAGCGGTGAAAAGTTTTTATTTGTAGAAGACCGTTTCGTAGAAAGAACGACGCAAGTGCGCGCTTGAATACCTTCGGGACTTCGGCGGTCCTGCCTTCGAGGTATTTTATTAGGGCCTTATGTTCCGGGTCGGCCCGCTGTCGTTCAGCGAAGTCGTCGGTAGTTATCGTTCCCAAGAAGTACTCGTCATCCGGGTCGTCGGGTAGCGGTTGGTCGACAGGCGCACGAGAGAGACAGTCGGCGTCGGAGTGTTTTTTGCCGGACTTGTAAATGACAGTAATGTCATACTCTTGAAGTCTCAAGCTCCATCGTGCCAGGCGACCTGAAGGGTCCTTCAAGGTGGCTAGCCAACACGAGGCGTGGTGGTCGCTCACAACTTTGAAGGGCCTGCCGTAGAGGTAGGGGCGAAATTTCGACGTAGCCCAGATGTTGGCGAGGCGCTCCTTTTCTGTTATGGAATAATTTGCTTCTGCTTTGGATAGCGATCGGCTGGCGTAACTAATAATCCTTTCAAGTCCATCCGTCCTCTGCACAAGAACGGCACCAAGACCTACGCTGCTTGCGTCAGTATGTATTTCTGTCTCGGCGAATTCGTCGAAATGGGAAAGTAACGGAGGCGTCTGGAGGCGATGTTTAAGCTCCTGGAAAGCGTGTTCCTGTGGCGTTTCCCACTTGAACTCCACGTCGGTCTTGGTAGGTTAGTGAGAGGATCGGCGATGCGGGCGAAGTTTTTCACGAACCACTTATAATAGGCGCAAAGGCCCAGAAATCGGCGCACGGCCTTCTTGACAGTGGGCGGCGGGAAGTCGGTGATTTCGGCTGTTTTCCGTGGATCGGGACGAACTCCAGACTTGCTGATAACGTGTCCCAGAAACAAGAGCTCCTCATACGCAAATCTGCACTTTTCTGGTTTCAGTGTGAGTCCGGACGTCTTGATTGCTTGACGTACAGCTTCAAGGCGCCGAAGATGCTCGTCGAAACTCGAGGAAAACACGACGACGTTGTCCAAGTACACAAGACAAGTCTGCCACTTCAATCCTGCTAGTAGTGTATCCATAACGCGTTGAAAAGTTGCAGGCGCTGAGCAAAGGCCGAAGGGCATCACCTTAAACTCGAAGAGGCCGTCTGGTGTTATAAACGCCGTCTTCTCTCGGTCTCTTTCGTCGACTTCGATTTGCCAATAGCCAGTCTTGAGGTCCATTGACGAAAAGTACTTGGCGTTATGGAGCCGATCAAGTGCGTCGTCTATTTGTGGGAGAGGATACACGTCCGTTCTTGTGATTTTGTTCAGGTGGCGATAATTGATGCAGAAACGCAGGGTCCCATTCTTTTTCTTCACTAACACCACGGCGGATGCCCATGGACTCTTGAATGGTTGGATAATGTCATCCCGCAGCATTTCATCAACTTGTCTCTTCATGGCCTCATGTTCTCGCGCCGAAACCCTCTACGGAGTCTGACAGAGTGGTCTGGTTTTTTCTTCGGTTATGATGCGATGTTTCGTGATTGGGGTCTTCCGAATTTTCGATGACGACTAAAAGCCATCTTCGTATTGCAGGAGCAGGGCCTTTAGCTGTTCTTGCTTATCGTTCGGAAGTCTGGGATTGACGTCGAAAGCTATGGGAGAACTTGGTTCCTCTGAGCAGGTTCCACAGAATCGGCGAGGGTGAAAGCACTGGTGGCTTCGAGAATATCTTCGATGTGTGCGACCGTTGTTCCTTTGTTCACGTGTTTGTACTCATTGCTGAAATTCGTGAGCATAACCGTTGCTTTGCCTCCCCGCAGCTCTGCAATTCCTCTTGCGACACAAATATTTCGGGTGACCAACAGATGCTGACTGCCTTCAACGACGTCTTCCAAGTCAGAAGTCAGGTGATTTAGGAGCGCCGACTGAAATAATGACTTTTGAGCAAGGCGGAATGGTGACTTGTTCTTCCAGCACATTCAAGGCATGGTGTCCTGACGGCGTGCGTGGTGGTAGTGCTTCTTCTGTGGATAATGTTATCGACTTTGTTTTTAGGTTGATGACAGCACCATGGAGGCTTAAGAAGTCCATGCCAAGGATGACATCTCTAGAGCAACGCTGTAGGACTACGAAGTCTGTAGGATAAATACGGCCGTTAATGGTGACCCTCGCTGTGCAGATTCCTGCAGGCGTTACGAGATGACCTCCAGCTGTGCGCATTTCAGGGCCTTTCCAAGCTGTCCTAACTTTCTTTAACTTCGCGGCGAACGACCCACTGATGACAGAATAGTCGGCTCCAGAATCAACGAGAGCGGTCACACTGTAGCCGTCGATAAGAACGTCGAGGTCGCTAGTTCACCGTCTCGCATTACAGTTAGGGCGTGGCGTCGGGTCACGGCTGCGTCGGCATTTATATTCTTGCTGTCGAATGTTGTTGTTGTTGTCGCTGCAGTATAGGTCATGGCCTTGGCCTTCCGCGCCTTGTCTTGTAGAAGCCCGTACTCCGATGGAAGACCTTGCTGTCGGCGGCTTGTTCGCTGCTTTTGGTTGGCGTAGGTGTCTTCTCCGCGACGTGGGCTGGGTTCACGGCTTGATGGGGGCGTCCTGTACATGAACGAAGCAGCACCTCCACCAGATGTCACGGGGTCGTGACGTGGCCGAAGACAGGAGACTTCGTGTTGGGATTTAACTGTTTATTTGGGCGAACCTGTGCCTGGTAAACGGAACGTTCAATTACAGCAGTAGTCTTTCACAGATAGCAGTCTCGGACTGATAGCGCCGAACGGAGCGTCGGCCTTCGATCAACAACTGACAAGCGGCGATGCGCGTCGGCATTTATACTCTTGCTGTCGAATGTTCTAGCGTTATCGTTGGCGGTGGCGTAGGTTCCAGAACAATCTGTACCGTTCGCACAGTGGGCGTGATCTTATCGAAATGATCTACTACAGTCCGGAACCTTCTCGAAAACTGCAGGCACGGTTTGCGCTGAGAATCGTGTGGTGTTTTGGGACGATAACAAAAACTTGCGAAATGAAACGTAGCAATATCAAAGTAAGTGACAATGTCGGAGCTGACTACATGAGCCGAGTGTAGACTTGAAGCGTTGTGAACATGTAGGCTTCAATTTCTTTCTGAACACTCTGTGAACTGCATGTAAAACAACCTGTGAATGCGTGTGAAAAAAATAACTCTTAACATGCGGACACTTTTCCCCTTTCAGGCTGTGAGCATTCTCTATCCTTATGCTTAGAAAATTTGTTGAAGAGAAACAACTTTCTAAAGTGGTGGAGGGGAATAATTGTCACGTGTAAATATTGCAAAAACGTCGACGTGGATCACCGAGCACTGCGGGACAGAAAAGAAGAGCGCGGTGGCACGGTGGCACGAGGCGTGCTCGCAGTGTTCGGCCCAGTGCATACGATTCAGAGCTCGAACGAGCCAGGCGTTCTGCCGGGTGAGACGTGTGCTTGTGCACAGAGGACCACGGAGCCGGGTGAGGTTCAGGGTGGCCGAGGATCCATGTGCTAGGGGGATTGCTGGCTGAATGCACCCGAGGGTACTTCGCGGTGCCCTCGCCAAGGTGAGGAACGCCGGTGACTGAGCTGCAGCACCGCAGCTGTAGCGAGCAGCATTCCAGCACGGTACAGACGGTGCTGTGCAGGCCAAAACCCGCACATTCGGAATTCGCGTGCTGTGCTTCCTCGTCGGTCTGCCCTGCGTCACACAGGTATGCTTCCTTGCCCACACTTCTCAGCTGGCCTAAAGAAAGACTCGAATTTGCTACGCCCAGGCGTTGATCAAGAGCTCGGAAACGAGGTCCGAGTTCGCGCTGCTCCAGGCATCTCCTAGACGACGCCACCGCTGCTCGAGAGTTGTGAGACCACGGGACTACTCTCCCTCATGTATCATGGTGGTCGTCCCGACTGCGCCCACATCAATGACTTTTCATATCCTTTCTTTTGTATATAAACGTTTGAACACGTCTCCTTTTCTGTTTCCTGCGCCGCTGCACAGTAGTGGAAATGCTCGAACCGTCGTAAACATCACATAGGGCTATCCGCAGCTAGAACTACCCGCTATACTGGTCATCATAACCTTGCCCCTTACAAATGGCACACAGATGCTTTCAAGCTCTCCCTCTTCCCACTTGTGATCAGAGAATGGAATAACCTGTTCCTCTCCATTACCAGCAGCACATACTTTGCTACTTTTCAGAACGCGTAGAATATGACTTGTTAGCCTAGCAAACCTAATATGGTGTAACGTTTCTTTGTCGGTTTGCTTCACTCCTCACTCAAGCAAAGTGCGAATATGTTTGCAGTTTTTAAAAAGTGCTCATACGTAATGTTTCTTATTTTTTGTTGCATTTGTTTGATTTTCCCTCTTGACTGTACTAAATCATTCTCCTAGATCGATCACCCGTCACTCTTGGATTAACAGTAGGTATTTATAATAATCGTATCAATTGCTTAGGAAACAACAACTCGCAGATTCATGCTGCCCACTGCGTCACTGACAGACTCGCAGTTCTTTTTCTTAAAAGAACTTCTTCTAGCTACGAAGATATACCAACACAATACTTGCATTCCTTAAACTTCTTTCTTTTGCGTTATTTATTATTTTATAAAAAACAATCACAATATTTTCCAAGGAAACACGGAAAAAGACAAGCATTGCCTTACTGGGCCAGCAGCAGCAGCAGCAGTAGCAGCAGCAGCAAATCACATTATAATCATCAACCCGCCGGTCGCGGCATCGAATCCCGGCTGCGACCACTGCATTCCCGATGAAAGCGTAAATGCTGTATGCCCGTGTTCTCAGATTGGGGTGCACGTTAAAGAGCCCCAGGTGATCGAAATTACCGGAGCCCTCCGCTACGGAAATTTAATCTCATAATCACATGGTGGTTTAGGGACGTTAAAGCCCATATATCAATGAATCAATCAAAGCATTATTCTCATCAACACACACACACAAAACCACAGCTAAGAACAACTTTCAGGGCTCACAATCCGCACGTGGTGAGCGAAAAAAAACAATCAACACAGTACATAACATTTATACAGAACCATAGTATTCCTTTATTTTCATTAGTCCTCTGAAAATAATTAATATTTTATGGTTTTTTGATACGCTTGCTTCCTAACTCCAGATTTCAAGAGATCTACGGTAAAGGTATATTCATAGAAGAGGTTGGGAATTCATACAACAAGGTTTTGTTCCCCGTACTTTGTTCTGCAATATGTTATAAATACAGAACCATTTCTGGATTAGCAGCCTGTCGTTTTCACACTGTACTTACTCTGGAAGGAATATTTGTCAGACTTAAATGACCGCATAATTTTAAAAGATAGTTTGTATGTGTATTGTTTTGGCACCTTTAATGTTTCATTTTGGAATACTATATTTGCGTTAATAATATACGTTCCAAATTTTCTATTGCACGTAGCGCACTGTTTTGAAGCTTTTCAAGTGATCCTCAATTATACTGTGTTGTAGTCCACCAAACTAGACGACAGTACGTTCAACGGGAATGTATAAGTGCGTTGTAGATATGGTGTTTCACGCTTGTTGGTGGTAAATTTTGCAGCCTGTTTAATGCACCTAAGTGCGGGAAATACTACTTTTGAAAGAAACAGTATGTGGTGACCAGGACACGTTGTCGTGGAATATATCTCCCAAGAATTTCGCCGTGCTTGACTGTTGAATATTTACTTTTTGAAACTGTAGCTGCGCACGACAAGCCGTGGTCATTCCTTTTGATTTAGAGAGCAAGTATTATGTTTTGATGATGATTAGTGGAGTTTATTGGCGCAAGGGCCAGATGTGGCCAAAGAGCGCCAGAACGATGATAATGAATTGTACGATGCGCAGTGTAGATAAAACAGATATGATGTGGCTGTAAATGGGCCTAAAAAACAGTCGCTGTAGGTGCGTAAAAATATATATATAGTAAGATTATGGCAATGACAAATGATGTGTGCTATGGAGACATAAAATGGTTTAAAAGTTATATGTATGTGAAATAAAAACTTGGGATGGAGCACCAGTGCCTCGACAGAACCGTTAAAACAAGAGCATGGAGGCCTGGGCTCATTAAAGGCTGCTATCACAGCGGTATCCTCTGAACAGAGGATGCGCTATGAACCTGTTTGGCTAAAAACATTCAATGTTGGGCTAAAAACATTCAATACTACATCCTTTAAAAAGCTTAAAACAGATTTTGCATCGAAAAGCGGCTCTTCGCCGAGGAACATCATCGGATGTAAAGGAAGAGTATAGCGGTACACTCTAAAAAAAAAGGGAGCGAGAATGGAGAAACGGGCTCCGTTCCTCCTTCGGCGCAGCGACTTCCTCCCTTTCGGGCGCTTTACCTGTCGCGCCCTCTCGCGGCAAGGACCAAAGGAGCAACGTTTCTCCTTCAGCGTTCAAGTTACTCCTCAATCACGGGGGTCTTGCTCGCGCGCATGCGCACGCCAAGCCTATAGCCGCCCGCGGCCAGTCGCGAGCGATTGCTTTAACCTAAGATTGTTGTAAGCAACGCAGGAATGACGTTTTCTTTTGTTTTATTAGTATAGAGTAAGAGCCTCTCTTTTTTTTTATCGTCAGGCACTCGCACGATGCTCCGCACACTTCCATGTGTGTCTCGTGTTGTTTCATACTACCAATTTGTCACGAATACAAGGAGCTCTGCTTCCCAAGCAGTCTTGCTTTATCGATTACCTTAGAGTGTAAAAAAATAATGATTTTTTTCGGTGTCGACATACTTGGTAAGCCCACGCATTTTTAGTTTCGCACGGCACCAACAGCACTCATGAATTCAACGAGGCGCGTAAAAAAGCATCACACTTATTTTTTCAATAGTGTAGGAAACCTGATACCACTCTACAGTCCATGTGTGAAAGTACGATCATAAACAATTGATAGAGTTATACGTGCCACTACCACCATATGGATGTTCTTTGCAGTTTACCCCCATTCGAATACGGCCGCCGTGGCCGGAAGTCGTACCTGCGTCCATCAGCATAGTCACACGACACCCAATAAAGCTATGCTACCCCGGCAGGTGAAAGCACAAAGGGAAACAGGCTGCGAAGTTTCACCGAGCGTCTATTCGCCAGACTAGATTAAAACCATCAGAAACTTTTTAAACATCATCATAACTAAACGTTTGTGAAGAGTGAACCAATGACTTCTGTAGGTTAAACCAAATTCTCAACCGCATTCGTTTTGAATTGCCCATGCCAGCACTGAGAAGTAGGAAGGAATTATGCACGCGAGCAGTATGTCTTTCTCGTCCATGATTCTCCTTTGTCGTGAGAAACTCAACACAAAATGCACTTCTAGTAGCAGCTGTGCACAGCAAGTAAGTACTAACGCTCACTCACCTTTGTGAAAAGAGTATTCCGAATCCAGAGTAATAACCACCACAGCCACAGCGATAACAACAAAATTGTGGCACGCACTATGATTGCAAGTTGACATGCGAGGCGAATCGCGAGAGGCATCTGAAGCAGAAAAGTATGCAGGCACAACATTCTATAAAGTAATAGTAAACTTGCGCACTGCAGCGATAGTTCCTCCACTCAAGTATGAGAGCTCCCGCGACGCCAACAGCCACTGTCATGGCTCACGAAAAAATACCGTCGGATGCGAGGTCATCGCTTATTTATCTCGCAAGACCCGCGTTGTAACGTACGTATACACTGCTAGGACGGTCGTTACCGCATTAAAACATTGTCATTGAAGGGCTAGTGGTGTACTATATCCATGGCTAACGGCCACACTTGTGGTACGCACGTAAAAAGAATATAAGCAAACGTTAAGACGAAACAACTAAACGAGTTCGACGTGAACACAGAACACCTACCACGACGGAGACAAAGTTTGGTCTGCATGCTGCGCCCTCTCCAAGTAAGAAGAAAAAAAAACGTGACCTCCGAAATGGCTAACGCGTGGCAAGTGTTTGCACTCTCAGAGGCTTCAAGAAAAAAAAGTAACTGTGGCAGTGGTCGACAGATGGCGCAGCGTTCGAAGTGCCGTTCGAAGTGCGGAAGAGAAAGCAGAAGATGACGCCAAGTGTAGACAGTGCGAGATCGAGGAGAAAATGAAAAATATGATGGCGGTCCAGAGTGGGCTCATGGAGAAAATCGCAGAGCTGGAGAATGCATTGGCGAAGGAGCGAGAGAAAACGTCAGCCATGGAGGAAAGGCTCCGGGCAGCCGAGAAGGGCCTATCGAAGGTCGTGAAGGGGAACGAAGACGCAGGTGACGGCGGAAGCATTATGGCGACGACCCACCGTGCGGGAGAGATGAGGGAAACAGGCATGACAAAGGCAGATACATTGGCCACAGGGCCCAGCTACCGGGAAGTAGTTTTGAGGGAGGGAGGGAGCAAACCAGCAGCCGTGACTCACGCTAGTCACCTAGTCAGCAGCCAGGTGCAGGTTTCAGAAGGAATGTCTGAACAGGTCATCATCGCCGGTGACTCAAATTTAGTCCGATGCGCAGCGGCAATCAAAGAAAGGGTGAAAGGCGACAAGAGAGTTGCGATAGGGACGTTCCCAGGACAAACGCTGGGGACAGTAATGAGTCAAGCGGGTGAACAACTCGCAGCTAAAGCTAACAATCGCAACCTCGTTGTAATTGCGGGAGGGTTAAATGACGTCCTAAAAAAAGAATCGTCAGGACTAGCGACGACCTTGGCGAAAGGGGTGGATGACATGCGCACCGTGTCCCCCCAGGTGCAAATTGTAGTATGCACAGTACCGGAAGTACCAGTACGCAACATCAACCTGCAAAGAGCGGTAGTCGACGCAAACAAAGAGATATGGCGAATTAGTCGAGAGAAGGGTTTCGAGGTAGTGGATTTAAACAGGGAAGTGCACAGGTGGGGTGGATTCCAAAGAGACAAGATTCATTTCGATAAGAGGCTTGGACACGAGGTGGGCTGGCGACTGGCAGGACGCGCAGTAGCTTTTTTGGGGGGCTCACGGGCCCTTCGGAGTCCGGGGTAGCTCGTAACAGGGAAAACAAACAGGAGGACGCTTTGACAGGTAGAATTGCGAAAAACCAGAAAAAAGGTAAAAGAAAAAGGAAAAAGGCGCGTGTTGCAATTAGTTACATAAACATGCAGGGTGGCAGAAAGAAGGCAAAATGGTTAGAGATTGAGGAGCAGTTAAACAAAGAACATATAGGCGTGTATGCGGTTACAGAAACACACCTTAGAGACTTGGAAGAGCCACCACATATTAAAAATTATGTTTGGGAAGGGTGTAACAGGACCATATCGGAAAGGAAAGGTGGGGGTGTAGGAATGCTAATTCACCGCGGAGCCAAATGGGTTAGAGTGAAACAGACGTGTTCAGAGCACCTCTGGGTTCTGGGCACAGTAGGTGGAAAGGAAACGTGGCTAGGGGTAGCCTACTTGTGGACGGGGAATAACTGCAGAGAAAAGAATCAGGAGATAGTGGATTGCATGAGTGCGGATATTAAGGAATTTGGTAATGGGGCCGAAATCATCCTTCTAGGGGACATGAATGCCCACATACATGACCTTGACGGATATTCAGACACCAATGGGAAGTTATTACTAGATCTTTGCGAGCAACATAGTCTGGAGATAGTTAACACAGGGCCTAAATGTGACGGCCAGATCACATGGGAAGTCGGAAACAAGCAATCAAGTATTGATTATTGTCTCATGACTGAAGGAATTTACCACAAACTGACAGAAATGAGGATAGACGAGGAAGGCATTAACAGCTTGGGTAGTGATCATAAACGAATAACATTACAAATGGGATACGAAACTAAAAATACGAGCATGGAATCAAAGTCTGGCAGCTCGTATTTAAATGACAAACAAATAATAAATATAGCCGCAAGAGTCGAGAAAGAAGTAGGCGAAATACCAGGCAAGGACTGGGAGTATAGGGAGCTGTTACATCTAATGACGAAGGAGATAGGGAAAGAGAAGAAAACCGTTTGCTGGAAAGGAAAAAGGAAGCCAAAAAGTTGGTGGAACAAGGAAATCCGGGAGGCGATCGAGAAGCGACGCGAAGCATCACGGGAGCATAGAAAGGCAAAAAAGGAGAAGCGGCCGCAGGACGAAGTCAAAGAAATATGGGAAATATATTTGGAGAAAAAATCCCTTGTACAGAAATTGGTAGAGGCAAAATTAAAGGTGAAAGTGAACGCTGGATGACAGAGATACACGAAAAAAAGGAGGCCGCGCCTAGGATTTTTTGGAGCCACATAAAGGCGCTAGGTAGGAAGTCTGTCACAACGCAACAACATATTCTAGATGAAGGAGGAAATCAATTGGAAGGGTACGAAGCGCTAGGTTACATCCAAAAGGTAACAGCCGATTCGTTTCAAAAGAGCGTCCAGGGGATCTCCCCAGTGAGTAAAAGTGTGGCGGAGAAAGCAACAGAGGAAGAGCTAGTACTAGATAATTTCAACTGGAAAAAGGCCGAAGGAAAAATTCCAAAGCGCACTGCCGCGGGTTTAGATGGGATTCCCGTTAGCCTCATTAACGAACTAGGACATAACACTAAAGAAGCATTGTTAAAAGCAGTAGAAAAAAGCTTAAAGGACGGACAAATACCGGACAGTTGGCGACAAAGTAGAATGAACTTAATCTATAAAGGCAAGGGAGAAAAGGACACGATTCGCTCGTATAGACCACTAACCATTACATCGGTACTATACAGGTTGGCGATGCAAGCAGTAAAAATGAAAATAGAAA
Organism: Rhipicephalus microplus; assembly: GCF_013339725.1. Classification (NCBI taxonomy): domain Eukaryota; kingdom Metazoa; phylum Arthropoda; class Arachnida; order Ixodida; family Ixodidae; genus Rhipicephalus; species Rhipicephalus microplus. Next base: position 200,318,838 of record NC_051168.1, on the reverse strand, counting down.
CATGGGCCGAACATAACGATATTTTGGGAGAACTTCAGAACGGATTTCGAGTCGACAGGCGGTTAGACGATAACCTGTTTGTTCTCACTCAGTGTATAGAAATATCTAAAATAGAGAATAGGCCCTTGTACGTGGCTTTTCTAGACATCACTGGGGCATACGACAACGTTAATCAGGAAATTTTGTGGGATATATTGAAAGGAATGGGCATGGGCGACGACTGTATACAGTTTTTGAGGGAGATATACCGAGAAAATACAGTTTGCATAGAGTGGGAAGGAATGCGTAGCAAAGAGAACGTTGAGGTTAGCAGGGGTCTGAGACAGGGATGTCCTTTGTCCCCACTGTTATTCATGCTGTACATGGTGAGTATGGAAAAAGCGCTAGAAGGTAGCAACATTGGTTTTAATCTGTCACACAAACAGGGCGGCATGATGATTGAGCAGAAGCTTCCAGGTTTATTTTATGCGGACGATATCGTCTTATTTGCGGACAGTCGAGATGATATACAGCAGCTGGCGAATATATGCGGAAGGGAAGGTGAAGCTCTTGGACTAGGATTCAGTGTAACGAAGTGTGGTTTGATGGTATTCAATGATCCCTGTGATCAGACGGTGTCCATACAAGGCCAAGAATACCGAGGGTAAGTGAATACAAGTACCTTGGAGTATGGGTAAATGAGAGTGATAGATACATGGAGGTACAGGAAAAAGCCTCGGCAGCAAAAGGAAAGAGGAATGCGGCAATAATGAAGCACAGAGCGTTGTGGGGATACAATAGGTATGAGGTGCTTCGAGGTCTGTGGAAGGGTGTAATGGTTCCAGGGCTTACTTTTGGGAACTCAGTGGTGTGCATGAGGGCAGAGGTGCAATCGGGAATGGATGTAAATCAAAGGACTGTGGGACGCCTCGCGTTGGGTGCTCACGGGAAGACGACAAACGAGGCTGTAAAGGGCGATATGGGGTGGGCAGGTTTTGAGGCGAGGGAAGCGCAGAGCAAAATAAGGTTCGAAGAAAGGCTAAGAAATATGAAGGAGAGTAGATGGGCAGAGAAGGTGTTCCGTTATTTGTATAGGAAGAGCGTGGACACACAGTGGAGAAAAAGAACTAGAAGACTCACTAGTAAATATACGGCTGGTATTGTGAGCCATATGTCAACAAAGAGCGTTAAGGGAAAAGTCAGGGAGGCGGAGAGGATTTACTGGATGGCAGCTATGGAGAAAAAACCGGCTTTGAGTAACTACCGAAAGGGCAAAAATGAAATAAGGAGGGAGGCATTTTACGATAATTCAAGGGGAAGCGCTTTACTGTTTGAAGCGAGATCGGGTTGCCTTAGAACGCGTAGTTATAAAGCAAGATTCAGTAAAGAAGAAGAACAATGCACATGCTGCGGGAAAGATAAGGAAACGGCGGGACATGTTCTGATTGAATGTGGAGATATCCACCCAGGTGTACGTTTGGGCACGAACCTACAGGAAGCCTTGGGTTTTAGGGACAACAATGGAAAGCTGAACACACCCGCGATTGAAATAAGTAAGAGACGGTTAGAGTATTGGTGGCAGAAAATTAGAGAGAAAGGACAAAAATAAATATTGGAAAAATAAAATATGGACAGTGTGCCGTAAATGGCAGAGAACTTAAGCTGAAAATTTACCTTTTTTCCATTAAGATAGAATTTATCGAAGTAGAGGCATTAGGCCAACATAAAAAAAAAGGAAAAAAGATTTTTTTTTTTGTCGAGCCTGGTGGCATACTTGTCACCACCCCGTTATAAAGGGGACGCTCATAGCATCCATCCATCCGTGGGCATTCTAGTAATTATTCCGTTCATTACTGTGCAACCATTGATTAACTAAGGTTTATCTAAGCATCAGATACAATATATTTACGTGTGCGCATGTTGTGGTATTGATAAAAAACGTGAAAAAAAGTGTAAGAAACCCTACTTGTAACCTGTGCCACTCAGGTCAGTTGATATTCATCGCTATATAAGCTGGCGCGCTTTCACAGTAGAGTGTGAGTAAACACGTCGAGGTGTGAGCCGTTGGTTTTGAATGGTTGATTGTGCTCTTGTTGCGTACTTGTTAGCGTATACGCTAGTGTACTTGTTGCGTACTATTTGTGTACTATGTGACCATGTGTGCATGTGCAGCTATATAGATTGCATCAGCACATAATAGGCTTTCGGTGTCCGTAAGTGGTCTTGAATGGGTTGATGCGTAAAATATCCGCAAGGGAGCCGTGATAGTGGGTAATAACAAGAAACGTCGCGGCAGTCAACTTTTTTTTAAACTTTGATCAATCCCTCCAGATGGCGCCACCTACCACCTACTTCATTGCTTTGACGCTCTCACACCTCCAGCCATTTATATATCGTTGAACATCTATCTATCAAAGCTGCACTACGGATTCGGAATGGTTTCGCTGCGATCGAGTGTACGGTTTGGAGGCACATCTCGTGACCTGCGGACCCGTAAGCGCATGGATAATGTCGCTACACTATGTGAATCTGCGAGAAATAAATACAGCAAGCCTAGCATGCACTCTTCAGGTGAGGGCTCTGCAGAAACCGTGTCTTTCGGAGTGAACGTGGCTTCGCTGACCGAACGAAACGTACTTGCTCCATCGTTCTCTTTCGCGATGTGTTCACCGTCACAGGTTCGTGTGCTTGTTTTCATAACAATTTCGTTCAATATCAAGCTCAGCGGGACCGTTTTTTGTAACTTTCAGTGCCGTGTACTCCTTACCAGTCGAGAATCGTTGCATTTGCTAAGCCTACTCGCTTCGCCGGGGGGCAGCCATGTTGATTTTCATAAGGAGAAACGTGTTTCTCCGTGGATGAGGGAGCAACGTTTCTCTATTTGAAGACGAACATTGGGTACATCGCCGTTCCTCCCTAAATGGAGAGTACGGCACTCCATTTTTTTTAAGAGTGATATGCTAAAGCAAAATATTTTTTTCTCTCACTTTCAGCTTCCAGACACTCCAGGAGGACGTGGAGGACGGTTAGCCTCTCACCACATCTACCACAAGTAGGAGGCTCATCGCCAGTCAGAAGAAAGTTATGAGTACCATAAGTGTGTCCTATTCTGAGGCGACAGAATAGGACATCAGTTTCGACTCTACATAGAGGCTCTGGATCGGGCTTGTCCTGAAAGCACCGGTTGCAAGTCGGATACCCAAATGGTGAACGGGGTCTAGGATTTTTAATGCACTTGGCGTTGCGGAATGATAAATTAAAGAGGCATAATGAAGGCGCGACCCGACAAGGCTTTTGTATACCTTCAAGAGGCACTTTCGATCACTACCCCATGTTGTACGTGATAGGAGCTTTAGGAGGTTCATCGCTTTCAGACATTTCATTTTTACATGTTTAATATGGGGAATAAACGTGAGCTTAGAATCTAAAGTAGTTCCTAGGAATTTATGCTCGCTTCTCACAGAGAGTTGGTGTCCCTTGATCGTAATATTTGGAAGTGGCATTACCCCTCGTTTGTTGGAGAAGAGTACGCAAGTACTTTTCTCGGTGTTTATTTTAAAACCATTCTCATCCGCCCATTTAGAGAATTTATTCATTCCAAGCTGCATTTGTCGTTCGCAGATAGACATATTGCATGATTTGAAACTCATCTGTACATCATCAACTTACACCGAATAAAACATCGTACTTGGAATGACTGACTGCAGGGAGTTCATTTTTACAAGAAAGAGTGTGCAAATATGCACGCCCCCTTGCGGAACACCAGTCTCTTGGGTAAATGATCTAGAGAGAGCATTTCCCACTTTTACGCGAAAGGTTCTGTTAGACAGATAACTTTTATTTGTGTTTAGCATGTTCCCATGGATCCCCATGGCGGCAAGATCGCGTAGAATCCCGAATCGCCATGTGGTATCATACGCTTTCTCCAGGTCTAAGAATACCGAAAGTACAAACTGCCTATGAATAAATGCATCTCTGATGTATGTCTCTATGCGAACAAGGTGGTCTGTTGTCGACCTCCCCTCTCTGAAACCACACTGAAGGGGGTCTAGTATACTGTTACTTTCTAGGAAGTGGGTTAAGCGCCGGTTTAACATTTTCTCATATTGTTTGCACAAACAGCTTGTTAACGCTATTGGCCTGTAGCTGGCGGCCAAGGATGGGTCTTTGCCTTGTTTAAGTACCGGGATGACTATCGCTTCTTTCCATGACAATGGAATATATCCAGCTTCCCACATGGTATTGAAGAGGGTTAGGAGCGTTTTTAGTGCTTCTGGGTGAAGATACTTGATCATTTCGTACGTTATACGATCGCCACCTGGCGCCGAGTTGTTGCAGTACGCAAGAGATGCCTTAAGTTCGGCTAATGAAAATGGGCAGTTGTAAGCATCCCTGGAGGGACGTTTAGATTTAAGGGGTTGCCGCTCTTCGCGTTCTTTGAATCTTAAGAACGTTTCTGTGTAGCGCGATGCACTCGAGACGCATTCAAAGTGTTCGCCTAGGCAGTCTGCCTGCTCCTCCAGGCTCTCCCCTTGGCTACTTACCAAGGGTAGGGGGTGTGACTCCCGACCCATTAACTTCTCTACCCTATTCCAAACCTTCGTTTCATTGGTGTAAGAGTTTATACCGGAGATGTACCTATTCCAACATTCTTTCTTTGCAAGACGACGCGTTCTTCTGGCTTGGGACTTAACCTGTTTGAAATTGTTGAGGTTTTTAGCCGTCGGGTAATTTCGGAGTAGCCTCCAAGCTTTATTTTGTCTATTGCGTGCTTTCCGACAATCGTCGTTCCACCATGGGATGCGACGTTTATTGGTCATTCCGTTGGTCTGCTTGATACATTTCACTGCAGCGTCAATAATAAAACTTGTTAGGTATGCTACAGCATCGTCTATATTAAAATCAGCAATCTCATCTCCGTCTAAAAATGTAATTTCTTGAAATAATTCCCAGTTGGCTGAATTGGTGTTCCAGCGAGGAAAGTCAGGCGAGCGTGTATCTTCTTTTGTTAACTTTACCATAATCGGGAAGTGGTCACTCCCAAAAGGGTTCTTGAGAACGAACCACTCCAGGTATGGAATTAAAGCACTAGAGACAATACTCAGGTCAAGAGAAGAGTATGTGTTATGTGCAGTGCTATAATACTTTGGTTCTTTTTTGTTTAGTAGACATGCACCTGACATAAACAGAAAGTGTTCTATTAGGCGTCCTCGTGCATCTAAACGGGAGTCGCCCCAAAGGGGATTATGTGCATTTAGATCACCAACGACTATATATGGCGGAGGAAGTTCATCAATGAAGCTTTGAAATTGTGTCTTTGAAAGTTGATAGCACGGGGGAATGTAAATAGAGGTAATTGTTAGTAGCTTCCCGAACAGCACTGCTCGGGCAGCAACTGCCTCAAGAGAAGTTCGGAGGTTTAATTGCTTACAGGCAACACCTTTATCAACTACTATAGCGACACCACCTGACGAAACGGCAGCGTCGTCACGGTCTTTGCGGAAGATGGCATAATGCTTTAGAAAGTTTGTTTGTGTGGACTTGAGATGTGTCTCCTGAACACACAGCACCTTTGGAGTATGTTTATTAGGAAGTTCTCTAATATCATCCAGGTTATGGAGAAGTCCTCTCACATTCCAGTGTAAGATCTGTGCATCCATTTTAGATGTGTTTTGTGCTGTGTGTTCAAGGATGGAAAGTTAGCTCACGAACCCTTTCCAGGGGCCATGACACGAGATTTTTCTTTTTTAGATCGGTCGACGGAGTCGCGCCGATCCTTAGGCGCTGGCTGCGCCCTCACGCTCGGTGTTATGTCCATTGCCTCTTGCGAGGCGCTGGACAGGCGCTCTTGCGAGCGCTGCATTTGTTTTGTGGGCCTCGCCTCAAAAGACGAGACCTTCGGGGCCCCCAGCCCAGAGGTTGGTGGGTCTTTCTTGGATGGCGGAGCAGCACTGGCTGCAACCGCCGAGGGGGCGAATGGCGTCACCGCTGGCTCACTACGCGTGTGCCAGACAGGCGCCAGGGGCCGTCGTGGCGCTGCCCCCTGACGCGCCACTTCGGCAAAGCTAGTTTCTGGTAGACAGGACACCTGCCTTCGTGCCTCCTTAAATGAAATATTTTGTTTTACCTTAATTGTGACAATTTCCTTTTCCTTTTTCCAGCACGGGCATGACCGCGAGTATGCGGCATGTTCCCCATTACAGTTCGCACAGTGAAGAGAGTTTTCACAGGCATCTGATGTGTGCTCTTCAGCACTGCATTTCGCGCAAGTTAGGCGGCCTCGGCATTTCTGTGAACTGTGGCCGAATCGTTGGCATTTAAAACATCGGAGGGGGTTTGGTATATATGGCCTAACTCGAAGCTTGATATACCCAGCCTCAACGGAGTCGGGCAGTACACTTGAATTCAAGGTAAGTATCAGGTGTTTAGTGTGGACTTCTTTGCCATCACGCCTCATGCTGATTCGTTTTACGTTTATGACATTCTGTTCGCTGAAACCCTCCAGGAGTTCAGCCTCCGTCTGCCCTAACAGGTCATCATCTGAGACAACGCCACGGGTGGTGTTCATGGTTCTGTGTGGGGTTACTATTATTTTGGTATCTCCAAATTTCACAAGGTTAGGCAATTTTTCATATTGTTTCTGGTCGCGGAGCTCCAACAGGAGGTCGCCACTTGCCATTCTCGAAGCTTTATATCCTGGGCCAAAGATTTCCGTCAAAGACTTTGATACTAGAAAAGGTGAAAGTGTTCGCACTGATTTGCCGGGTGTGTCAGCGTGAATAACATGAAATCGGGGAAAAGATACTTTCTGGTTACCAAAAAACTGGAAAACTTCATCGGTGCGCCCTCTTTTCTGAGGGCGATCAGGGAGTGGGGGGAAGGAACAAGCCATATGTAAATGCTTACTTTCGGCAGCGGCGCCAGCCACCCACCATGGAGTCCTACAAGGGGACGCTGGAGGGTCTGTAAGTACAGGCCCCGCAGACGCCAGCTGTACGCCACCACTATAACCGAATATGGTGTATCCAAGGTAGGATAGCCACACAGGGTTAACCCTTGCCGCCATGAATATCGGAAGTAAGCGAAAGAGAGTAGAAGACAGGACAGATAAATAGTAAGAGATAAAGACGAAGATGTAGGGAGACAGAGATAGGAAAAGGCGACTGCCGATTTCCCCTGGGTGGGTCAGCCCAGGTGTGCCGTCTACGTGAAGCCGGGGCCAAAGGGGTGTGTTGCCTCTGCCGGGGGGCCTTAAAAGTTCAATCACCCAGCGTCGGCTCAACCCCCAGGATCCCCTTTTCCCCGGACACGGCAAAGCCACGCACGGCTAGGCGTGGGAGGGAGTAGAAACTCCCCCGTTAGCTCGGGTCCGTGGTGTCGCTACACACCAAACGCCTACTTGTGCAGGCGCCCCTGCGGGGAAGTATTTTGTTTTACTTACGTTTTTTGAAGTTAATTTGCATTAGGCCACATATATTATTTTTGTAGCCAGGTGTTGTCTTGTTCAAAAATGTTGTGGAAATGCCTTTCTGAGAAGAACACGTTAGTGTCATTGGCATATAGTATATTTTCAGAGTAGCCCTGTGCCTGTACAATATCATTTATGTACAACAAAAAGAGAACGAATTCTAAAACGGTACCTTGGCGTACGCCGTACTTTATGGTCTGAATTTAGGACGTAGTGCCATTGATCATAGTATACTGTGTTCGTGCCGTTAGATATTTTTTAGGGGCGAGGCTCCTTATGGCGCGGCTTCAGCGTCTTTCGCTGTAGTGCGTAAGCACCACGGGCACATACCCGATAGAGTGGTCCTTAGAATGTCCGCTGAATGACGGTACTTGTACATGATAAATACATGATGAAAAGACGCGAGATGGTGGTATTTGAAGTGTTCACTGGAGAGACGGACGGAAAGAAGGATACACAGATGGACGAACGGACTGACGACCGCCCCAACGGAGAGACAAACAGAGGGGTGGACGCACGGACGAACGGACGGATGGACAGACAGAGGGACGGCTGCACGAACAGACGCATGGATTGACAGAAGAATGGATGTATGGACGGGCGAATGGACGAACGCACCGATGGCCCCACGAATGAACGGTCGCACGGAGGGACACACGGACGGACGCAAGCAATAACGTATGAACGAATGGAAGCACGAATGGACTGGCGAACGCTTCGCCCCACAAATCATCATTCTCTCCGTGGATATGCTGTGATTTTTTATTAAGGATAAAACGACGCCACGAAAACCAAAGTGAGGTAGTTTTTCGAAAAGAACGTTGTGTTGCACGCATTCAAAAGCTTTTCTAAAACGGAAAAATAAATGAAGGGTTAGCAGTCGGTTTTCAATGTTGTAAAAAATGTGTTCTTTTAGTTCAAGCGGCTTCTGAAGATTTATTTTTACAGAAACCGTATTGCTCTCGCGTAAATAAGTATTTCGTGTTTAAAAAGCCACTCAGGTTTTTGTTTATTATATATTGGGCAATTGTCGTGATAACGGATAGTACAAATATTGGTCTGTAGTTATTCATACCACCAGCTGGTCCACCGTTATGAAAAACGGTCGCTCGAGCTAGCTTCAATTTACCCGAGAAAATGCCATATGAAAGAATTAGATTACAGATAGGAGCTAGAGGTATGCTTACATGTTCACTAACTGTTTTCAGTGGCTGCACCTTTACATCGTCAGCACCAGTCACACAACCATCTTTAATCAATGAAATTATGCCCTGGACCTCCCGCTCGTCGGTGGCTACCAAGGACAAAGTAGAAGAACACCTATTTGCATTATATTCAGATGGAGAGATTAGTACATTAGGTTGTGAAGATGAATCAACATCTGCAAAATAGGCATTGAATGAATGTGCAGTCTGAACGTCTGACAGACCGCTTTATAGGATAGTATCTCTATTTCTTTCAGGGAGTCTGTTTATAACCTCATTTACCGCCCTCCACATGAGATCTGAATTTTCCGATACCACAGTGAATTTATTCGTGTAATATTCATGTTTAGCACGTTTACTATCAGAATTTAATTATTTCATTCAGATTTAAACACCCACAAATCTTGCTCGCTTCTACGTTTTTGAAAGGTTTGAAAAAATCACGTTGCGCACTTTATTTTTGTTATAGAGCTCACGTGAAATCCAGGAATTTCTTGCTTTTTTGTGCTTTTTGAGCTTCAGAAGAGGGAAGAATCTGTCGTATAAAACTAAGAAGGCGGGTATACAAGCATCGTAAGCTGTGTTTGCATCTGTATTCGTAATGACTTTGTTATACTGATAGCAAAAGTATAATTCTACAAATTTTCTTACGTTTTGTTTGGAATATATTCATTTGTAGTTTGCCATTGTTCTTTGACAAGGCAATTTAGGAGGTAGCAGACAATATATTGGTAAATGATCGCTAATGTCACAAATCAGGACCCCTTCTCTGGTAGATTGCGTAGGAAAACTTGTTGTACAGAGGTCAAGCATTGTCTTTGTTGTAGTTGTAATTCGTGTAGGCCCGTCAATGACATTGGGAACACCCGTATGATTCAAAGTTTCTTGAAAACGCCCAAAATCTGGATTAGGCCGGCAAGCGTCTATGTTAAAGTCACCTAATAAAGATGTTTCAAGTCCAAGTAGAAAACTAAGTTATAATAATTTTTTCATTAAATTCAAGAAACAGGCCGAGTGAGCCTAAGGGCGGTGCAATTAATGTTGCAATCAATGCAATGATGCTTCACAAGTGCAATGAATGTTTTCATGCACTGAATACCAATACATTCATGTGATTCATTACCAAGTTTGAGATCAGGAGGAGTACTATAAGACATCAGAACGTACATAAATAGTAATGCCACCACCCCGCTTCTTTGTTCGATGTGCAGATATACAGTCATATCCGGAAATAAAACATAATCATTCGTTGATGTAAGCCATATCTCGCTAAAGCAAAGTATGTAAAAGCGGTGTTTCAGACCCGCTAGGCGTAAATTAACACCATCAAACTTACTTTTTTGACTTTTTATACTTAGATAAAAAATAGAAAGAGGACACTGGTTTTTTTAAAGCTGCCACATTATGAGAAAAGTATAACTGCAGGCTCGCCATTTCGGTTGAATGAATCCCGTGCCCCTTTAGCCAAACTTAACTTCTTTCATACTAACAATGTTACCTTGCCCTTTCATTATTTTTAGCATATTTTGTTTTATGTCTCTTTTTGGCAACGCCTTATGACAAATTAGTTATTTTCATGCCTTTCATGTCCCTTATATCACTTTGTATTGTGCGTATGCCCCTTCTGCAGGGTGCCCTCAGTCGGGGGAAAGTATGTTATGAAGAAATAAATTGCAATATTGTCCAGCTGACTTAAAAACAAGCCAGAAACCACTCCACAGAAGTGCATTACATGGCAACTCCTGTTCCTATGGTTCGCACTGCTCCATTCACAAAACTGCCAATAATGTAAATGTTTAAGGTACGTACAGACGGTTTCCCCGGCAAGTTTCCCCACAAGTTCGTGAATCCCCCTTTGTGCTCAAGCAGAAAGGGAGATCCACAGTCTTGGTGTGTGACATGCATGCAACTTCTTGCTATTACTTTTCCCTACTTTTCTCTACTGTCTCCAGCAATTGCAGACAGATTCTGACGTAGTGACAAAGGCACCACGGAACCACTGGCCAGAGGGGCAATCACACTGTTTGTAAGGCCGTGGGGCACTCCCTTGAGCAGTACTTTTCAGTCGCAAGTCTTCTATGTGTTTTTAGCATTTTTATGTTTATTATTACAATTGCATCTAGTTATTTGTGTTAGTTATGTTATTCAAAACGTGTTTGTTTTTTTGAACTATATTTTGAGCATTGCTAGCCTTTTAAGACTTGTCTGACTTTGAGTGTGATTTTGCCACATGATGTGTACGAATCGACACTGATGCGAGCCTCTGAAGTGATAAACACTGAATAAATAATGGAATGATTTATTTAGCCTAGGGCGCAGCAGTTGCATACCACTTCACTGCAGACAATACAATGGAATGGTGGAGCAATTGTTTGTACAACCTGGAGGACTTTTACGTAAGGGTAGACGCTGATGTTACCACATTGAGTACGATTCCCAGGTGATGGAGTTGACAAAAGTGACTCCTACTACAAAGCAACAGTAATAAAGCTATTGCCAAAAGGGGGCAACTTCACTCTGCTGCAGGCGTTTTCAATGTTTCTTAACATCTACCAAATATTTTTTTGCCTACAGTAGCTATTGTTTTAGAGCCCCTGCATGGCTTCTTGTATAAAAAACAGCGACATTGATTGTATCACTCTAATTGTGACTTTAGGACTTCGAATGAAATTCTGGCCAATGAGAGTGTGATTGAGCTTTATACGGTCAAAAAAAAAGAAATACAGTAAATATTCAGGTAATAGGATTACGGTCTTGGGTGCTGATATATTTTATATAGTGGATGAAAAGGAGGTGCCGACTGCATTTGTGTCCTGGACACTGTCACATGCTGACTGTAGTTATGTCAGATAAAAAGAGAACGTTTCAGCATTAGGCAGGATGTGAAAAAATTTCGAAGTCACACGTATGGTTGATTCTTTAACTTATACATAATTGTAGGAAACTCACATCTGCCACGAAAGGGTTTTGTATATCTGATATCTCGTTAAAACAATTATTTGTAACACTCTATCTATGGTAAAAGGATTAGTAACTTTCTTTGTTATATCTGATAGTTCGTTATAGCGAAGTTTTAAAGTACTGACAGACCATAGACGACTAACTATGCTCATTGGCAAGAAAAGAAACGGTGCAGTAACTGATAAAGTTTAAAAACGCAATTCAGCTAGCGCCTTTGACATTGTGGAAAATGAGAAAACACAAAAACGTGAAGGAAGGGAAAGTATTAGCAGCTGATGTTCACAGCAAGTGCTTATAGGCTAACGTGTGCAGCTCAACAATGACAGCCAGAACAGCTGCAGTAATCAGGTGTCTATTTAAAGCCCATGGCCTGTCTTTGGAGGTGCTATCACATTACAAGTTACAATTTCATACAGATGGGCTACAAGAATTCTTGAAAGCACAAGATGCAAAGCACAAATTCAACTTTCCACACCACGTGCAGTTCGATATGGTAGCTGGGTGCATAGTACAGACTACACAGACAGAGCACTGTTCGAAGAGTTGCTGGAGGAGAGAGCATAATGAAGTACAGAATACATTACTTTCATATGCTTGTGAATAATGCCACACACATTCACTAGCAAAGCGTTGGCAGAGTTGTGGCAGTTGTAGACCAGATTTTCTCTGTCAATTTGATCAGGGTCTAGAGGTCAAAAGAAGGAAGGATGAAAAGATGACAAGTGTGCAAGGAATACAACACAGTTTGTAGCTAGTGGTCCGGGCTGGTCTTTGTCCTGTGAGGTGATCCAGTGGTGTGGATTTCTGCAAACGTAAAAGGTTTCCAACTGCTAATTTTGTTGCTGGGTATTGGAGATAGAGTGAGTTTAGTACATGCAGACAACTTACACATTCTGTGGTATGACAAGGCCAGCTCTTCTTCGCCACCCGCTGATGATCTGGAGCTGGGGTCTCAAGCTCACCTGAGCCAGCGGACCACAGACACTACTTGGAGTACCGCAATGGCCGAGCTAGTGTAAAGTGGGATAGGCGGGGTTGGGAGGTGGGGGCTCGAACATAATGACGGCTAACGTTACCATTTGAAACAGTCTTTTCCATACATCGAGTATGGGAGATCTATGGCAGTCACAAATCGAGGAACACTGATGCGGATTTGCAGAATTACTGAAAACAATGCTGATTCGAAAATAGACAGTTCACTGGTTTTAGTGGTTTCTACAGAATAATTTAGTGAATTGCAGCATGGATACAATACCTGAGAAAACTCATGTCTGCATAGCTCATGAACGTACTGATTAAAAAAATGAAATAATAAATGGGTGACAATGAGAGCCATGTGCACACCACATGCAGCCCGCGTGTTTGAGAATTCTAGTCTAGAGCTTTCAGTTTCATCACATTCATCAGATCACGCATTGACTGATGGCGATCTGACAAGACGAAGCCGAAGCAACTAGGCAAAGCTGCCTATACTACAGGGAGGCTACAGCTGCTTCTGATGTGGTGCTGATGAAAAGGCTTCATTTGTATCTAGGATGTGGCCGATGGAATGCACGCTGTCACCCTGTTAGAACGCATGCACAAATGTATTTTGATGCAATATTTGCACATGTTCTCTACTATCTTCATTGTTCAGTGCTACAGGCTCTGATATGGACGCCATTATTTGAAGTCAGTGCCTTAATGTCCCACACCTGTATATGTAAAAGAAAAAAGAATTGTTCAATGTATAACAGTGTAAAAACACGAGAATACAGCAAGAAGACAACACGAACGCTACTATATTGTCGCGGTACAAGGCGAACGATACACAGGTACACCTTAAGACAGCGAAAGCAGCGTGGATATAGATGTAGATCCTAAACTCGTAGTTCACACCCACCCTCGGGGATCGGCCAAGAATCGAGTAGCTTACCAAAAAAAGCAGCGTGTTCTCAACAGCTGAGCCACAAGATCGTATTCTTCGTTTTCAAGTAAAGGTAGAGGCCCACTGCTTGATGTCCACTAAGTCCCCCTTAATTCTTTATGTCCACATGTAAACTCGCGGCATTTACCTCCCTCTCAAAGAGCATCGCCCCGATGCGAAGTCAGTAATGTAGTTCCTTTTAAAGTTTCATGCAAGCACCCACTGACGTTAGGCATCATGCGCACTACGTGAAGGAGTTCAGGATGATGCTGGCGACGCCTCGTACTATAGGAATTGTCGGGAACGACTGCGTAAGTGACATCACTCAGTGGTCGCACCACTAAGTACTGTCCGAAGTATCTTCTTAAAAGCTTTTCGGAAAGTCCCTGAATCCGTACGGGCACCGAAACTCATACTTTGTCGTCAGTTTGGTAGACGACTGTTTTGCGGTGAGCATGGTAGCGGCCTGCATCGTACTCTTGCTGCTCGCAGATCTGTAAACGTGCAACTTGCCTAGCTTCTTCCGCGCGTTCCGTAAACGTGTCGGCGTCCGGGTCGATGTCGTCACTTTCGTGCGGTAACATCGCATCTAACATGTTTCGTACTTCCCGTCCATAAACCAGGCTGAACGGGGTCATGCGGGTCGTTTCTTGCTTGGCCGCGTTGTACGGAAACGTTATGTAAGGCAAGATTTCATCCCAATTTTTTTTCAACGTGTACATACATCAAAAGCATGTCTTCAATAGCTTTTTTTAGACGCTCTGTCTGCCCGTTCGTTTTCGGGGGCAGTCGGTAGTCTTACGATACGTTGTTCTATTCAGCATCAAGACAGGACCCAAAAAGCTGCGATAAATGCGATTCCTCTGTCAGCGATCACAATGGTTGTGCACCATGCCTCAGCACAATATTCTCGATGAAACATTTTTCCACCTCCGCTGCTGTAGCCCTCTAGATAGCCTTTGTCTCGGCATAACGGGTCAGATAATCCGTCGCAACGATAAACCAATGGTTACCTGCAGTAGAAGTAGGAAGTAGGCCCGAAATGTCCACGCCAATCTGGTTGAATGGAGTCGTTGGGAGCTGCACGAGTTGCAGGAGGCCACCTGGTTTAGTGGGTGGGGACTTGCGCGGCTGGCAGCCGAGACAGGTACGAACGTGTTGCTTCGAGGCTATGGTTAATGTTGGCCAGTAATACCTTTGCTGTACTCTGGCCAACGTTCTCGTGTAACCCAAGTGGCCAGAGGTCACCTTGTTCTTGCATGCTTTGAGTATTTTGGTGTGAAGGGCTGCAGGAATGACGAGCAGATAGGCGGATTCCGTCAACGAAACGTTTCTTTTGTAGACTACTCCACCCCGTCAACAAAACAATGACAACACTCTTGCGAAATCTCTTGGTGCCTCCTGAGATCTGCCATCTAAGAAGTTAATTAAGCCAAGCAACTCAGTGTCGTCACATTGTTGCTGCGCAATCGCGGTCGTGTTCAGGAAACCGAAAAATGCTGTTTCCTTCTCCACGAGTAGGGTTGCCGACTCAATAAGGAAACGGGACAGACAGTGAGCGTCCATATGTCGCCTACAAGACTTATGTACGACTGCCATATCGAACTTCTCTTAAGCATGAGCCTCCAACACGCTAATCAACCGGTATGGTTTTTAAGATTTGTTAACCAGCACAGTGAGTGGTGGTCGCTAGTTAGTTTGAAGGGGCGGCCATAAAAATATGCGCGAAATTTCGTAACCACCCATACGACGGTGAGACATTCCTTCTCAGTCGTGGAGTAGTTAGCCTCAGCGGGTATTAGCGTTGTGCTTTGTTATGACCGGCGTCGGGGCTTACAAGGGATCGGCGTTCCTTTTGATGTGCAAACAAGTCGCCGACTGGTCGGCAGCCTACGTCCGCCAGCTTTTGTTTTCCCTTGGCCGGATAGTGAGGCGTCTCGCCGCCCTGCACCGTAGCCGTTTGGGAGACAATTACAAGTGCAGCATCTTCTTTAGAAGATGACGGCGGTGGCGCCCGCAAATCGCCCCACTAACTAGGCAGGCAGCTAGGCAGACCACTTTCATCTTCTTTGCGGCAGCCCTTTTGATGGATGCCGTCATGAGCTTCAGACCCCTCGCCCAACGGCACACATCGATGAGGAAGAGCCACGTTCGTGCCACATGGCAGTGCAGAGACCACGCTTCAATACCTGATGTTCACGTGGGCCATGCATGCCCGTCACTTTCGCCGGTTGTGTGTGATCCGTGATTGGACAGTGCCATCTGTATGCATTCCTCTATCTAGGGATCTGGGCAGAAGATACCCAATTTAATGAGCCCCCCCTGGCTCATTCCGTTGTCTTTTTTGAGTGGAGAGCTTGCCATGTACAAAGAACACCACTATGTAACTAACCTTTCTTATTAGCCTCTATCTAATGTAAATAAACATCTGTTCTCAGTTTTCCCGTACATGCATTGCTCTTCGTTGTAAGGGATGAGTCCGATGAGGGGGCCAGCTAGCAACAACGAGACCCACCGGACCCGAGTCGCAACAGCTTGCACATGGGATTACCTTTTTTATGCCCCCTTGACGCTGCACAAGCACTGCTCCCAGACCACCATTGCTAGCATCAGTGTGAAGCTTCGTAGGGGCTCTCTCGTCGAAGTGGGCGAAGACTGGAGGTGTTTGTAGTCACTGGTGAAGATCGTTCCTCTTCGTTGTTCTTCTCAAAGGTGACGTCGTCTCTCGGGAGGTGAGTTAACGGTGATGCGATGCGTGCGAGATCCACGATAACTCGAGATCCACGATAAACTCGATAATATGCACACAGGTCGAGAAAACGTGTGACAGCCCTTTTATGGTTGGCACAGGAAACACTTCTATGGCTGCAATTTTTTCAGGATTGGGATGAACACATGGAGGGCTGATGACGTTATCAAGAAATTGCAGCTCTTCGCAGAAAAGTGACAATTCTGTGGCATGAACGTCATGTCCGCGGGCCGTATTGTTCGTAATAAAACGGGGTTTATTGGCGTGAGTAGCACTTGCACAGCAGGTCTACTGATGTGGAAAGCGGGTGGCAGCAACCAACGCAGGAAACGCAACGCTCGGGGGAACAGCTCGCGCTTGGCTCCTCTTGCTAAAGGCGTGGCCCACTGCGGCACATATTCTTCTTCCTCTCTACAATACCCCGGCGAAGAAGACAAGCCATCCTGGCAAGTCAAAGTGGCGAGATTAGGAGTGGGTCGTGAAAGGGCTTGAGACGACTCACGTGGACAGTCTCACGACCAAGGCATCGCCTGTCTGTAGATGGCGTGACCAGCTCGATCACGTACGTGACAGGAGATCGACGTTAGACGACGCGATAAGGACTGTGAAACTTGGGGGCAAACTTAGAGGACAGAACTGGGGAGTGGAAGGGCAGTCGGTGTCAGAGGAGCAAGCCTATGGCAAAAGTCTCGACTTGCTGGTCGCGGTCGTAGCGGTCTTTTTCGAATGCTTGCTTGTCCGAGGTGAATGATCGGGCTAACTGACGACACTCTTAAGCGTGGTGCATAATTTCAAAAAGAGGGTTGATCTCTCAGACGTCGCGACGATACGGCAAAATGGTGTCAAGGGTATAGCATGGCTCACGCCCATATATGAGAAAGAAAGGCGAGAAGCCTGTGGTTGACTTCGTCGCGGCGTTGTACGCATAGGTCACAAATGGGAGAATGACATCCTAGTTTGATTAGTCGGAATTGACATACATGGCGTTCGGTTGAAGCGAACCGCCTAGCGTTCGGTTTAAACGCTCAGTTAGACCATTGGTCTGCGGGTTGTAGGCTGTAGAGGTGCGGTGCACCATGCGGCATGCCTGAAGGAGTTGTACAACTTCGGATAAAAAGACACGCCCTCGATCACTTAATAGTTCACGTGGTGCGCCGTGACGCAGTACGAAGCGTCGCAAAACAAAATTGGCTACGTCACGTGCACCAGCCGTAGGTAGTGGAGCTGTTTCAGCATACCTCGTCAGATAGTCGACGGCGACAATGATCCATCGATTTCCAGTGGCAGTGTAAGGAAAGGGACCATATAGATCGATACCAACGCGGTCGAAAGGGCGCGCCGGACACGGTATAGGCTGTAATAATCCGGATGAATGGGCCACTGTCTTTCGTTGTTGGCATAATGAACAAGACCGAATGTATTTTTGTACAAAAGTGTACAAACCACGCCAGTAGTAACGCTGACGGATCCACCGATATGTTTTTAACACACCAGGGTGAGCTTGTTGTGGGTCGGCATGAAAATACGCACAGACATCAGACCGCATGTGGCGTGGTATAACCAAGAGCCATTTACGACCATTCGCGTGGTAGTTTCTGCGGTATAGTTGCGCGTCCCGTATCGATAAATGTGTGGCTTGGTTGCGAAGAGCGCGTGGGTACGCAGACGTTGAAGAGTCGGAAAGAATGTTAAGAAGAGATGTTATCCATGGGTCTTTCCGCTGTTCAGACGACATGCTTGAAATGGAAATGGGAGCGATGAAGAAGTTGGTGTCCGAATGCAGGTCTGCGGTGGATCTCACTGGTGATCGTGAGAGGGCGTCCGCATCAGAGTGTTTTCGTCCTGAGCGGTAGACGACACGAAGGTCGAATTCTTGTAGGCGCAGAGCCCAACGTCCAAGGCGACCTAAAGGATCTTTTAGATTTAGCGACGCAAACCAACAACGTGCGTGGAAATCGGTCACAACGTTGAAACTCTGTCCTACAAGTAAGGACGAAACTTGCTTAACGCCCAAACGATTGCGAGGCATTCTTTTTCAGTTACGGAGTAGTTCATCTCCGCTTTCGTGAGTGCGCGGCTTGCGTATGCGACGACGTACTCTGAAATACCGGGCTTTCGTTGCGCGACTACTGCTCCCAGACCAACGCCACTGACATCTGTATGCACTTCAGGGGGGGCACTTGGGTCGTAATGGCGTAGAATCGGTGGGGACGTAAGCAGGCGGCGCAGTGTAAGGAAAGCTTCGTCGCATGCTGGGGTTCAGTTAGAACGATTACCTACACTGTTGAGTAGTTGTGTAAGTGGGGCTAATATTGTTGCAAAGTTGTGGACGAAACGACGAAAATACGAGCACAAGCCACTGAAGCTTCTAAGTTGTTTGAGTGAAGTCGGCTTCGGAAAGTCGGCTACGGCTCGATGTTTGTCTGGGTCGGGGCAAATTCCATCCTTTCACACAACGTGACCAAGTATAGTAAGTTGGCGAGCTCCAAAGTGGCACTTCTTTAGGTTAAGCTGGAGGTTTGCCTTGGTAAGACACTGAAGAATGATGCAAAGACGGTCGACGTGGGTAGGGAAATCAGGAGAAAATACGATAACATCATCGAGGTAACATAAGCATATCTGCCAATTAAGGCCGCGTAAAATGCTGTCCATCATTCGTTCACATGTTGCAGGTGCATTGCACAGACCGAATGGCATAACCATGAATTCATATAGGCCATCCGGCGTAACGAACGCTTCTTTGGGACGGTCATACTCTGCCATCGGAACCTGCCAGTAACCTGAACGTAAGTCCAGCGAAGAAAAGAATTCGGCACCTTGTAGGCTATCGATAGCGTCGTCGATGCCGGGAAGAGGGTATACATCTTTCCGTGTAATTTTGTTCAGTCGCTGGTAGTCGACACAAAATCTAATCGAAACGTCTTTCTTCTTCACTAGCACAACAGGTGAATACTAGGGGCTAGACGATAGTTTGATGACACCGCGCTGAGGCATATCATCTACCTGCTCTGCAATTACACTTTGCTCCTTGGGTGATACGCGGTAGGGGCGTTGCCGCAAAGGAGGGTTCGTTGCCGTGTAGATCGTGTGAGCAACGGTAATTGTTTGAATCAGTGCCTTTTCAGGAAGGCCGAGTGAATCTCGGAATTCATGCAGAAGGGTTATTAGCTCGTCCCGTTGATCCGGAGGAAGCTTGCTGTTGATGGAACGATTGAAGATATCCGAGAAGTAGTCATCCCGCGTAAAAAGAGGAGTAACGGCGTTCAGTTGAAGTTGCTGGCCAGGGTCGTGGGACTCAATAGGCACAATTACGTTGTCATCAACAGAATGAACATAGCCCAGTGTTTCGTGAGCTCTTAAGGTGAGAGGGCATGAGCTAGGATTGCAAACGACAATTCCGGAAGTATCTTGGTGAGGTGGTAGAACGGCGTATGGCAGAGACGTACAGTGGCGGCGACTGAAAACGTCAGATGGGGAGAACACAACTGTGGAGCCAGACAATTCAGTGCGATTGACGGGGACAACAATGGCACTAAGAGAGGGAACATCTATGTCGGAAGCAACAAGAATCTTGCCAAGGTGAGTGAGCTCATTGTCGGTAGATGGCGCATCAGAAAACACAGAAAATTCCACCTGCACGCGAGCGCAGTCAATTACGGCATGGTGGCGTGACAAAAAATTCCATCCGAGTATCACGTCCTGGGAACAATGATCAACACGAGAAACTCGATGTGGTACAGGACGTCCTGAATGTTTACTCTCGCCGTAAATGCTCCGACTGGTCGAATTGGTTGCGCACTCGCGGTATTCAGCAAAACATCGGAAGGCGGCGTCGTTACTTTTCGTATCGAACGGCAGAGTTTTTGACTCATCACAGTTACGGCGGCACCCGTATCAACAAGCGCAACAGTTCGTAGACCTTCAACAAACACTTCAAAAACGTTTGCGGGGGACGGACGAGGACTTGTACAATGCGACGATTTCGCAGCTCGTGCCTCCGGAGCTGCGGCAGTCAGTTTTCCGTCTCTACGGGGTTCGGTCGGCGACGCAGAGGGGACAGAGAACGGTAGCGGCGTGGTGAGGACGAGCGACGTGGACCGAATGGTGGGTAGTCGGCAGTAGGGCGGCGGTCTAGTTCGGTTGGTGGCGGGTCGCGTTCCATTGATTGTCGGTCGCATTGAGGTGGCAGTTCTCGTTGCGCGTTGTACGGGGCCGCTAAAGAGTAGTCAGGGTACCTCGGAGGTGCAGCCAGGCCTGTTGCGAAGCGCCGGCGACAGAAGTGCGCCACGTGACCTGGATATCCACATGCGTAACACATCGAGCGATTGTCAACTGTGCGCCAAGGGTTTCTGTTATAGCGCTGTTGTGTTGCTGGAAATGGCGTCGTTGATACTCGTACAAGCTGGGGAGTTGGCCCAAGCGGAGGTCGTGACGGAGTAGTAGCAACAGCAGCGTAAGTCAATGGCGCGGTGACGGGTGCTGTCTGATAGACGGACGGCAGTGCCTCAGAGACGTGCGCCTGTATTACCTGCCTAATGGCGGACGCGAGACGCTCAGACGAGGGTTCCGTTGCCGGTAAATACGACAGGCACGAAAGTTGTCGGGCCACCTCCTCACGCACATATCGTTTGATTTCCGACATCATTGTGCTGTGGTCTCCACCCAGGCTCAATGCCGCGAGAGTTTCATCGGTAGCCGCTCACCGCCGTGTCATGACCCGTTGTCTGCGCAACTCCTCGAAGCTCTGGCTAAGAGTGGCGAATTCGGACACAGGTACGTGGGCCCTTGGCCAGCAGCATCTGGAAGGCGTCGTCGTCTGTCCCCTTCAAAATGTGTTTGATCTTGTCTGCCTCGATCATTAAGGGTCAAGGCGCTTACACAAGTCGAGCACATCCTCTATGTAGCTTGTGAAGCCTTCTTCCTGAAGCTGTGCGCGTCCCCGTAGGCGCTGTTCGGCGTGAAGCTTGCGTACCTCGGGGCTACTAGACACATCGGTAATGCGTAGCTTAAAGGCACCCCAAGTGGCGAATTCCGAGTGGTGGTTTTTAAACAAGAGACTCGCTACCTTTTTCAGGTAGAAGGGTACATATTACAGCTTCGGTGTGTCGTCCCACTTGTTGCTTGCGCCTACCTTTTCAAATGTCGACAGCCAATCTTCTACGTCTTGCTCATCAGTACCGTTGAAAAAAGGTGGATTGCGCACGCGTAGCACAGTGGGCACAATGACCATCGGAGGCTGGGTCGTACCTTGCTGGGTGTTTTCTTCAGCCATGTCTGGGATGGCAGGTAGTTTCCTGTTGCGGAGTTCCAGGTTGAATTACCCAGCACCTCCACCACTCTGAAACGGGGTTTACTGGCGTAAGTAGTACTTGCACAGCAGGTCTACTGATGCGGAAAGCGGGCGGCAGCAACCGACCCAAGAAACGCAACGCTCGGGGGAACAGCTCGCGCTCGGCTTGCTTGCTTGCTTGTTCCTTTCTTTTGTGGCTCTCACCCACCAAGGGGGATTGGCCAAGAAGCCGGTGGTTAATGCAAGTAAATACCTATAGATTTTCTAGATTATGGGAATATAAATACTGTGTTTTGACTGTGAAATTAATTTGGCGCAATGTTAAAAAAAGAAAAAAAGAAAAAAGGGGGGGGGAGAAATAATAGAATTTGTTAAATATCTGTGGTGGAATCGTTATATGAAATTCTCCTGAAAGTTGAATCATTGCAGTGTATCAGCTAAATAGTAAGTGGTAGTGTGACCAGTAAAATTCGAGAGCTGATGGCTGACTCAGCAAGGTAATCTTCTTGTGTTATATATGAAATCGCAGAGAGCCCCGCAGATGTTCCTGTCGCTATGTCCCAATGAAATGGCCCCAAAAGACAAAATATTGGGAGTATTAAGTGATATTCTTAATTTTCTGAATAAAATTTCGAAGCAGTTTTTTCTTTGATTTTTGAATCGGTGACATGTGATAAGAAAATGGTCGATATGTTCAGGTTCGTTACAGCTTGAGCACAGTGGGGATGGCACCAGACCAGACCTGTTTATGTAGAAATTAAGAGGTGGTACACGGCAACGTAATTCTGTTACCAAGACTTCCAATTTACGTGTGGGACACCATTTATTATTCCATGTGAAGTGCAGGTGCGAGAAATCTGGATTCGGTATCATGGTTTTTGATGAGTCTTCAAGAAGGGAAAGTTTTCTAAACCTCGCTGCTGTTACATAGGCTGTAGGAGGCATGATTGGCACAATCGGAAGATCAAGAGATGTTCGCGCAAGTTTGTCAGCCATCTCGTTTATAAATATACTACGATGGCCTGGCACCCATATCATTCGCACTAGACGGATGTTTGCTGGGATTATTGATTTAAAAGTCTCTAGTACTGCTGATGTCAATGACGATGATAAGAATGAACACACAGAATACGAGTCAGTCACTATCACAGCTGTCGAATGAGTCACAGGAAGTTTACGAATAGCTAGTATAACGGCCGGCTCCTCTTGCTAAAGGCGTGACCCACTGTGGCACATAATCTTCTTCCTTTCTACAGTAGGAATGCTTCAAGGTTTTCAAGGTGCTCGTCAAACGCTGTGGAGAACACTATAGGATGTCGTCCAGATATACTAAGCTAGTTTTCCTCTTCAACCAAGAAAGCAAGGTATCGATGAGTCTTTGAAAGGTAGCAGGTGCTGAGCTCAAACCTAAAGACAAGACCCCTTAAATTCATAAAACCTATCTTGGCTCACAAAACCGGTCTTCTCGCGGCCTCTCGGCTCCACCTCGATTCACCAATATCTACTCGACAAGTCCACAGAAGAGAAGTACCGAGCATGTCGAAATCTGTCGAGAGAGTCGTCTATACGGGGTAGTGGATGTTCGTCTTTTTTGGTCACCTGATTCAGCTTCCAGTAATCCACGCAGAAACGCAGGCTGCCGTGTTTTTCTTTAAAGAGGACCACAGGCGACGCTCAGGGGTTCTGTGAAGGCTGAATGACGTCATCTGCAAGCATTCTGTCTATCTGCTGTTGTATCATCTCGCGTTTTTTTCGAGCCACGTGATAAAGGTTCTTGTGAATACATCTCGCCGTTGCCTCGGTAATTATTTGATTATTGGTTAGAGGCGTGCGGCCAACTCTTGATTTTGTCAAAATGCAGTCTTGGACTTCGGCAAGTATCTCAAGGAGTCTGCGTCGCTTCGTTTTTCGGCAAAGTCAAGCTAACGCCCAGGAACAGGATCTGAATGGAGATTCAGCGCCTCGTCGACTACCTCCTAAGCAGCCTTCGGCATCTACGACATCGTCCAAGTAAGCTGACAGCCGTGCCTTGTGGAAGGTGCCGGTGCGCAGCACTATAACTGGTCAGCAGCAAGTCTGTGCTTCCAGCAGCAACTCTGAAGACACCTTTGTAAAAGTGAATTCAAGCGCGAACACACGACACGATCACTGACACGCACACACCCAGGCATGAAACACACACCTACGACATACCTAGTGTGACGTGAATGCCGTGGGTGAAGAAAAGCGAGCTTATTTGGTCTGAAACTCCTCAAACTGGGCAGCGGTGGCTACAGAAACACGCGTGCATGACCTAAAAGGGAGGACCACGTCGTCATCAGTAAGACGCAGTTGCTTTGGTCACGCCTCTGAAAAATTGGGTAAGCCCGAATTGTTGCAAAACGTAATCAAGCTCTCTGGGATGTTGATATCGGCACCATATTCTTGTAAAATATCTATGCTAAGGAATACATCTCTGCACCATGCGTTGATAACGGCGAACGACGCAGTGAAAAGAAGAACCTCTGATGTGGATTCTTGCTGTACATCTTCCAGACTGGCATGAACAACTCGCCCCCTGTCATTCTTATATGAGGGCCCGTCCACGATGTTTTCGCTTTTCTGAGGCTGTCGACGAGGCCCTGACTGATAATAGAGAAGCCGGCACTGGTGTCGACTAAAGCGGTCACTTTCTGGCCATCAAGAAGAACATGAAGGCCGGCAGTCAGAATGTCATTGCTTTCATGACTTTTCAGCTGCACGACGTTATGTCATCATGCAGTGGGGGCTTTTTGTCGTCATTTTTATGGCCTGCAGCCCTTCCCAACACCCTCAATATGCACCAAGGTGCATATTGAGGGTGTTGTCAGTGCTTAAACAATTAACAAATAAAATGGGTAGGAAAGTAGGTGCGTGATAAAACATGCATGTTTATATGACATGCCTTTATCATCATGCTAAAAATCTCGACTACAAACTTGCTCAAGGCTTATTTACGGCTCTCCCATATGTGTGTTTCTGAACTTGTGTCTTACAAAATCACAAATATTGACATGGTGACGCAAAAGGTGTTAGATTATTATAATGTAATTATTCAAACACTTGCACATTACAAAATGACAGCTGTTCACATTTTATTGCACAATCCATCTTCAGCTGCCCAGGCGACTCTAGTTCCTATGACAAAAGCGCGGTCAGGGCGCTCCTTCTCTGTAGCACATCGGTACCCGGAGGCCTCAAATAAAGGCAGAAGTAATTTCCAAGAGTCTCACAAGACAAACAGTCCAAGACACAACATGCTCCGTCATTCTGGAGTGCTTTTAGTTCTGTTGTGTAGAAGTCAGCATCAGAGCCCACTTCGTTTCCAACTGGAAACATGGTTGTTGGGAGTCCTCTAGGCAAAAAGCTGTGTAAACAACTTGACAGCATCTGAGGTCCTACAGCGGGTAGCACATACAACAGCTTTCACATACAAAAACAACTGGCATAGTAGAATCTCTCTCTCTCTCTCTCTCTCTCTCTCTCTATATATATATATATATATATATATATATATATATATATATATATATATATATATATATATATATATATATTGTCACAAGCAAGGCAACAGTGGGATTGGGGCATAAAGCGGTAGAGGGTCTATGTTTGGACGAAAAGACTACGAATTGGATAACGACTGGTCCCGTAATATCCTCGGGGGCCGCTGTTATAAAATAAACCGCTAGTAATGGTAGAGCGAGAAGCTCTGCGAATATGCCTGGGACTTCCCAGGTTCGTGGCGAATAATGTATTGTACCAAGAAGCGCGTTTGCCAACACTCCTCTGTTGATTCCGCATTTTAATGGTTCAAACCTTCTTAAAGTTCTACAGTTTACCGGCACGAAGATCTGAGTACGCATTTATCAGCGACCCTGACTCTTTCTTTCTTGCACATTGGCCTCGATTTAATACCTATCAGATAATTGTCGTTAAAAAGAAGCTTGATTGCATAAATGCACACATTGGCAAAGTAATTGAAACTATTTTCTTAACCCTCAACATTAGAATAGAGTACGATGAAATCTTCCCTCACAAGCCAATTTGCAATCTCTTAGATTTTGTACACTACATTAAAAGATTACTTGGTACATGCAGAAACGAAAAAATGTATTAGCTACAGATGCTTCTGTCAACAATGAAAAGGCAGGCGTAGGAATTGCATCTGATTTCCTTGGCTGGTCTTTTTCAGTAAGGCTTACAGATTTCACTCGTATATTTGAAGCTGAGCTAGTAGCTATTATTTTAGCTCTTTGAAAATATCCTACGACCGAGACCAGTGCAGTAATCCCAACAGACGCACTTTCGGTGTGTGCAGCTCTGACAACCTCCGAACAATCTCGTGCCCCAGCAGCGTTCCACACATTAGCACCACCAGCATTATAGACTCCTAAATTAGTGTGGGTCCCAGTTCACTGCGGATTACAATTAAATGAATTGGCAGATGCTTTGGCACGAGCATCACTTGATGGACCACTAATTTCATTACTTCCCGAGTTAGAATGCTTATCATGGGTTAGACATTGGAAATTCGCTATTTTTACAGAGAGTTTAGAAAATATCACGCAGTGGACAGATTATCAGCACCTCAAATTTCCATGGAAAGCCAAGTGGAGTCCATCAAAAACTTGAAGTTATAATCTCAAGATTCCGGCGCCATGTCCCCCCTATAGATTTCTATTTACACAGAGCTGGTCTGACACTTTCCCCCCATTGTCCGTTTTGCGAAGAATCAGAAACTATTGAACATCATTTTGGCTCATGTTTGAACTATGCATAAAGAAACGACTTCTAGATATTTCATTTGCGAAGCTAGGTTTAAGTTTAACCACAAAAAATGTTCTAAATTTTGTTGCCTCTGTTTTGGGAAATCGCCACAGAGATGCATTCAATGCGGTGTGTAATTTTATTCAAGACTCTAAACGTTTTTCAACATAAAATCCACGTTAACACGTACGCAAAAAATGGGTCGAAAATTAATTTTCAAATCTGAATAAATCCGTGACATACCAAATTATTCGGGTTTGGCAAAACCAGCTGTCTGGTCGGCTCCCAAAATCAAGGTATAGCTATTAGTGTCTATCTTGTTGATTTTTTTTCTTTCTACTGAATCTTTGGGTTCTTTCTTTTTTAATATAATGTCTTTACTCTACACTCCCCCCCCCCCTTTTTTGTTGTTGTAAGCAATAGTGCAATTATGTGTCCATATTAGACTATATTTTCTCTTGGCCAATCCCTAAGAGTGGGTATGAGCCATGAATTCTAGGCTACAAACAAACAAACAAACTGATCTTCTTTTATTTGGAGCCTCTACACTGGGTTTCAGCCACAGGGATGTCTTATTCGCCGTTCAAGAATACATCACTGTGACTAAACGATTTTCTTGCTAAATTGCTGTCTCACTATTTTTCTTCTTTTTTTTCTGCAAACTTGATATCGGTATTTCAAATCAAAATTAAGTTACAAAAAAAAATTGTAGGAATGGCGCAATGCTGAAAGTTTAGGGCAAATTCGCCTTATAATCGGCCAATCCCCTTTTTTGGGAACGAGCCATTTGCACAGGGAAACAACAACAACACCAACAAACTGGTCCCAGCCCACCAGTGTGTCAGTCATTGCCATCGCAAGTAAACATCGTAACTATCCGCAATTATACGTTTCCTTGTGAGAATATTGGTGGAGGTGCGGGGTAGGTGTGGCATGGGCATCCCCTGACGTGCTTGTCAAGAAAAAGGACAACACATTGAGGTTTTGCGTCGATTATAGACATCTCAACGAAGTCACTAAATAGGACGTTTACCTCTTACTAAGAATAGATGACGACCTTGACTGCCTTCATGGCTCAAAGTTTTTCTCGTCCATTGACCTTTGATCTGGTTATTGGCAGATCACTGTTGACCCACGAGACTGAGAAAAAAACAGCATTTGTAACCACCGATGGGTTCTATAAATTTGAAGTAATGACGTTTGGGCTTTTCAATGTGCCGGCCACTTTTGAGCGCATGATGAATTGCCTTCTGCACGGTTCAAATGGTCTACTTGCTTTTGCTACTTGGATGATATAATTGTTTTTTCATCGACGTTCGCGAGCCATCTTGAGCGCCTGTGCAGTATTCTCGAAGTATTCCGCAACGCTGGTCTCCAGCTGCACTCCTCCGATTGCCGTTTCAGCCATCGCGAAATAACTGTACTTGGTCACCTCGTTATTGCATTTAGGATACAGCCTGACCCAGACAAAATTCGCGCAGTGACTCAATTTCCCGTACCTTCTTCTGCTAAGGATGTGCGGAGCTTCCTTGGTTTGTGCTCATATTTCCGCTGCTTCATCCGGAATTTCGCCGATATTGCGTGGCCTCTCACCGAGCTTCATAAAAAAGACGTCCCATTTACTTGGAATTCGCCTCAACGTGCTGCATATTCAGCGCTCATTGCAGCCCTCATGACTACGCCAATATTCGCCCACTTCGATCAGACCACTCCGACAGAAGTTCGTACTGACGCGAGTGGCCACGGAATTAGTGCTGTTTTAGCTGAGCGTCAGCGTGGATGTGACTGTGTCATCGCCTACGCCAGCCGCCTTTTTTCCCCTGCCGAGAAGAACTATTCCATAACAGAAAGAGAGTGCCTTGCTTTTGTTTGGGCTGTCACTAAAATTCGCCCGTACCTGTTCGGTCGCAGTTTTACTGTTGTAAACGATCATCATGCGCTCGCTGGCTTGCGTCGCTCAAGCATCCCACGGGACATCTCGGTGGTTGGTCTTTCCGCCTTCAAGAATACACGTTTAGGTCGTGTCAAAATCTGTTCAACTCCATCAGGATCCCGACTGTCTGTCACGGTATCAAGTGGATCCGCCATACGCCACTGAGAGAGCTACTGAGGCTTGCGTCTTATCAATATCAGGCTTTCTTGATATCGCTTCTGTGCAAGGGCGCGACCCGGATTTATTTCCCATCATAGAAGGCCTAAGTTCCGCTACTTCACCCACTTCTCTGAACTTGTTTTTCCTTCATGAAGTGGTTCTCTACCGCCACAACTTGCGCCCTAATGGTCCTGATCGCCTTCTCGTCGTGAATTCCCATTTGCGTGTAGATGTTCTCCGACAGCTTCACGATGAACCTGCCGCTGGTCACCTGGGAGTCACCCACATTTATGATCGTGTCCCGGCGCCGTTTTTTTTCTGGTCACGTCTCTGTGCAAAAGTATGTCACCAGCTGCGACCTTTTTCAACGCCGAAAACGACCAACATCGCTTCTAGCTGGCCTCCTTCGCCCTATTGAGATCCCTGCTGAACCGTTCTACCGCGTAGGTCTTGACCTTCTCGGGCCATTTCCCACTTCTGCATTCCGGAATAAATGGGCTGCCGTGGTGACCGACTACGCGACACGTTACGCGATCACCCGCGTTCTCCCAACCAGTTGCGCTACCGATGTCACCGACTTTCTACTACACATCATTTTTCATCGCGGTGCTCCTCGACAGCTTGTTACTGACCAAGGCCGATACTTTTTATCTCGCATTGTCCAGGGTCTTATACGTTCGTGTTCCACGAACCACAAGTTCACAACGGCATACCATCCACAAACTAATGGACTTACAGAGCGCCCGAATCGCACTATCACCGACATGTTGTCGATGTATGTTTCGCCAGGCCACCGCGACTAGGACGCAACGTTACCTTACGTCGCATTTGCTTACAACTTCTCCAATACATGGCACTGCAGGCTATTCTCCGTTCTACCTTCTTTATGGACGTGAACCCTTTCTGCCTCTCGATACACTCCTTCCCGCTCGTTCAAGCTCCCCTGTCACATACGTCCGCGATTTTATAGAACGAGCCGACACAGCACGACAGATTGCCCGAGAACGACTCACGCTTTCTCAAGCTTCTCAGAAAGATTGGTACGATCGTTACCACAATGAAGTTTCGTATGCACCTGGTTTACTAGTACTCTTGTGGACCCCCTGTCGTCACATGGACCTCTCAGCAAAGCTCTTATTTCGCTATGACGGACCATACAATGTGCTACGAAAGGTCACAAACCTCACCTACGAGATACAGCAAGTCGCCGATGAAGCGCACTCAACGCCACCGTCATTTACTGTTGTGCACGTCGTAAAACTGAAGCTTTATATGTCGCCCAACACTACGCTTTCGTGACAAGCACCGGGTCGGTGCTTTAACGCCACGGGGTTGCGCCACAAGGCAGTAGTGGAATTGGGGCATAAAGCAGTAGAGGGTCTATGCTTGGAAGAAAAGACTACGAAGTGGATAAAGACTGGTTCCATCCCGCCAGTGTGCAGTGTGTCAGCCATTGCCAACACAAGTAAACATCGTAAATATCCGCTATTATACGTTTCCTTGTATGTATATATATATATATATATATATATATATATATATATATATATATATATATATTGTCATGACCAATAAAGACGCTGACCATTCGGCGCGCGGGTAGCTAGAGGAAGGAAGAAAAGAACGAAGTCTGAACAGAACAGCTTGCCCGACAAACAGGTTTTGTCTTTTTTCTCTTCATTACAATGGCGCTGTCTGACGAGTGAACCGTCTGCAAAAAGCCACCGGATACGTGTCTTCGTGGTTCATCGGCAGCTTGGGCTTCTCCATCAAGGAACGCCTTTCACGCTTCCTTAGCGATGGGGTCCCACCCACCACTTCAGCCCCCTTCAGACCACCTGTGGAAGGCGTCCAGGCCTCCCCTGTGGTTCTATGGCATGACCTGATGGACACCCTGCCACCGTTTCACTGGCAGAGATCCACACCGGCTTCTGTCCTTTGAGAATGCCGCTCACGCTTCCCATGGCCTTCATTCCCATTGCAGTATTCTTCCAACATACGAGCCCCCACCTGAACGCCGTCCTAGGCTTCTCTGCTCGTCAATCTCGCTGGCGTAAGTGGTGCAACCGCTACTTACCTGAAGACTGCGATCACTGACTCTTCGGGCTTCACACCCGACAGCGCCGCGGACCTGTTGCGTACAATCGCGTTACTCTTCGTCGAGACTAATGAACTTACAGCATCCATCTGCGAGCGAGCTCCAACAATGTTGCCAGCATTGTGTGACATTAACGTAGTGTTCGATGTAGCTGCTTCACACGACCTTGAGGCAAACACACCGGAGCAACGCAGGGAGCTTCAGTCTTCTCTCATCGAGCACTCACACCGGCTCGACTGCTTCGCGTCGTTGATCTCTGTGTTGCCACCTGCCACCCCACAATCCCGAGCACTCTGCGAACTACCGGAATTACATTAGGTCCGGAACGACGCCGACAGCTGGGTGGCAATTGTAAAAGCGCTAGCAATGCACGCGGCCTGGACAGAGAATCAGAAATATCATGTGGTCATAGACCGTCTTCAGGAAGGTGCAGCAGTGTGGCACCGGTATGAAGGCTGGAAGCAGCAGTCATGGTCGGAGTGGAGCTGCAAGCTCATAGCTGCTTTTGGTCGTAATCCTTACCACCTCTCCACCACCACCTCATCCAACCTGGCCGGTATCGAGGAGCAAGCTCTAGGGGCCTTCTATCTCGAGGCTGCAGCTGTGTGCTGCAGCTTACCACACGCAAAGTTAGACACTTTGTCGATACCCGAAGCAAGTTCACTGCGGCCAGAGGCCGCTACCGAAGTTGAACATCTTGAAGGGCGTGGCTCCAACAAAACAGCTGCAGAGAATCATCTAGACTGTGCTGCATTGCCCTTCACCAACGCCCCTCCATTCGCACACCGAGCTGAAGTGGAGCAACACCTCGACGGTCCCTCGGAGCCCTCCGGACACGCAGCACAAAGCTTCTCCGCCTGTCCTATGAATGACGTCAGACGCTGGTTCGGCACGCCACTGCTGCTCTCAGTACCCGCGCCGTTACGCGACGCCGTCATGTCAGTGGAAGAGGCTGATACCACTCCTCATACAGCTCAGTTAGAGAAGCCAGCCCCAATATCACCTTTACTGAGGGAAGTGGAGACACCAGCATTGCCTATGCTTAAACTGCCTATGGTCATGGCGCCGGTAGAGCCCAAAGTAACCACTGCTGGTCTCACTGACCAAGATCATGAGGAGATAGTTGGCGCTTAAGATGCAGACAGGAGCCAATACGATGACAGCTTCACAAAATGTCCTGCCGTAGATGCCAAAACTGGCCGTAAATTATGTTTTCTGCCACACATCTCAGAAGTTGCGTACCCATTCTCGATACAAGCCAAGGTACCCAGAGCGTCTTTTGGGATACTCATTTGGCTACCCTCGTCCGGAGTTCAACGTCCGCCACTGATTTTGCGGCTCGTCCGAAGCGCGCTGTCAGGTGCATGTTTAGCGGCTTCCCACAGAGAGTCTCTGCATGGCCGAGACCGACCACAACGATGCAGCCAGTCTCGACCTCCCGATAGACTTGTGGATGACTCTGGCACCCAGTTTCAGCGTGGCCGAGGCCGACCTCCGAAATGCGGCCAGTATATCGACCACCAGATCACCTTTGGCAGATACCGCGACCAAATCGCGGCACGGCCAAGAGCGTCGGCCGCAACGGGGCAGCCAGTGCCCGTTGCCTGAGTCCACAGCACTTATTCAAGAGACATAGTGGCGTGCAAAAAAAAGCGGCCAGCTCGAGGCAGCGAGTGCCGTCCACCAGAGACGCTTCCCCCATACCATCGTTCTGTTGCATTGTGGTCCGGGCTGACCACCACGATGCAGCCAAGCCCGCCCACCAGAAACTTTGCCGCCGGCTCCGCGTGCGTGCAGTCATGGCCGAGTGTCAAGACCAAGAGAGACGCTGGCGCTTCGGCGCGCGGGTAACTAGAGCAAAGAAAAGAAGAATGAAGTCAGAACAGAACAGCTTGCCTGACGAACAGGTGTTGTCTCTTTTCATTTTGTTACAATATATATATATATATATATATATATATATACAATAAACAATTCAACAATGATTCAGCATGATGAACACGTGAAACATTAGTTAAGTTTGAGTAACAAAGCTATTCATCAAGTAATTGCTTACATCCGATTTGAACAAAGCGAATAAGGCACTGAAGTCAATTAGGGTTTTTAAACAATTATAAAGCGCTAATATGAAATATTCTAGTCAAGCTATACAGTGATGTGTCATGTATGTGGTACTTGTGTTTACCTGTTATGTATGCGGTAGTTATAAGTATATTTTTTCTCTTCATACCTAAATCTCAGTATGTTGCAGTCTAGCTGTTGTTCGCGTTCAAATTAATATTACTTTACATTAGCATCTGAGTCAGAAAATTTATGCTAAAAATTTTGTAGATCCCACATACTTTGGGAATCAGTGTTTTGCAAAGCACGCGCATGCAAGGTGACAGTATTTCGATTTTTTATTGAGTAATCTTATGAAGTAGAGCTCAATATATGTACAAATCTTCGAACACACATAATTAAACAGCCGCATATGTTTTATTTGTTATGAGGAGATGTTACACCCGTGACAACATTAGCCGTTATTTGCAGTTTCGTAACGACGCCAACAGAAACATGGATATTAGCCACACTAGAAGTGGTAGGCTGGTATGAAGCGCAGGCATTTTTTCTTGGACTTTCGCGGACAGTAGCCCCCAACTCTGCTACACAAATACCTCACAGGATGGTGCCTAACTGCAACTGACGTTGATTTGGCATGACGGCTGCATCATTAGAGGGCATATGTAACAGTTATAAAAGTTGACAACCAGCACTGCAACTACAGTTGATGTTACATGAACATTAAGGTCTATTTGAAAAGTATATCCAAGGCCGGGCATGGCTTTGTGGTAGAATACTTGATTGTCAAGCAGAATACACGGGTTCATTTCCTGCTCGTACAAATTTGATCTTTGCATTCGTCCGGTCAATGCTGCCTATGTTAGCTTTTTTTCACCATTT
Source organism: Rhipicephalus microplus (assembly GCF_013339725.1). Classification (NCBI taxonomy): domain Eukaryota; kingdom Metazoa; phylum Arthropoda; class Arachnida; order Ixodida; family Ixodidae; genus Rhipicephalus; species Rhipicephalus microplus. Next base: position 200,285,359 of record NC_051168.1, on the reverse strand, counting down.
CTAGTAAATATAAAACGTATGGGCAGATATAAACCATATATCACCTGTGGCACATACCCGTGTACTAGTGGCATATACCTGCTTCCGGGTATGTGGCACTGTGTTTTGGCAAGTGTTTGACGAGGTATGGGACGAGACTGTGAAATTATTCATGTCATGACCAGCGCGTCGTGTTTGACAACCCCTCTTACCCTGCTGTACAAATTCTCATATACCCAAAGTTAAGGGGCTGATGATGAAAGCCCCCAGACTTGTGCGGTTAGATAGATATTTATGCAGATAGAAGCCAGAAGTGCTTGCAGTACGCAAGGAAATTCTCCGTACCTAAAAAGAATTTTATTGTCATCAACACCCATGAGAAGTTTTGGTAAATGGGTGACAACATATCAATAAGAAATATATACTATACACAAGAAAGGCCCCATCATTGACCCCTGGGGCACCCCCATATTTTATAGAGATGCGAAGTCGCTGATAGTTTCACGCTGCTGCATAATGCAAAGCTTTTAATGAGTTCAAAGGCAATCCAATGTGCACCCTAGTCATGCAGTTTGCACAGAGTATTATGATTCAGCCAGTAAAATGCTTGACTTACTTCGATAAATAAGCCAACACTCAAAATTTCGTTTTCTGTGTTGCACGGAATTTCTATTTTCAACTGCAATATTGTCATTTCAGTAGGGTTTTCTTTCGAGAAGCCCTACTACGCAACTCCCTAATCATTTAGTTAAAGGTTAATGAGCCCTTCAGTTATAACAATCTCAAGTACTTTAGACAAGATGGGCAGAACGAATATCAGTCGGTAGTTAGCTGTTTCGGGAACAACTTCACCTTTATACATGGGTTTCCCACATAAAACTTTAAGATGAAGAGTAAATGTGTTGCTTGCATTTGGTTAACTACAAATGGTAGCGAGAGGGTTATGATATGAGTGTTCTTTGGCATATATAGGACCACTTTATGTAAAACCTACCGCCAGTGTAGACAGACGTGCTTTTTTGCTTTAACCAGAACAACATTTCATTTGCGACATCGGGCAAAACACACCACTATTTTTCAAACCAGGCTTCTTTTTTCTTACTCAGCCACAAATGTCAATATTGTCACAAGGTAATGGTTCTTCCATCACCACACAAAAATTTGGGACAGTGTCAAAAGGCAAATCCTCATCTGGGACGCCTTTCATGCCAAGATACTTCGCCATTGAATACAGTTTCAATTGTTTATTTTCATCTGAAGTAGCTCATTTTCCCTGGAATTTTTTAAACTCTTTCACGGTGCCACAGGCTCTTCAAGCGCAGCCTTTATTTCTAAAGAGAGCGCGGCTTCGTTCCACACTGCTTGAAAGACCAAAGTTCAGCATGAATTTCGCAGTTGAAATTCTGAAGTGCTTTGGGAAGATAATTTCTACTTGCCATTGCAAACAATTCACAGGAAACACTGGTACTCTTGCTTGACGGGAGTGCATGCAGTAATATTTTAACAATTAAAGGATGAAATAAGAGTCCCACCTATGCAAAATTATTTTGGCGAGCACAGTGAAGAAGGCACAGACTACTCCCAAGCTGAGGAAAATATTAAGACCACTTCATATATGTAGGCAGCGCCCAGTAGCTCAGTGAGTCACAGCGCATGAGCAGAGTGAACATGGGTAAACACAGCTGATGCTAGAACAATGGTGCAGAGATTTCTCGTACTTGAGCCTCTTGACCGTGTCAGAAACTTTCTTTGATCAGTCTGACTCACACGAAAGGACAGACCATGCCGAAGAATTTCTGCAGCTCTGCAAAAAGTTATTTTGCTGAGCGTTGTGAAGACTGCTTGCACTGCTTGCCAAACTGCAGTGAAGGGCTAGCAAGACATGGCCAACATATTCAGTGGCATGCAACTTCAAAAAGGGCATGCTGCAAAATGAATTCAACAAAGAAAATACTCTTGCAGCGTTTTTATATGTTTGATGTCATATATCAAAATTTTATTTCACCCTTTTTGCTCACTCATGCACGAATGTGCCCCGTGTGACTCGCTGATTCAATCTGTTGAACAGTGTGCCATTCAGATGTTTTATTGATTGTTATAAGTACTCTTTCTTTCGTGCACAGTTGACACTTAGAATAATCTGAACCCTACTTTGAAGCGACTATCACATGCGCTATTTGTTAAACGAGTGTCCAGTTATGTAATTTGATAATAATAATTTTGCTGTTGTTTCTTTTGTTTCATTTCATTGCTTGTTAAACAAATGTATATTTACGTAATTTTACGTTTTTTTTAATTTCTGCTGCTTTTCTTCGTTTATTGTTACCACTCCTGCAATGTCTCAAACATGAGACAGCAGCATCTGTAACTAAAAAATTGAAAATAATAAAACGCGAAAATTTAAGTCTTAGAAAAAGACAACCGCTGTTACGTTTAAGTGTCGACTATGTGTAATTAGGAGGTGGGCATGTTTGAGTATTGTTGTTAGCTGCAATCAATAAATACCTTATTGCAGCTGGCCAAATGTATGCTTTAGTGCTTCCACAAAGGCACATTTGCATATCAGTACTGACGTAAGATACCCATGTGATGTGTTTCTTAAGGGAATGTCATGCAAGAAGCATCATATGACTTTTATTACATAAAATTGCAATACCTCTGCATATACATGACAGTGTCCGCAAAAGCATCTACTGCAGACAAAACATAACATTAAAGGAACATTAAAGGAATACTGACACAAAATTGTTGCACTTTGTGCTTTTTCTTATTGCAGTGGGTAGCTCAGACCCATTTTCTATGGCTAAAGATCTGGTTTGGAAAGGTGTGTAGTGGTTGTTTATTAAGATATGTCTTTAGAGCACCCAGCTGCTGTTTCGGTTTTGAAAAAGCACTGAGCTGGGCAGGAGCAGTGCCGGTAGCAAGGTAAACGCAACTGACCTTGCGACCACGCAAAACTGTGATGAGGCGAAGAGTGCAAAAGTATGCAGAAGCCGGCACCACACTGACAGCAAACACACGCAAAACCGAAGACAGTGAGGAAGGAATCACAATCAGTTTAAGCACCGCATGTGCCATAAATCAGCGAGCATAAAACCGTGTCATAGGTTCGTTTACACCGCCACCACATTGAGGTCGGTGTGGCAAAAGGCTTCGCGCCTTTATCAGTCACGGGGCATGTACATTAAAATTGATTCTAAATATGTTGTATGCTATATTTCTCCATCATATTTTGTTGATGTTAAGTACGTCTCTAGATAAATCTGTCTCGCTCATTATCTCGCCTTCGTGAGTAGAAGTCAGATCTACTTTAAATTGTGCTTTCTCATCAGTATCGTCATATGTTTGTGTGTATGCGGTGTAGCATGTTATTTTTTTATTTTCCACTCTTTTCTGTACCTGCTTCAGTTGCCCTGTTTATTAATAAGTAAGGTTTGATGTCCGAAAACCACCATATGATTATGACAGTCACCCTAGTGAAGGGCGCCGAAAATTTGCCATCACCTTTGGTTCTTTTACATTTACTCAAATCTAAGCACACAGGCCTACAACGTTTTCGCCTCCATCGAAAATGCAGCCACCACAGCCGGGATTGGATCCCGCAACCTCTGGGTCAACAACTGAGTACCTTAGTGACTAGACCACCGCGATGGAACTTCAATCTCTCTGTTGCCCTCTGTAGGGTAGCAAACCGGTTTTTCTGGTCTCCATAACCTCCCTGCCTTTCTTTTTCTACCATAGCTTCTTATTAGTACAACAAATGCAGCTTCCATCAAGCTGCTACCATTGGGGCGATTGTTTGAAATTGGGTTTACTGAATGAATATTAGGTGCAGCTTCATTGTGATCACTGATCTAAGTTCTTCTAGTTGACTAAAAAGACAATACTTTTCAAGAAAAAGCACATGCTGTCTAACGGTCATAGGGGGAAAAGCTTGAAATGCTTAGACAAAACATCAATCTTGGGCCATCACAATAATGCAGGCAAGCTTCTGCAATTATGTCCAGTAACCATGATTCCAGACACTATTGCTAGCTACATAAAGCAATTGTTCCTCAACATGACGTAATGGCAGCATATGAAAGAATTGAAAAACAGCACGTAACAAAGGGCAGTGACAGAGACGGACGAAGCGCTGAACTTACAACCAAAGTCTTTATTTTATACTGGGGGTATATATAGCACACAAAACTTGAAAAAGAGGGAGAGGACAGGAAGGACGTGGAACTTTTGTTAGGTTTGTACGAGCCTGAAAAAACTTGTGATTTAGCTAGCATTCTCTTGACAAATACGCGATTCCCTCGTAACGAGCATTATTAGAGGTGCACTGACACACATATCTTTCTTGTCGATTCGGACCGTCTCCTAAATCTCTCTTGCTAGTTGATCTCTGTATCGTCGAAATATTGTGCACCTTCGATAACGTTCCTCACCAGAAAATTCGCGTATTTGTCAAGCGAACGATAGCTTAATCAAAGTTTCTTTTCCAGACACATACAAACATAAGAAAACTTCGACGTCACTCTTCTTTCTCTCCTTTTCAAATGTGGTATGCTGTATATACCCCCACTTATGGAATAAAAACCTTGGTTGTAAGATCAGCGCTTCGTCTGTCTCTGTCAGTCCTGTGTTATGTGGTGTTTTTAACTTCGTTCATTATGTAGGAACCGGCAAAAATAAGCACTTTAGTAAAGGCAGCATAATGACATTGTGCTTAACCGGCTTCAATATGATAACGATGAGGCCTACACAATATTGTCCTTTGTATGGTAATGACAAATAATGTGACAATAACCTTTAATACGACATCACAAACCTTGCATCCTACCATGCGGTACAAGTACCAACAAGGTGGTTTCAGTGATGTCGGTGCAAGCCAATACACATTGTAGTGCCATCATCACCATCATCATATTTTCCATCACCGCGCCGCGTCTCTCGCGCAGCTGGCGCGAGCTCGAGCTGCGCGAGAATTAGAACGAGCTGACACGCCTGGCGTGGCGGACGCTGGTAGCCGACGTGGCTCCGCTTCAGGCCTGCAATAAAGTGGCGAGATCGGCACGGCCCCATCGGCCACCTTCGACGTCATCTCACGTCTCTCCTTCTCTCGCCGCTACATTGGTGACCCGGAGAACACGCCCTTCGCCGAGCCGCCCGCAGCCTTACGACGCCCTCTGCACTGCGGTGCTCGCCCGCAGCGGCAACACATACCGTCCGCTTCCGTTTACCCGCACCAGGCAGGTTTCCCCGGCGTCGCAGAGCAAGGTACGAACGCAAGCGCACGCAGAGCAAGCGACGGCACGTGACACCGTGGCCCTCGCCGTTTCCGCGACCACCAGCTCAGACGTCTCGGCCTCCTCGCCGCAGCTGCTGGTCAGCTCCTCGACGGTGCCCCCTGCCGCTCCGCCACCTGCCACTGGTGCCAGCAATGGCCTGCCGGGTGCCTCGCCACATTCCACTCGCACCTCCCCGGCCAGCAGCCGACCACCCTCGGTGTCCCCGCTCCCCGCCCCTGTCCCTGTCTCTGTTTCGTGGTCTATGACGGGCCCCAGCGCCGTGTCTTCGCGGAGCCAGAGCCTGCCCTCATCGTCGGCGTCGACACCGGCAACCACCAAAGCAACTGCCACCGTCGCCCCTCTGCCCGTGGCGCCGCAGCAGGCACCTGCGTCGAGACCCGGCGTCGCACAGGTGGTTTCGGCCAGCTCAGTCCTCGCACCTCTGGTGCCCCCCTGCTCATCCAGCCGAAACAGCCACAGATCCTGCCCAAGCTGTCGAGTGGCAGCGCGAACATGACGACGCCTTCGGCAGCGGCGACCACCCGGTCCCAGTCTCCCCGGTCGGCCCAGCACAAGGCCACACCGCGGCCCGCGCCTTTACCGGCGCCGCAGCCTGCGACCACGGTGCAGCGCGGAGCCGCGATTGGGCTCAACACGGGGAGTCCGCTGCTCATCGGGAACCCCGCGGCAGCGCAGCCGGGCATGTTTCCAGCTGGACCTGCGCACGGCACTTTCCTGCTGAACCAGTACATTCCGGGCCTGGGCCACAGCCCGATTCTGATACAATGCACACTGGGGCAGACCCCGAGCTCTCTGGGACAGATACAGGGAGTACAGCTGGCCCTGCGGCCACCCCATGCCACGGGCCTGACCCTGGGACCTCAGACGGGGCCCAGGCCCCATGGGGAACATCCAGGACCGCCTGGCACCCCGACGCTTGTCATTCCACAGAACCTGGGGCCAAGGCCCAACATATTTCTGGCACTGCCACGCATGATGTCGCCCCCCTCGTTTGCCATAGTCCCGGGACAGCCACTGACGCTGGAACAGCTGCAGGCCATGCTGCCCACGCAGACCATGCTGGCCCAGCCCACACTGGGTGCGTTCCAGACAGACCAGCACCAATCCCTGGTGCAGATACCGACGTTCACCCAGCCGCAGATACTGGCGCATGCCCACCATCACCACCACCACCACCACCATCATGGCGCCCTGCCGGGACCTCTAATCTCTACAGGCGGCAGTATAGTGTCCTCTGCACCCAGCGCCAACATTGTCACCCACCATCCTGTCATGACCTCGCGACACACGGTCCACTCTCGGCCTTTCCGACCAGGTCACCGTGAGACCCGCTTGTCGGCTACCACAGCGACCCGGCACTTCCTCCTGCGTCCTCTGCGCAACTCCCAGAGTCGCCCACCAGAGACACACTGCTTACCGATGGCCTATAAACGTTGACAACCTGGACTTGCCAAATGAACACTTTATGGATTGCCGTTCATGTATATAGCATTTGTCACTCTCTTTCTTTTTCACATGGCGTTCAAATCGCGCAAAGCGCTAGGGGGGGAGCCCTGTAGTGCTATCATCACCATTATCATTTTTTCCATCACCGCGCCGCGTCTCTCGCGCAGCTGGCGCGAGCTCGAGCTGCGCGAGAATTAGAACGAGCTGACACGCCTGGCGTGGCGGACGCTGGTAGCCGACGTGGCTCCGCTTCAGGCCTGTAATAAAGTGGCGAGATCGGCACGGCCCCATCGGCCACCTTCGACGTTATCTCACGTCTCTCCTTCTCTCGCCGCTACAACATCAATCGCTTGGCGAGGATTATTTTTGACTATCTTTTATTGGTACGATGCAGAGAGCCACAAAAAACGCAGTCTAGGTTTTTGTTACATTCTTAGATAAGTAAAGTGTCGAATTTTACATTTCAGAAGCAGCATGTGCAAGACTTAGGCATGCATACCTTGATGTATATGTAAACCTATTGTGTTTTGAGCAACAAATGAGGTATTCATAGCCTGAACATACCACAGGTCTATCGAATATCTGTAGCAAAGGCCTAAAGAATTTACTATATGAGATAAAGCAGCTGTGCCGCAGACCGTCTGCTTGTAATTCGAGAATGTGATAAGAAGTTGTAGTACAAATATGTTTTAGGATGTTTGTAGACGTAACGGTATGCCGTGAAGTTTTAACGCCAAAGCGGAGTGAGGCGCGTGCAATTTTTAAAAACCAGAACAACCTAATGGTAGGTGACATAGAGGGGAAATAATCGGTATCATGGCGATTGCGTTCGAACGGGTGAATCACTGCTAAACCTAGTGCTTGCATATCTTAGGTACGGCTATTCAGCCACTCATAAACGAAATGTATTGATCCAGGTGTATTTGGAGGCTTCGCTAGCCACATATAGAGCACACTGTGTCAAGTTCACGCACACGTAATCGACCTGATTATCATGGTAGTTTAACAATATACTTGCCTGGTGGATGAAAACACAATGTTCACACCAAAAAAACACATCTAGCTTATAATAGTCACACACAATTAATAGTGCTGTAGCTGTTGAAATTAAATTGTGTAATATATAAAACTTCAGATACTTCTTTGACGCACAAAACGAACGATGCCGCGCAAATACCAACGCGTATTCTTCTTCGTTGTTCTCAATTAAATACGCTAAGGTCTAATTCAACGCGCAGTCCTCGAATGGCGTCCGACAGCATTGCGATAACACAGTCATTCATAGCGTGCAGGGCATCGATCCACTTATGTTTCGGGCAACCACCGAATCGCAGCCGCACAGCGGACATTGTTTTACGGTCACTCCTCTCCCGCCCCTCCCCACATAAAAAAGCCCTTCCGCGCATGATGGATGGATGTGGGGTTTAACGTCCTAAAACCACCATATGAATATGAGAGACGCCGTAGTGGAGGGCTCTGGAAATTTTGACCACCTGGGGATCTTTAACGTGCGCCTAATTCTGAGCACACGGGCCTACAACATTTCCGCCTCAATCAGAAATGCAGCCGCTGCAGCCGGGATTCAATCCCGCGACCTGCGGCTGAGCAGCCGAGTACCTTAGCCACTAGACTACCGTTGCGGGGCATCCGCGCATAATGCCACAGAGCTTTGACTTGTCCCTCATAAAATCAGGCATGCCAAAAGGCTCGCTACGTTATTAAAAACTCACGTATGGTCTACTAGTTTGAAAAACTTGGTTCACAATGTTATTATAGCGCTTACGGTGTTAAACAAAGCACCGACAGTAGGAACATGCACTTACCTTTTTAGTTTGACGAGCAGTCGACGATACGAAGCAGCCGATCTTCTCTTGAGTATAGTGCATATTTGTAACAAACAGCATTAGTAGAACATTAAAGACAGTGCAAGCACACTTTGAACAACAAAAGAAATTGACTTCGAATGCTCTGCACACGGCCGCTGTGGTCATGTAAGAAGAAAAAACCAAGGAGAGGGCATGACATCATATTTGTGAATCTACCGCATCGAAAACCTCCTAGCGGTGAATCAGATAAACACTTCGCGATTTCTGACGAGCAGACGCCGCAGCCATCGCAGCGGTCATGTAAGTGGCGCCGGCGGAGTGGTAGGCGTTTTTTGCCGGCGGTGAGGCAATTCACGAGTGTTGCTTCTTTAGCGTGTTCTTTTTTAGGAAAGCTGTGCAATGCCCAGCTTTAGTGTATACTCGGTGCGAATCGCGTGCACTGCCAAATGTACCTGGTGGCACTTTTCACGTATGTTCGCTTCACTGTTGGTCAATAATGCATGATATTTGCATTTGGAACTCTCAGCTGCACTTATTGTGTTAACTAGGAACACACTCGATCTTTTGTTTTTATTGCCCTCGCTGCGTATTAGTTGTGTGCACATTGGGGGGTGGTGTAGCGATGGGGAAGCGATTTTAAATGAAAAAAAGAGAAAAGTGAGCCCATAAACTGTCTCTCAGGGGGAGGATGCCTCAACAGTAGCTCACGGGGGGTGTGGGTAAGGGAGGGATTAAAAGGATAGAATTAATAGGTAAAGAGGTAGAGAGAGAGCAAGGAGAAAATGGGGCACAAGGACAGTGGATGACCATAGTAAGGAGAAGAAAAAAAAGATGGAAACGGTCGCAGGAGTCCGAGGATGGGGCACCACTGCCGAGACCTCTCGTAAGCTACAGGAAGGTGGCGTAGGGCGAGCCCCGTAGGCCAGAGCTAGGCTGTCATCGTCGTCGGGCACCGGCGCCAGGTGGCGTAGGACCAGCCCATTTGGCCAAAGCTTCACTCTCGTCGAAGATGGCAACGACACAACCGGTCGGCACGGAATACAGCGAGCGAGTGTGTGCGCACTGGAATTACACACTTTACTGTGCACGATCACGTATAAAATACAGTGGTGCCTTCGTGTAAACGTGAAGTACGTCAAATACTAGGCTGTCGTTACAGGGAATAGCTGCTAGGCCATCTCTCTGAATTGTGCATTGCCACATTCACACTATATACGAGCAAAGAACTGCTAATCGGCCTGTAGATCGAAAAATCTGGCTAAGAGAAAGAGAGAGAGCAGAAAAGGAACAACAGTGGGCAGAACACGTAAGTCACTGCTGGGTGAGTTCGAATGCGATGATTCAGAGGCTGAATGATTTCGGGTACGCCTTGTACTGACGCTTTCTGTGCTGTTGCACAAAAACACTGCACGAAGTGTTTCAGCACGCCACACTAGGGCCTGCCACGCACGAACAGTCAAGGAAAGGTATGCTCGCAACATTTTACTGCATGCAAACTATACAATACGCGTTAAGTTTACACCGTGACTATAGGTCCGCGCAGCAGCGAACCAGCGCTGAGAGAACGCCGCGGAACGTCTGCTGTTTTGTTTGTCCTATACCAGTTTGCTTGCCCTATAAATTTGACGTCACTTCCACAACACTTCTAGCGATGCGTTTGCATTCGATAGGGTCCTCTCAGTTTTTCCGTAATCCCTGGCTGCGGTCTTACCAGAGGTTCCGCGATTTCTGTCTTGCTAAGGCAACCTATCCGAATATGCGCAAATCATTTTTCATATCATATGTAACAAAAAATTGTTTCTGCCTAAAATTATAGCAAACATTAGTGAAAATATCAGATAGGCCAGTATGTAGTGCATACAACATTTCTTAACATCGAAAAAAACAGCGCGTATTCGCGCGAAATTTGAAATGTCTCATAGCGCGTGAAGTTCGAAACGTCTGCTAGTCTGCATATTTTTATACCAATACCTTGTTAACATCTGCATTTTGGCTAAGAGGTGAAGTTGGCTGTTAAAACACTGTTAAAATTGTTGTATTGAAATAAAAGTACAGGCAGCAAGCGACAAAATAAGCGTACTGGTACTTGATTGGCAAGGAAAATTTTTTTAAGAAAGTGTTCCAATCAAGGCATGTTTTAACTTGCTTTAAAGAAAATTTTTGTAAACAAAAGCAAGAAAACGTTCCTTCAATGTTATGCTACCAGAACGTCAAAGTCCATAGCTCGTCATTAAAATTGTTAACACAAGTCAATTTGATGCAATGTAAGGCTAATAAATATTTGTACTACTTAAAAACCAATTTCTCTACCATGGTCTTGTTGGTTTGTACTTTTTTGCAATAATAATTGTATGAATAATATATACAGTCGCGGGAAAAAGTTTTGTTTTTCATGTTTCTTGCAAACGAGGCCGAGAGCTCTATATGTGTAAGTCAAAATGTAGCTCTCCTAGCTGCATACTCCGCCATTGGCTAGTGAGCTTGTAGCGCATTGCATGGTCAGCACCAACCATGAGGTGATGAGGAAGAGGCAGCACGAATGCGAGAACCAATGTAGAACTTACATTCAACCGGGCACTACCACTCTTGAGATATCCGCTACTGCAGTGGGGCTACTAATGAGACCATGGTGTCGAGCCAGGGGAGTGCTAAAAGCTGTTATTCAGCTCTAATGGCACGTTACTCACAAAGTTTTCTCAGCGACTGTGCACCCTAATGAGTGCTCATCAGCACCCATTAGTTGTTTCATCCTTTTGCACCCTAGTGTACATCTCTTTGATGTATGCCCCCTTTCGGTTCCGCTTGTAGGGTGCTGAGACGCTAATAGGGTGCTTAAAAGGAGTGCCTAGGATGTCGCACCCTTTTTACACCCTTAAGCGTCAAAATTGATTTAGTGTATACTGAGTGGTGGTAAAAGCTGAAGGGGACCTGGTGTTGCGGTGGCCGGACGCTTGTGACGTTGGCAGGTCTTGCTGCTAGCGACGTCAGCTTCGTTTTTTCGTACATATTGGGCCAGTAAAAGCATTCCTACGTGTAGTGCAGCGTTCGTATGAAGCCGAAATGACCGGGTGTCGCATCGTCACACATAACACGTAGAACATCGGAGCGTAGGCTCTCAGGGACAACTAACACAAAACATGGTTCAGGTATGGAGCAGTTAGTCTTGTAGGACAGCTTGCCTCGAATCGTAAACCAACCGCTGTGTTGGGAGGTACGGGCGGGTGCAAAATGAAGATCCTGGTTGAGATCCTTGCGTTGTTCTCTCTGGAATTCAGCAGCGTCGGGGAACGTACTTGTAACAGCTACAAGGTAGTCATCAAAATTCTCTGCATCGAAGTCGGCCGTCCCAAAATAAATCCGGGAGAGGCAGACTGCATAAGCGTGGCGACGGCCACTCTTGTACGACACGGTAAAGTAGTATTCTTGAAATCACAGCGCGCAACGTTCGAGGCTTCCATAGGGATTACGCAAGCCGACCAGCAAGCATAACGAATGATGATCTGTAATTAACTTTAATGACATCCCATAATAATAACAACGAAAATTCTGTACGGTCAAAACAGCTGCCATGCACTCGAGTTCCATAACTGTGTAATTGCGTTCGCATTTGCTCAGGCAAGGCTGGAATATCCACGACAGGTTCGGCGCCACTGTGACGTTGCTGCAGCACCGCTCTAACGCCGATACCACTAGCGTCAGGGGTGTCACTACAAATGCAAGTAACACAGGTCGTTACTTGCATTTTGACAGCATGCAGTTCAGTTCTCAAAATAGAGCCGTGGTTTCTGCACTTCTGCGACGCGCGCAGAAAATCTGCACAAGAAAAGAAGACTACGCAGCTGACGTACGCTTGGTGTGGCGTGAATTGTTGGCCTGTGGCTATTCGAATGCCTTATTGAAGGCTGTCGAGCGTCTAATTTCACGTCCACAAACGCCCTGTGCTGCATCTGGTGAAAAGTGTGCGTGAATGCCGTATATTCCCTTCATAAGCGAAGCCCTCGGCGGTATCCTGCGTTCCTACGGCGTCCATGTAGCACGTGTTCCAGACCAAAACCTACGACAATCGCTTCTAAGTGTGAAAGACAGATTAGCAAATGTAAAGTTCTCTGGTGTGGTGTACGCTGTCCTGTGCGCGGATTGTGACGATGTGGATATCGGTGAAATCGGTGACTTTGCACGGCGCCTTAAACATCACATTTACGATGTTAAAAAGAAAATGTTAAATCCAATGCCTTGACCGAGCATGCGTCAGGTGGTCAAACAACGATTGAGGGAAGGCACGTGCTTTTGCTAGAGAAAAATGACTGTGACAGCGGCTTTCTCTTGAGTCATTCGTGATAAAAACCACTCCGCGCTCTTTAAACAGGACCGATGGTAATCTGCCGTCTGTATATGCCCGCAGCCTGCGTAATATAATGGAACATAGCATAGGGCAGACTGCTTTACACATGTTTTCATTTAACTGTGAACAAGGCTTCCGTGTGGGAGCTGAACCATTTATTTTCTGTGTTTTTTTTCCTTTGTGAACTTTTACTTTGGTTGGTGCATTGCAGTTCAGGTTTTTTACCTCCTAGCCATGTATCATCCCGACCAGACGAGCTTCGGTAAAACTTTAAACTTCATTAAACTTTATTAGGCGTATCGCCAACCCATCGTTCAGCAGATTCGCCGTATTGTGTCTTTGTCGACACGAGTGGCAGCGTTTCAGGGCCAATTCAAGTTCAACTCAAAATGAAAGACTCTGGGTCTGATTCCCCGTTGGCTGTGGCTGGGAGGACCAGTAACTTCGCCATTCCGTCTCAGTGTGGTCGCCAAGGCTGAACGTCAACTCATACAGACACAGATTCAAGACTGCCGAGAAAAGGTCAGAAATATAGATAACCAAGCCCTTCTCGCTCGTCATCACCTTGAGTGTCTCTTGCCAAACGAGTTGGCAAGCATGAAGCTGCATGCTAATCTTCAAGCAAGTCTTCGGATACGAAAATATATAAACTAGCACGCGAGAACAAGATTCGTAGAACTTAAGTTCAACAAGGTGGCGTCAACACAAAGCAGGAAAATGCATGTTTCTAAACACGTTCTCGTACAAACTGGACAAGGTTGAACTTTCTATCCTTAGCCTCGGGCTCAATTTCAACGTAGGAGCATCAACGGACAAAAAAAGTTTGTATGTGCTGTAGAGAACGCCGTCAGTAGAGTTGAATCCGCTCAGCGTCATGTGGCCCACACACGCGTGGTGTTGGTTCTTTCGAGACTCCAGGCTCCCTCGTCGTCTTCCTTATCTTCAGAGGAGCGTCAAGCGGTCGGTAGTCTTCGTGGCCACCATAAGCTCGTGATCCTTCCCGCCGTCAAAGGTACCGCAACATTTCTGTTGGACAGAACCGACTACTCGTGGAAGAGTTTGACGCTGTTACAGGATACCAACACGTCCCTGCCTCCCGACCGTGATCCGACGGCCAAGGTGCAAAAAAACTTGCAAAGTCTCTTGGTGGATCTCTTCCGTGTTGTTCCCGCTGAACGCCAGTCACTGTACTTCACCTCACTGTGTTACAATAGTTCAGCACCAGCTTTGTACAGCCTGCCAAAGGTCCACAAGCCAGATACTCCCATGCGCCCAATTGTAGATATTACACGTTTACCAAGCCTGCACAAGCTATCGGGATTTCTGCATCGTGTCGTTTCACCCTTTGTAGGACACCGTGTCACCCACATCCGAAACTCATACGACTTAATGGACAAAGTTCATGACGTCGTCCTCGTTGAAGATGATATTTCAGTGTCCTTTGACGTGAAATCGCTTTTTACCAGTGTGCCAGCAGAACTGGCTGTGGATATGTGCAGGACAGCTCCGGAGTTGAATGCAAATCTAGCGGAAATATTGCCAATGAACGTACCAGACTTAGTTTTAATTTTACGGTTCTGTTTGTCCAATACGTAATTTACTTTCGAAATTCAGTTGTGCAAACAGATCCAAGGTACGGCTACGGGTGCTTCTGTACCAGGGACTGCTGCTAATTTGACTATGAAACCGATAGAAAGCCGAGCCCTATCCTTATTCAGTCCAGCTGCGACAGCGTTTTTCCGCTATATTGACGACATTTCTTGCATCATTCACCAAGGGGTTGTTCAGGTGTTCATTCCACACCTGAACAGCAAGGAAGCAGCAATTTCATTCACCGTGCAGATGGAAGTCAAAGGAAAGCTCCCATTTCTTGATATGCTCATTGAAAGCGAACAGCCCACTTTGTCGTTTGGCGTGTTCAGAAAGACAACCCACACAGGACGTTACTTGCATTTTATAGCATGCAGCCTGCTTCTCGCAAAAAACCGTGATTTCTGCAGTTTTAAGACGCACGCAGAAAATATGCACAAGAAAAGAAAACTATGCAGCCGACTCACGCTTGGTAAGGCGTGTATTGTCGGCCTGTGGCTATCCGAATCTCTGATTTAAGGCTGTCGAACAACACATTGCACGTCCACAATTGCCCTGTGATGCATCTGGCAAAAAACGTGCGGGAATACCGCATACTTCTTCCATCGGCGAAGTCGGCCATATTCTGCGTTCCTACAGCCTCCATGTGGGACATCTTCCGGACCAAAAGCTACGACAGTCGCATGTAAATGTGAAAAACAGATTAGCCAAAGTGAAGTCTCTGGTTTCGTGTACGCTGTCGCGTGTGCAGATTGTGACGATGTGTATATCAATGAAAGTGGTGATTTTGAACGGCGCCTCAAACATCACATTTACGACGTTCAGAAAGGAAATGTTAAATCTAGTGCCTTGGCCGAGCATGCGTCACGTGTTCATGCAATCGATTAGGGGAAGGCACGTGTTTTCGCTAGAGAAAAAGAACTGTCACGGCGTTTTTATATTGAGTCACTTGAGTTACGAACCACTCCGCGCACTTTAAACAAGAGTGATGGTAATATACTGGCAGTGAATGCGCGCTGCCTGCGTGATGAATTGAAACAGACATAGGGCGAACTGCTTTACATATGTTTTCGTTTCACTGTAAACAAGGCTTTCGTGTATTAGACGAAACGTGTATTTCTGTGTGTTTTTTTAATTTTTACTTTGGTCGGCGCAGTGCCTCCAGTTTTTTTTTACCTTCAAGCATGTATCATACCGAGTAGATGGGCTTTCTTCAAACTTTACACTTCATCAAAACTTCTGCGTGATCAGCACCCCGAACAGGGCATTGATTCAACACTTCCTTAAAGTATCAGCACTGCCATTCTCTGGAAGAACTGTACGAGTGCATAGCTGCCTCAATCTGACCAAATGGGCCGAGGGGATATTCGACTTGCAACCGCATTCATACGTTCCTCCTAACAAGGCTATATAGTCCAGCGCACAGTCTCGCCAGAGAATAAAGTGATAGGGGCCCGACGTCTTGAAAGCAGCAACGTAGTGTATGATTATGAGTGGTATTTTATGGTGCAAGGGCTAATTGATGGCCAAACAGCGACATTTTAGTAAATTAGAGAAGTGAACAATGACATGGTGCGTGGCTGTATTAGGGCCATGAAGTTCCTAGCGCTAACGCCAGTAAAAACTTTGAAGTGGTAAAATCATAGCAGTGACACCAAATATCTGCAGGGAAAGTGAATGGCGAAAGGTTATGCTACTGAAACCACGGGGGGATGTAGTCATCGCAGCTGTGACCTCGATACAGAGGTTGTGCTACAGATCAGCTTGAAATAGGCAGTAAAACTATGTGCATCATTTAAATACCTGAACAGTGACTGAAGTTTAAAAATTAGATCCCTGTCGATGAGCATACCAGGGTGTAGTGGAGCTGCCGACAGTAGGGTAGTAAAAGGTGCTTTTTATTCAAAGCATCCAACTCATTGCGCTGTACGAAAATGTGAAGAACCGTAAGTGGTTCTCCACATCTGACACACAATGACAGGTCACCACCACACAAAAAGTATGGATGTGTCGTGTGTGTGTGCCCAGTTTGTAGCCTTGTAAATGTGACGTATGTGTAGCGAGATCTAGATACTGTCGGCCAATTTTCAAGTATTAGTTTATTAAAATGTAGTTTGTTGTCTTTGCCTATTGCAGAGGCGCTGCCAGCATGACTGAGCTCCCGTCGTAGAAAAGGTTTCATGTCAAGTGCAGGGACGGCCAGGGATGTATTGGCGGGTGCGTAGTCATGCGCAGATTCAGTCAGCTGGTTCTCCACTATGTCTCTAGTGATCTCGCCGTGTCTTGACACCGAGCACACCACAACCTGTCGTTTGAGGGCGTAGATTGTGCATAAAAAAGTGAAGTTATATAAGGACAAAATCAGCGAAACAGCGAATCCGTGTATACAACCTTACGTTGCAGTTGTAATTTCTTGATATTGCCACATTCCATTTCACAAGTTTTTGCTATCGTTCCGAAACACCACACGATTCTCGGCGCAAACCGCGCCTGCAGGTTTCGAGAAGGTTCCGGACTGTAGTAGATCATTTCGATAAGATCACGCCCACTGTGCGAACGGTACAGATTGTTCTTGAACTTACGCCACCGCCAGCGATAACGCTAGAACATTCGACGGCAAGGGTATAAATGCCGACGCGCTTCGCCGCTTGTCAGTTGTTGATCGAAGGCCGACGCTGCATTCGCCGCTATCAGTCCGAGACTGCTATCTGTGCAAGACTGCTGCTGTAATTAGACTTTCCCTTTACCAGGCACAGGTTCGCCCAAATAAACAGCTAAAGCCCACCACGAAGTTTTCTGTCTTTGGCCACGTCACGACCCCGTGACATCTGGTGGAGGTGCTGCTTCGTTGATGTAACGGGCGCCCCCGTCAAGCCGTGAACCCAGCCCCCTTCGCGGAGAAGACACCGACGCCAACCAAGAGCAGCGAACGAGCCGCCGACAGCAAGGTCTCCCACCGGAGTACGGCCTGCTACAAGACAAGGCGCGGAAGACCAAGACCATGACCTCGACTGCGGCGACTATGACAACCGGAGCGTCCCAGCCCGCGATCGTCATTCATCAACCCAGGGAACCACCAACGTTCCATGGCTCATCGTTTGAAGACCCGGAAACCTGGCTAGAAACATACGACCGTGTGGCCGCCCTCAACCACTGGGACAACGAAGAAAAGCTCCGTCGTGTATACTTCTACCTGGAAGACACCGCAAGGACCTGGCTAGAGAATCGGGAGTCCACGCTCCGAACGTGGGATGTCTTCTGCGGCGCATTTCTTCAAACGTTCGCAAGCGTCGCTCGCAAAGAGAGGGCCGCTGCTCTACTCGAGACCTGGGTTCAGCTACCAAATGAAAAGGTTGGAATTTTCACAGAGGAGATGACCCGCCTATTCCGTCACGCTGACCCAGACATGCCTGAGGAGAAGAAAGTTCGTTTCCTCATGCGTGGGGTCGAACAGGAGCTCTTCGCGGGACTAATGAGGAATCCACCGAACACCGTACAAGAATTTGTATCCGAGGCGACCACCATCGAAAAAACGCTGGACATGCGCACCAGACAGTATAATCGTCGCGTGACTCCAGAATGCGCTGCTGCTCAAGCCAGTGACTCCAACGACCTGCGTGAAACGATCCGAGCGATCGTGCGGGAAGAGCTGCGCAAACTGTTGCCTTCGGCGCAGCCTCAAGTGGATTCTATCGCCGACATTGTGCGAGAAGAATTCCGGCAATCGCTTCGAATTCCCGAAACACCGCCGCCCGAGCCAGAAACTATGAGCTACGCCGCTGCAGTGCGCCACAACGCTCCTCCCCGTCCACGCCAAACGGCCGCCCCGTCACACTTCCGTCGCGAGACGCCACCGCCGCCACCCCCGCCGACTTCATACCGTTCACCAGCGGCCCAGGGCAGTGCAGCGAGAAAGACTGACGTCTGGTTCTTCTTTGACCATCGCCCGCTCTGCTACCACTGCGGCGAGGCTGGACACACATACCAGCATCGCCAGTACCGACAGATGGGACTTCGTGGCTTTGCCGTCAATGCGCCGCGTCCGCAGCCAGGAGATCGGCCACGTGACATCGCCGACTACCTGGCAGCAACTCAATGGACACCACGAAGTCCTTCCCGTTCGCCGTCGCCCAGCCGCCGCATGTCACCGCACCCCCGGCAGTACTCTGGCCCAACGCGGGGCCCGTCTCCTAGCCCGTATCCGGGAAACTAAGGGCAGCAACCGATGGAGGTGCGGTTGCTGTGCGACAAACTACCGAAGATCCTCCGACGACGACGCCGACGCGACAAAGCTTTTTGAACACTACCCCAACCAGGCAAAGCCCTGAAAGCAAAAGCTCACTTACCGAAGGTGGCTGGACGACGCAACATGGAAGCAGCGGAACAAGCCGACGCAGCCGTGACCCGACGCCACGCCCTAACTGTAATGCGAGATGGCGAACTAGCGACCTCGACGTTCTTATCGACGGCCACAGTGTGACTGCTCTCGTCGATACTGGAGCCGACTATTCTGTCATCAGTGGGACGTTCGCCGCGAAGTTAAAGAAAGTTAGAACAGCTTGGAAAGGCACTGAAATCCGCACAGCCGGAGGTCATCTCGTAACGCCTGCAGGAATCTGCACAGCGAGAGTCACCATTAAAGGCCGTATTTATCCTACAAACTTCGTAGTCCTACAGCGTTGCTCGAGAGATGTCATCCTTGGCATGGACTTCTTATGCCTCCATGGTGCTGTCATCAACCTAAAAACAAAGTCGATAACGTTATCCACAGAAGAAGCACTACCACCGCGCACGCCATCTGGACACCATGCCTTGAATGTGCTGGAAGAACAAGTCACCATTCCGCCTCGCTCAAGCGTCATTATTTCAGTCGGCGCTCCTGAATCACCTGACTTCAAAGGCGTCGTTGAAGGCAATCAGCATCTGTTGGTCACCCGAAATATTAGCGTTGCAAGAGGAATCGCAGAGCTGCGGGGAGGCAAAGCAACGGTTATGCTCACAAATTTCAGCAATGAGTACAAACATGTGAGCAAAGGAACAACGGTCGCATACATCGAAGAAATTGTCGAAGCCACCAGTGCTTTCGCCCTCGCCGATTCTGCGGAACCTGCTAAGAGGAACCAAGCCCCTCCCATAGCTTTCGACGTCAATGCCAGACTTCCGAACGATAAGCAAGAACCGCTCAAGGCCCTGCTCCTGCAATACGAAGATTGCTTTTCGTCGTCATCGAAAATTCGGCAGACCGCAATCACGAAACATCACATCATAACCGAAGAAAATGCCAGACCACTCCGTCAGAGTCCGTACAGGGTTTCGACGCGAGAATGGGAGGCCATGAAGAGATAAGTTGATGAAATGCTGCGGGATGACATTATCCAGCCGTCCAAGAGCCCATGGGCATCCCCCGTGGTGTTAGTGAAGAAAAAGGATGGGACCCTACGTTTCTGCGTCGATTATCGCCGCCTGAACAAAATCACAAGAAAGGACGTGTATCCTCTCCCACGAATAGACGACGCACTTGATCGGCTCCATAACGCCAAGTACTTTTCGTCAATGGACCTCAAGACTGGCTATTGGCAAATCGAAGTCGACGAAAGAGACCGAGAGAAAACGGCGTTTATAACACCGGACGGCCTCTTCGAGTTTAAGGTGATGCCCTTCGGCCTTTGCTCAGCACCTGCAACTTTTCAACGCGTTATGGATACAGTACTGGCAGGATTGAAGTGGCAGACTTGCCTTGTGTACTTGGACGACGTCGTCGTGTTTTCCTCGAGTTTCGACGAGCATCTTCGGCGCCTTGAAGCTGTACTTCAAGCCATCAAGACTTCCGGACTCACACTGAAGCCAGAAA
This sequence comes from Rhipicephalus microplus, assembly GCF_013339725.1. NCBI lineage: Eukaryota > Metazoa > Arthropoda > Arachnida > Ixodida > Ixodidae > Rhipicephalus > Rhipicephalus microplus. The sequence goes on along the minus strand of NC_051168.1, from coordinate 200,265,028 downwards.
AGGGCAGAATTGCGTGTGAAGAGCTCTTGTTTCTGGGGCACGTTATCAGCAAGTCTGGAGTTCGTCCTGATCCACGGAAAACAGCCGCCATCGCCGAATTCCCGCCGCCCACTGACAAGAAAGCCGTGCGCCGATTTCTGGGCCTGTGCGCTTATTATAGGCGGTTCGTGAAAAACTTCGCCCGCATCGCCGATCCTCTCACTAACCTTACCAAGGCTGACGTGGAGTTCCAGTGGGAAATGCCACAGGAACACGCTTTCCAGGAGCTTAAACATCGCCTCCAGACGCCTCCGTTACTTGCCCATTTCGACGAAATTGCCGAGACAGAAATACATACTGACGCAAGCAGCGTAGGTCTTGGCGCCGTTCTTGTGCAGAGGGCTGACGGACTTGAAAGGGTTATTAGTTACGCCAGCCGATCGCTATCCAAAGCAGAAGCAAATTATTCCACAACAGAAAAAGAGTGCCTCGCCATCATCTGGGCTACGTCGAAATTTCGCCCCTACCTCTACGGCAGGCCCTTCAAAGTTGTGAGCGACCACCACGCCTTGTGTTGGCTAGCCACCTTGAAGGACCCTACAGGTCGCCTCGCACGATGGAGCCTGAGACTTCAAGAATATGACATTACTGTCATTTACAAGTCCGGCAAAAAACACTCCGACGCTGACTGTCTCTCTCGTGCGCCTGTCGACCAACCGCTACCCGACGACTCGGATGACGACTACTTCTTGGGAACGATAACTACCGACGACTTCGCTGAACGACAGCGGGCCGACCCGGAACTTAAAGCCCTAATAGAATACCTCGAAGGCAGGACCGCCGAAGTCCCGAAGGTATTCAAGCGCGCACTTGCGTCGTTTTTTCTACGAAACGGTCTTCTACAAAAGAAAAACTTTTCACCGCTTCGGCATAAGTATCTCCTTGTGGTGCCTTCAGCTCTGCGACCAGAACTTCTGCAGGCCCTGCACGACGATCCGACGGCAGGGCATCTCGGTGTTTCTCGCACGCTCGCGAGGATACAAGAAAGGTACTACTGGCCACGTCTTACCACCAACGTCACTCGTTATGTGAGGACATGCCGGGACTGTCAGCGACGCAAGACACCGCCGACAAGGCCAGCGGGACTTCTGCAGCCAATTGATCTACCTTGCCGACCTTTCCAGCAGATTGGTATGGACCTACTAGGGCCGTTCCCGACGTCCGCTTTCGGAAACAAGTGGATCGTGGTAGCTACCGACTACCTCACCCGCTACGCCGAGACAAAAGCCCTGCTGAAAGGCAGTGCATCCGAGGTAGCTAAGTTTTTCGTTGAAAATATCGTCCTACATCACGGCGCCCCGGAGGTCCTTATCACCGACAGAGGAACAGCATTCACTGCCGACTTAACTCAAGCGATCTTGGCATACAGCCAAACAAACCACCGCCGGACGACAGCGTACCACCCACAGACCAACGGCCTCACCGAGCGGCTTAACAAGACGATCGCCGACATGCTGTCAAGGTACGTCGATGTCGAACACAAGACGTGGGACACCATTCTTCCGTATGTGACCTTCGCATACAACACGGCGGTGCAGGAGACGACGCAGATATCTCCATACAAATTGGTCTACGGAAGGAGCCCGGCAACAACGCTCGATGCCATGTTACCCAACGTCACCGACGAAGAAAACCTCGATGTGAGCGAGTACCTTCAACGCGCCGAAGAAGCCCGACAACTTGCGCGTCTTCGTATCAAGAATCAACAGACGACCGACAGCCACCGTTACAACCTTCGACGACGCTTTGTGGAATACCAGCCCGGTGAACGTGTTTGGGTGTGGACGCCGATACGCCGACGTGGACTAAGTGAAAAGCTTCTGCGACGGTACTTCGGACCGTACAAGGTGGTTCGACGTCTCGGCCAACTTGATTACGAGGTTGTCCCCGACGGCACCACGAACTCTCAACGACGCCGATCGCGACCTGAAGTCGTCCATGTCGCGCGCCTCAAGCCGCTTCATGCACGTTAACAAACTGAAACAGTGTTTTTTGTATTATTGTTGTATTGTAATTTATTCATTGTACTTTCTTGCATTATTATTGTAGCTTCATCTTTAGTTTAAGCATCGGGACGATGCCTTTTTTCAGAGGGGGGCAATGCCACGTTCCATTTCACAAGTTTTTGTTATCGTTCCGAAACACCACACGATTCTCGGCGCAAACCGCGCCTGCACGTTTCGAGAAGGTTCCGGACTGTAGTAGATCATTTCGATAAGATCACGCCCACTGTGCGAACGGTACAGATTGTTCTGGAACTTACGCCACCACCAGCGATAACGCTATAACATTCGACGGCAAGGGTATAAATGCCGACGCGCTTCACCGCTTGTCAGTTGTTGATCGAAGGCCGACGCTGCGTTCGCCGCTATCAGTCCGAGACTGCTATCTGTGCAAGACTGCTGCTGTAATTAGACTTTCCCTTTACCGGGCACAGGTTCGCCCAAATAAACAGTTAAAGCCCAACACGAAGTTTTCTGTCTTTGGCCACGTCACGACCCCGTGACAATATGCTTGACAGCGACATATATCACAAGGGCTTCTGAAGTGAAGATGCTTGTTTGTGAGTGCGTACTACCGCATTTTGAAAAGTATGGGCCAACAGCTACATAGTACACACCTGTACAAGTGTTCGACGCATCTGTCATCTGACTAATGGGTATAAAAGGCACCAGTGCACCTACAGTAAGATTAGAGGCGATAAAAAATGCATACGAGGGACGCTGCTTATGAGAGACGTCTTTTACAAAAGAAGTGCAGTTTTTGCCCGGAGCATGCCTGTTATAAGGAGGTGTAAATGTAGACAACTTACCATTTCACTCCACTCCTGGATACGATGACATTAATAACAAAATTTAATAAAAGCACTAACGTAGTTAGGTCTACGATAAGAAAATATTTGAGCAATCATTGTGTACTTGTTAGCCGCCAAACGAATGGGAAATAGGCAAGGTGGTTCTCATCTACATTTCTGGCCCCAGAAATTTACTGATCCATATCACTAACGAGTATTTGCTGCAAATTATTAGAACATGTAATCTTCACGAATCTCCCTAACATTCTAGAGTCTATTTCTTACTTTGCTAAAGCCTAACATGGATTTCAAAATTGTACTCCTGCGAGACACAGCTTGCTTCATTCACTCATCCTATGCATCAAATTCTGGATCGATCAACTTGCGCTGACAGTATTTTTTAGATTTTAGCAAAGCCTTTGGCAATGTTTGCCGTGAATTACTGCTTTCAAAACTAAGCTTTCCAATTATTGACACAACCTTCCTAAATAGATAGACAATTTTCTCTTTTATCGCTTTTAATTCGTAACTGCTAACGACTATCATGCACCCCTCACTGAAGTGCAGTCACGTGTGCCTCAAGAAAGAGTATTGGGACCTTCATTTTTTTGTTTATATTATTGATCTAACTTCAATATATTTTTAACATATATCTGTTCGCAGATGGCTGTGTTATCTACCGCAAAATTACCAAGCCTAATAAAACAAAAACACTTCAAACGCACCTAAACAATCGAGCTAACTGGTTCAATTACTCGTTAATAGAACCTAATATTAGGAACTGTAAAACAATGAACGTATCAAGAACTACCTAGAATCACATACCCTATCGTCTAAGCAGCATTCGCCTAGATTTCGTCATGTCTTATAAATACCTTGGCGTGCGTAACACAAATACCTCAAGTTAGACAACTCATGTAGAATATGTCATGAATAATGCTAATCGCATGCTCGGCTATTTCCGACGTAACTTCTCCAAAGCACCCGTTTCCTGAAAAATAATACTTTATAACTTTCTCATACCTCCCAAACTCGAGTATGTATCTGCCTAATGGGATCCGAGTCATGCTAACCTCATAACCTCTTTGAACTAGAGCAAAAGAAGTCGGCTAGCTTCATCCTCTCTATCTATAACCGCACTGCAAGTGTAACTTCAATGAAAAAAAAGCTTATAACTTATTCAAGTGATTCAATGCCAGAAAATCTCCTGTCTTTTACTGTTTCAAGAAATTTCCTATCACCCATTACTTAATAATGACCTGATATTCCGGCCTCTACATCTCAAACCATGGTGATCATGATATCAAGTTAGGAATCACATCTTGTCACACTAAGTCTTCCTTTCAGTGACTTATTCCCCATCCATTTCAAGATTGGAACCACCTTCTCTTAAATGTCGCGACCATCACTGACTGCAAACTTTTTCACGAAACATTAGCTAACATTGTATACCTAGGAAAAACAGTTTCCTGTACCTATTGCTTCTGTATATTCTGTACATTAGCAGAAACGTTCATGTTAACAAAGTAAGTTTATTGTATCTTTTATTCGTTTGTATTGCACTCCGTTATTTGTATTTTTCATATATATACCCCCTCAACTCTTCAATGCCTTCTCGCCCTGAGGGTAATATAAATAAATAAATGAATAAATTTAGAGAAGCCTCCGAACACTCAAATCGGTTGAATTCTGAGGCGCTTTCTAGTGGGTCTATCCAAAAAAAAAACGCCGCTCGCGCTGAGAGTTCGTGCTTGGCCGTTACTGTCGCCATTGTGTATGCTATGTGCCGGCTAAAATTCGCCGTAACAAACTGGTGGGGAGTGCTACGATCCCCTTCGATGCCCTTGGAACTACGATCACGTACCCTGCAATCTACCATGTCCCACGACGCCTCTCAGCAAATGCCTTATATGCCACCCCCTTGTCCCGGTGTCCCCATAATCCGCGATCCACCCATCTTCACGGGCGCTGATGGCACTGACGTGGAGGACTGGCTCGCCATCTACGAGCGCGTTAGCGTCCCCAACAAAGGGGACGAGGACGGCAAGTTGACAAACTCATTGTTCTACCTTGCGGGCGTTGCAAGTTTGTGGTAAAACAACCACGCATCCGATTTCGCAACCTGGTCCGATTTCAAGACAGCTATCACCAACGTTTTCAGCCGCCCTGCCTTTTGTAAGCTGCAACGCTTACTCGAACGTAAGCAGCGCTTACTCGAACACGCTCAGCAGGCTGGTGAATTATTCATCAGTTACTTTGAAGATGTCCTGACCTTGTGCAAGGAATCGAACGACAGCATGTCCGAATCAGACAAGATCGGGAACGTCATCAAGGGCATTGACGATGATGCCGTCATGACGCTGCTTGCCAAAACCCAGGCACCGTGGCTGAGGTCATCACGCTGTGCCAGAGCTGCGAGGAGCTCCGCCGGCAGCGTTTGATGACCCGTCGCTCCACACTACGAGATGCGGGGCTTGCTGCCTTGGAGGAGAGATGTGGTCAGGTGGCACAGCTGGCAGACTTCAAGTCTTTCATACGTGAGGAAATCGCGTGCCAGTTATCTCTTCTTCCTTTTGCCCACAGACTGTTCAACAATCAGTAACTACCATTCTTCCACCCATCCGCCGAGCGATTGAGCAGATAATAGTAGAGGTCGTGCCTGCGTACCACCCTCAACAACTTCCGGCCCCTGCGCCCCCAAGTTGCACTCAAGTGGTCGCCAGGTCACCTCCAGTCGTTCAAGCGCCTGCACCATTGACTTACATTGAAGCTTCCTCGCGAACTCCGTCCTTTGCAGCAGGTATGCGAGCTCTGTATGCTGGCGCAACCCCTCAGCCTCATTTTCAGCACACCATGCAGCCTTTTCAGCCACCGTTCCGGGCGAGACCCACCCCGGCGAACCGATGGCGCACACCCGGCAAGCGGCTTGTCTGCTTTGCATGTGGTTACGCCTGTCACGTAGCCCGTTATTGCTCTCGAGTGCAGCTGGCTTTCATTTCTTCGCCTGTTGCTGGCCAGCTTAGCCGTCCGTATAACGACGAACTGCCCTCTATACCACTGTCGCCTTGCCCAGGCCCGCCTCTTCGAAGGTCGCCGTCTCGACGACGTCGGTTCCTGTCCCCCAGGCGGCCAAGTCCGACTGCTAATGAGCGAGAAAATATTCATCGCAGTCCTAGAGGCAAGGACTGCGACGCTGTCGCATTGTAGAAGCCCTCAGAGCCACCCATCTAATGTCATTGACGTGCTTGTGGACGGTGTTCATGCATCTGGTCTTATTGACACTAGAGCTGCCATATCAGTTATGGATGAAAACTTTTGCCGCTTGCTTCGAAACGTGATGACGCCAATTTCTGGGTTGTCTCTTCGTACCGCTAGTTCACATCGTGTTCATCCTACAGCAGGGTGCACAGCTCGCGTTGTCGTTCAGGACGCTCTGTATGTCGCCCAATTCATCATCATTCCTGCATGCTCTCAAGACGTCATCCTGGAATGTGATTTTCTCTCCCGCAATGATGCCATCAATCATTGTGCCACCGCCAAAATTGAACTCTCACCCTTCTCACATTTGATGCCAGAAGACAGTCCCTCGACACTGAGCAAGATTTTCGTGAAAGACAATACCATAGAGCCCCATAGCTCGACGATGGGTGTATCGGTCTACTGTACCGGTTTCTCCGACACAATTGCACTCGTTTCACCATCCAATCGTGCTTCCAGAAGGAAAGGGTTGCTAGCACCTTTTGGAACCGCGCAAATCACCCAGGGCAACGCCGCTACATTTTGTGAACAACTCTTCCCCCTAAACTGTTACCTTGGTTCGAGGGGAATGTCTCGGCAGAGTGGAACCAGTTGACGACGCAGAAGTCCAGGACGTACCCGAAGACTCGCGTTGTCCCGATTCGCGTACCATCAGTGCTGTTTCACTTCTAATCTATCATCTCCTGATGTGTTTGGCCCCTAAATTGATGACAACCTTACGTCAGTACAGCGTTCTCAGCTTCTGGACTTGTTGCAAGAATACCGTTCTTCTTTCGAGGTCGGGCGAAGTTCTCTTGGTCGCAAGTTCACTGTTACGCATCGTATCGACACTGATGCCCATCCATCATTAAGGCAAGGTCCATACCACGTGTCGCCAGCTGAACGCCGGGAAATTAACGAGCAGGTTGACGATATGCTCCGACGCGACGTCATTCGGCCCTCGGACAGTCCATGGGCGTCTGCAGTTATTCTTAATGCGAAGAAAGATGGTTCTGTGAGTTTCTGTGTGGACAACAGACAGCTCAATAGAATCACTCAATCACTCGTAAGGTTGTCTACCCACTGCCGCGCATCTTTGATGCAATTGACAGCCTTCACAGATCCCATTTTCTTTCTTCTCTCGATCTGCGCTCTGGGTACTGGCAATTACCCATGGCTGATAATGCTCGACGAAGACTGTCTTCATCACACCCAACGCTTGTACGAATTCAACGCCATGCTGTTTGGTCTGTGTAATGCACCGGCGACCTTTAAGTGCATGATGGTCACTGTTCTGCGCAGCTGAAATGGCACATGTGCTTGTGTTACCTTGATGACGTTGTTGTCTTTGCTCTAGATTTCTCCACGCATCTCCAACTTCTGAAAGAAGTTTTCGCACGTGTGAGCAACGCCGGCTTGCATATAAATCTGAAGAAGTGCCGTTTGCAGCACGCCAACTCATCATTCTAGGGTACGTCGTGTTCATGGAAAGCATTCTTCCGGACCCAGCCTAAGCTTTGGGCCGTGGCCTAATTCACCATACCTGCGTCCGTCAGAGAACTGCGCAGTTTCGTTGGCCGGTGCTCATACTTCAGAAGCTTCATACGAAACTTTGCCACGATCATATTCCCGCTGACGAAGCTGCCTTGGAAGTAACGGGCGCCTCAATTCGTGGTCGTCCGAGTGCGACGACGCGTACACGAAGCTCCTCCATTTCTTGACGTCTGCCCTCATTCTACGCCACTATCAGCCCTACTGCTTCAACAGAGGTGTAGGCCTCGGCACTGGCCTTGCGCAGCGCAAACCCGGATTCTCTTAATATGTCGTGGCCGAAGTGCAAGGTGTATGCTCAAGAGAGCCCGAGACAAACTACACCTTCACGTAAAAAGAGTGCCTGGCGATCGTCTGGGCCCTTACATTGTTGCGACCTTATGGGTATGGTCGCCCATTCGATGTCGTCACCCACCATCATGCACTATGCTGGCTGTCATCAATGAAGGATCCCTCAGGCCGTCTCGCCCCTTGGGCTCTTCGCTTACAAGGACTACGACATCCGGTGCTCTACCACAACGGACGCCAGCATGCTGACGCCGACGCCTTCTCCTGCTCCCCTCTGCCTGAAGCTGACGTGCTCTGCTTAGTATCCTCGGTTTCTGTTTCTGCCATTGATGTTGGCATCATCGCTACCAAACAGCGAAAAGATAATTGAATCGTTCCACTGATCGACTTGCTCTTTGATTCGTCCGCAACGCCATCCACGCGTGCCTTGCGTCATCGAGCTCACAGTTTGGCATTCGTGACGGCCTCCTACACCGATGCAATTACGACGCCGATGGCCGGCAGGGCTTACTCGTGATACCCCACAGTCTGCGGTCAGAGATACGTGAATCCTTCCACTCTGATTGCAATGCGCGCACTCTAGGGTATTCAAAACCTACTATTGCATTGACAACGCTACTTCTGGCGTGGGATGTACCGCTACGTGCAGCAGTTTGTTCACTCATGCCTCGCTTGCCAACACCGCAAACCGTCAGCAACCATGTCACCAGCCGGTCTGCAACCATTACCTTGCCCTGACCCTCCGTTTAGGCTCATAGGTATTGATTTGTATGGACCACTCCCTCTGACGTCAACTGGCAACCACTGGGTCCTCGTCGCCGTAGATCATTTAACGCAATACGCCGAAACCGCCGCTCTCTCTGTGGCTACTGCGCGTGATGTTGCGTCCTTCCTACTGCATCGATTTATACTGTGTCACGGTCCACCCCAGGAGCTCCTCAGCGATCGAGGCCTTGTCTTCTTGTCAGAAGTCGTCGACATCATTCTCACTGAGTGCCATTCTGTCCACCGCAAAACTGCTGCTTACCCCCTGCAGACGAATGGTCTCACCGAACGCTATAACCACTCCCTCGGCAACATGCTTTCCATGAACGTCGCCACCAACCATATCAATTGGGATACTATACTGCCCTTCGTCACCTACGCCTACAACACCACCCCTCCGAGCACGACTGATTTTTCACCTTTCTTCTTGCTGTACGGAAGGCACCCGTCAAACACCATCGATACGATAAAACTTGTAGCTGGGCGAGTTGGTTCATAATACTGGGTAAACTGGTGTGCGCACAAAAAAACAGACAAACGACAGCAGAGAAGAGACAGGGACAAGCGCAGACTTTCAACTAAATTTAATTCTTCGTCAACCTTCAATTTACAGTCGCACAGAACATAGTCAAGTGGTCACGAGGACAGAACCTAATAGTTTACAACAGGCCACGCAAAAAATGACGCTCACTATCAAAAAGCGAAATGGATGTATCACTAACACAGGTATTGCCTCTAGCAGAAATATAAAACGCTTCCATCAGTTCCCGGGCTGTGGTATCAGCACTCCGACCCAAAATCCTAATCTCCGAGAAAATCGGTGAGCACGTGCAAGCTTTGCAATGCGCGGGCAAATGCGTGATCCCGTTATTTTTAAGTGACAGCTCATGTTCCCTTGCACGGTCGTTCACGCAGCGCCCCGTATGACCCACGTAAAATTTCCCACAAGACAGCGGTATTTCGTAGACAACGCCCGTCGCACATTTCACATACACAAACGCGTGCTTCTTTCCGCAACCACCGGATCTCTTCTCGCCAGGGAAGATTCTGGGACAAAGTCCAGCCAACTTACGTGGGGCGGAGAACACGATCGGCACACCGTGTCTACTCGCTATCTTTTTGAGGTTGTGGGAAATGCGATGCATATAAGGCATCACCTCCGGACGCCACCTGCGACGCAGGCCAGGGTTCCCGCTGGAACGGACTGCTTTGGCATCACGCAGAAGCACTTCAGCGACTGCCGAGACTACCGTGCAAGGATACCCAGCGGCAATTAAACGCCGCACCTGATCATTAAAGCTTTCTTGCATTGCATGTGAGCATGACTTCTCAAGAGCGGACCGTAGACACAGTTTGGCAATCCCCCTTTTTACAAGTTTAGAATGCGCAGAATCATAGGACAAAAGGGCCTTCTGCGCACGGGGACAATAACGCCAACATAGGTGGTCATATAAAACGAGACGTAAATCTAAAAACTGCAACGAATTATCAGTAGGAAATTCATAGGTGAAGGTCAAGCCCTTACCGCACAGTTTAAATGCATTAAGAATAGCGTCAACAGAGTTGTCCAAAGAATTAAAATGGGGTCTCTTTAAAAGAATTAAAAAATCGTCCACATACCTAAAAACTTTAACAACGCATCTATTATCAAGAATGCTCACTAAACCCCGATCAACATCCGCCAAGAAAATGTTGCATAAAACAGGCGCCACGCACGATCCAATACAAATACCTTCTCGCTGCAGATAAAAACCATCTTTAAATGAAACAAAGGTAGAACGAAGATAAAATTCTAGTAACGACATGAAATTCTCGACCGATAAGCCGGAAGCATTTTGAAAAGCTATGACTCCATTCGAATCAATGCAGGCACGAACAGACGCGAACAACTGCGCATGAGGAACGGAATAAAATAGATCCTCTACATCCACAGAAAACATAAAGTCCGTACAATTCTCGACCTGCAGAAACCGCACAACATCCTCTGAACTCTTTGTAGCGAAAGGATCCACAACTGTTTTTTTTTTGTGCGCACACCAGTTTACCCAGTATCGATACGATACTCCCGTACACACCAGATCCATCTTAGTATACACCGATATCCGAGACAGCCAAGCTTGCTGAAGAGTTCCGTGAGCTTGCCAATACTTTTACGACGCATGAGCAAGAGCAGCAGAAGAGTATTCGTGATGGCTCCACCACTTCTGAGCCCACGTTCCTTCCTGGTTCCCTTATATGGCTCTCAATCTCGACCTCTGTAGCTGGCCTTTCTTCAAAACTACTCCCGAATTATAAAGGTCCCAACCATGTGATCGAACGCACATCTCCAGTCAACTATCTTTTCGAACCAATTGAACAATATTCGGACATGCGCCGTCGCAGGCGTAACGTAGTCAACGTGAAGTTCCTGAAGACTTATTACGACCCGCTCATAGTGACAAGTTGTTAGGTCTCCAAGTGGCTCTCTGTTCGACCCCGGGGTAATTGTAGAGAAGCCTCCTAACAATGAAATGGGTTGAACTAGTGAGTCTACAAAAAAGGGTCTAGTGGGTCTACCAAAAAAGGACGCCGCTCGTGCTGAGAGTCCGTGCTTGGCCGTTAATTTCGCCATTGTGTATGCTCGCTGTGCGCTGGCTAATAAACGCCAGAACAAAATAAGTAACTAAATATTGTTAACTTGCAAATGGACTCACGTCATTGTATTACTGATAATATCTGAGATATTACGGCCCCGAAACCACGACATATATAGTAACGCCGTAATTTTGATTCGGTACCTTATAAGTAGTATTCTAACGAAGTTATTCCTGTTGAGATGGACACTTATGCAATACAATTCAATGAAGAACTCCTTGAAAACTGTTAAAAGTTTTTTTCTTGTAAATACCCACTCGTCCAATCACCTTTTCGTCACCTCAGGCTTCCCCCATGGCCCTGTCTTAGGGCCACTTCTTTGCCTCATATACATCAACGATCTACAGTAGCATTCATCATGTCACAATCGAATGTTTACCGACGACTACGCTATTTATCATACTGAAAGTAACATTGCCGACCAAGAATATTTTGAGAAGAACGTCGACAACGTACATAACTGGTGCATTCGTTGATGAATGACACTCAACCGAAATTTGCAAATTTGTTCTGATTCCCACAGGCGTAACCTAATCCTTTTCACCTACACAATTGCAAAAATGTCGGTAGAATAAGTTCTTACGTATACACACTTCGACCTAACTCTATCCGGCAATCTTTTCTGGGCTTTGCATCCAACAATTGTCAGTTGATTAGCAAAGAAGACTAAAGGATTTTTAAAAGAGCACTTCCATCACGCGGTGCAACAAATAAAACTACGACCACAATTATGAATATTGACAGTTTTGCCACAAAGGCAAAGCAATGAACGTGATCGCAACAAATTGCAAGGTGACGCGAAAAATGGCAACCAGATGGAAATGCGACCCGCGTTTCTCACGCACAAATGACGCTCGAAACGTACTCACAAGTACAGATGAACACGAAGAAGCGTCTGAGCGCCTGAAAAGCGCGCACTTTTCGCAAACGGAGACTGTGCCAGCGAGCCACACGACATAACATGCGCTTTGTTTAGCTTCTGAGGTCAGAGGGTCAATTAGGGGAAGCCTCCCGACATATCACGTCGGTGACTCCACCCACGATGGGACCGAAAGTGTGTACAGCGAGCGCAGCAATTTTTGTGTGGCCGGTAATTACATCAGAATCGTTCCGATGAAAATAGCAAGGCGTACTATTATCCCAGCCGTGAGATAAGAGCGCACACGCGTGAGCGTCCACCCCGCGCCTCCCTCCGCGGGACAAATTATACCGATCAGAGATCTGGTGACGCACACTCATTCCACCGTCTTGCTAGTAATGCCAAAAACAAGATAGTTCCCCCGGCCTCTGCCAGCGGTAAGCAGAAGATATAGATAGCTTGCCGTTTCAACGTTGAAAGATGTGCTCCTTCGTGGCTCTGTGGCTAATGGCTGCGCTCACAAAATGTCGGACTGTTCAATACTGTACGCCCGAGTCTTTTTTCTGGATATTTTTTTATTAGGTATACTGAACACAATCCACAACCAACACTGACTTCATCATTCTCTTTCTATGAAACACCCCTCACGTGCCAGTCAATCTACTACATAAGCCGTCCCCTCTCCCTTGAAGCCTGAGCCAGAAGACGAAGAGGCGTGAATACACCAATAGCGTGGCACATGAAGTTTCAATTGCCTTTTATTATCTTGGAAAACGCGGTTTCTGGTTTTGGTGCCCAGTTTGCGGTTAACTTCTAGGCGTAACGTAACAGGGCCTAAGGCTTTCACCACTCTAAGTGGCCCGGTAAATCGGGGAAGAAACTTCTGGCAACGCTGTGGAACACACTGGGTTCGTCGAACTAGCACGAGTTCTCCTAGTTTGTAAGGGGTGTGATTCTCGTTGGAAGGCGAGCGGAATCTCATCTGGTGATGCGCTATGGTCAGGTGCGCTCTAACCGAGCTTTCCAAAGTCGCTCCGAAGTCCTGATTTCATCTGGACGGTTGTGCACCGTTGTGCTGAAACCAAAGAAGCTCACTTCGTGGAAGACTTGGCGTCCTGCCATAGACCAGCTTGAACGATGACTCCCCTGTGATTTCCTCCGGTGACGTATTGAGAGCCAATACAGCTGCGGCAACGTACTCGTTCCACTTGTTACGACTAGGGCTCACGTATAATGAGAGTATGTTCTTATGGTACGGTTTCTATACTCCACCAGATCGTTTCTTTGTGGATGCCGAGGAGTGGCCACGGCATGTCAAATTCCATGGTCATTCAGTAGGTTTTTGAATTCGCGTGACGTGAAGGCCGTACCGCGGTCAGTGATGAGCAAAGCGTGGCGTGCCGTGTCAAAAAACCACGCACTCGTTGATGAACGCGAGGACATGCTGCGTCGAAGAGTCAGGGATGGCCCTGACTTCGGTCCACTTCGTGAGACAATATGAGGCGATGGTGACGAACGTGTTGCCACGAGATGTACGTAGGAACGGCACCATTTGATCAAGTCTGACTATCTCAAAAGGTGTTTTTGAGGAGGGATAGGTTGTATAGGGAGTGGTTGGGATTTGTGATGGCCTTCCGTGCTTGATGCATCGTGCACAACAAAACGTAGAGGAAGATGTCATAGTGCTTGAACCGACACCAAAACCTTTCTTTGATGCGTGCCAGCGTCTTGTGCACCCCGAGGTGACCGGCAGTTGGAGCGCTGTGGCACATGAATAGCACTGCTTGTCACATGACTACTGGGACAACAGGCACGCAAGACCCATCTCGATAATTTCGATGATGAAGGATATCCTCTTGGACGACATACGACGCAGAAAGACTTTCACTATGACGCTTGGGAGTGCCTACTCTCCTGAATAGTCCCCAGGTTACATCGATGATTTCCGCTTCTTGTAGCTGTGTAGTTCGCAAATTAATTCCTGCAGTGACTGGGGAGATGTCGCTGAATGCTGTCGTGTGGCGAGAAAGGTAGTCAGCGTAATAATAGCGAGCGCCCCTGCGAAGAACATTAGAAAAGTTGTGATCTTGCAGTTTTAGAGCCCACCTAGCAAACTTAGCATTGAGGTCTTTTTTTGCTTGAAGCCAGTGAAAGGTGACATCGACGGTAACGACCATGAAGGTATCACCAGAAACGTACGGACGAAATTTCTTGACTGCCCAAAACTACCGCCAAGCACTCTGGTTCAGAGGCCCTGGTATCGGCTCTACTGGTTCACTGAGGCGGTAGCTAGCACAAGCGACTTGTTTCTCCGGCCACTTCTTGTTACTTGCAAGAGAACAGCTCCGATGCTAAGATCATTAGCATCTGTGTGTAAAAACGTCGGGGTATCGTCGTCATAGTGTGCAAGCATCGGTGGTGCTTGAAGGGCAGTCTTGAGGTCAATAAAGACAGTTTATAGGTCTGGACCCTATTTCCAGCGAGCTTCCTTCATCAGTAGCTCGTTGCGAGGTGCCACGCGAGAAGCGAAGTCAGGGACGAAGCGTCTAAAGTATGAGGCGAAAACCTACTAACTTTTCAGCTGCTTAGCCGTGGTGAGAGGCGGAATACAGGCAATAGCTTGGAGCTTCGTTGGATTAGGGCTGACGCCTTTGGCACTGACTACATGCCCTAAGTAGGTACCTTACGAGAAGCCGAAAAGGCACTTGGAAGGCTTAATGCAAAGGTGAGCGTCTTAGAGAGCACGCAAGACCGTTTGCAAACGCCGGAGGTGTTTAGGAAGCGTGGAAGCGTAGACAGTCATATCGTATAAATACACAAAAGCCATAGACCATTTGAGATGCCTAAGAACCTGGTTAATTATTCGCTGAATTGTAGCAGGAGCGTTGCAAAATCCAAACGCAAAACGATTAAACAGGCATAGGCCGTCAGGGTTTATAAAGGTGGTCTTTTCAGTCTGATTGGGGTCTACTTCAACCTATCAATAGCGAGAAAGAAGATTGAGCATAGTGAGAAAACTGGCACCACGCAGGCGGTCAAGGGCATCGTCAAAACGCGGAAGCGGATACAGATCGGGCATGATAACACTATTTAGCCATCGATAGCCAACACTGAAACGAATGGTGCCGTCTTTCTTTCTGACAAGGACTACGGTGCGTGATCAGCGACTACACGAGCGCGATATGATCCCAAGCTTAAGTATGTCATCAACTTCCTTGGTGATGTCTGCACGTTCAGAGGCAGAGACTCGACGCGGGTAATGCCAAACAGGAACTTCAGAGCCAGTGTCGATTCTGTGCTGCACCAAAGGAGTGTGACCCCGCTCACTGGGTGACATGGCCACGCAGTCACGGAATTTTTGTAGAAGCGCTTGAATCTCATCTTTCTATGACGAGTTAAGTTGGGGCCAAAGTTGAATTTGTTCCAGTTCAAGGTAGGAGCAGTCGTGGTGAAGGTGCTGTGGGCTGTGCTACTGCTACTACGAACGGTGCCTAAAGGCATGTACAGATGCCGAGAACGGTGCGTGATGGCACGTGCATGTTACTGTCAGACATGTTGAAGACGAGCACTGCAAAGGTTTTGCCGGAACAGCGATGGAGGGCTCTAGGTGATGGAAATTCGCCCCCAGGCCGGGAAGAAACGGCACTTTCTACAGGATTGTCCACGCCGATAAAGGACTTGTAATGGCTGTACAGGGCAACCCATGCAGCAGATGACAAGGGAATGGCGACGGAGCTTGCCCTAATGACAGGGTGTGAAAGCGGGTATGATTTTTCAATTTCATGTTGATCATCTCTGTGCGTACCCACGGCCGCACACCTTCTCGTTCTCAGAGTACCAACTTGCGAAAAAAAAATTTACTAATCATACTTTTCATTATCAAGTAGTCAGCGAGTACGAAACGCACCTTGTGAACAGTGCTGTAAACAACAGGACGCACCATGAAATATGACTACCAATGATAAGCTTTATCGGAAGCTTCAATACTAGCTCAGGTCGGTTATTGAGCGGTAGATATCTGTTCAATGATGCATTCAGTGGCAGTAAACTACAAACTAATGCCAAACTCTGCAAGCCAATCACAGCCTAAGGTCACTGGCACACATGCGTTTGATACAACAAGGAACCGCTGTCTCGCTGTCTTTCCAAGGCCACACACATTCACGCGCACTTCGCCGAGGCTAGGTAGAATGGCTCCGTCAGCCAGGACGAGATGGGGTTGATCAACCTGCTCAGGGGCCACTAAAACATACCAGATAAAACACTCAACAGGACAAAACTAAAGGCCACCCTTCTGTGCACTAATGCTTCAATGGGCTGTGGCGGTTATCCAAGCTTCACCGGCAGAAATGACATCTCGGGGAAAGTGCCAAGTAAAAGAAGAGGTGCTTCAGCCATCATGCGGGGTCCTATTCTCGACGACCCGAGGAACACTGCATAGGAGAAGCCGGGTTCGTCAGGGACTTGGTCACTTGAGGGCCGCTCCGGGCAAAATGCCCAACGTCGTTATGGTAGTACCAGAGCACCGCTGATGGGTCGTGCAACTGAGCGGGAGCAGAGTGCTGGGCCCTGGAGAGCGTGCCCATGTAGGCTCGCCTCTGGTATGAATCTTCAGCGGCTTGCAAGCGCTCGTGTATTTTTGCCTGGAAAGCGGCGGCTAGAGCTGATCATACGTTGATAGGACGAGCAACCCAGATGAAGTGCTGAATGTTTCTGCCATTGATGGCGTCAACAAAGGTATTAGTGCCAATAAGATCGATGGTTGTGGTGGGGCAACCCGACGAATCCTTCATAGACGCGCTATCGACGTGAGCAAGGAGTTCTACAAAGGTCGTGCCGACTACTGAACGCGTTTCAGTTGTGTGAGGTGTAGCTGAAGGAGCTGATGGTCACCAAATCTGGTTTGCAACGTCGAAACGAGAGCTTCCTAGTTCAAGCCGATGGCTGGCCGGATGTACTCAAGATATTCAGCCGTGGCAGCATGGAGCTGCACAACGAGCGACTGAGCTTTATGTTGAGCTGTCCAGCCGTTTAATGCAGCGACGGACTCGAACTGCACCAAAAATGCTGCCCATGCATGACGTAGTGCCATCGAACGTAGGCGATGAAAGTGGTGATCCAAAAAACCGAGGCTGAGCTGACACGAGAAAATATCGTTCGACCGAGGTAGACAGGCGTTTCTGATGGTTTGACTGTGCCTGAATGGCAGAAAGCCATGCATATAGGTCGGTGGCGACATCTGCCATTGGGGAATGTTGAGCAAGCGTGGCTTTGAGAGAGAGCAGGTGGGTAGCGAAGCGAGTTTCGAAATCTCGCATGAGGGCTCCTCTGTCTCCCTTACCTTGTGAAGCAAGGACTTGTAGACAATATGGCATAGGCGGTAGACTGGCGTCAGTGTTTGACTGTAGAAGGTTACTCTGCGTACCTTGGACATCAAGCTCCGACAGGGCTCAGCCGAGCTTCCCTGCGTAGTCGTGGCAGCAGGTTCCCGGGCCGCCAACGACATGGCAGCGTTGCTCCGTGTAGGCATGGGTTACCGTAGTCACCACTGCCACCAATTTTTAAGTACAAAAGCAACTAACTCGAACACAATGCAAAACCAACATTTTTTTCATCGTTCTCTTTCACTGGACTACCCCTCACGCACCATTCACTCTGCCGGTATGATCCACTACAATATATACGTATACTTATACGGTGAATGATGGCGACGCCGACGGACTCACTCGCTGGATTTCATGCCAACTGGATGTGCCCCGTGATCTCTGACGACAGCGCAGCTCTGGCTGACTGGCTCGCCCTACGCCATCTTCAGACGCCGTGAAGCTCTCGCTCAGTGGTGCCCCGTCCTCGGACTCTTGTGATCATGTCCGTCTTTTCTATCTTCTCCATATTTCTGTATGTGTGTCTCTCTGCCCCTCCCCTATCTATATCTCTATTCTTTTTACTCCTCCCTATTCCTTTCAACTCCTCTTTACCGCCCTCCCTGGTGAGTCAATGTTAAGGTGTTGCATTCTGATGAAGACAGTTACAGGGCTCACTTTTTTTCTTTTCTCTCATTTAAGAGAGAAAAGATGAAACATCACACCATCATCGTCAAGCACGTCACCACACACCAATCATCAAAATTAACTAACACGTCCACGAACATGAACCGCATCATTTTAAGCTTCAATTTTTTATAGCTGTCAAGGACTGGAGCGACATGGATCACAATCCTACTGCCTAGGAAGTCATACCGAATTCGCGGTCACGTGTACAACATGTTTCATTCGTTTCAACATGTTTCAAACTTGCTTTTATTGCACTATTAGGTCAATCACCTCGTATGTAACACCCCTAAACGGGCCTTTAAGGTAATAAAATGAAAAGAAATGTTTTCCTTTTTCCTGAGGGGGAACACACTCAAGCCACCCACATCGTTTCACTCTTCATTGTGCCCGGCATACTCGATTTCAAAATGTCGTGTTTAGCGTCACCAACTGATTGATTGATTAAAAACTTTATTGTTCTGCCTCATCCAAGGTTGAGGACACATGGTGTCAGGCACTTCCCTACTGTAAGGCATGTATGGACGACAGAGCGCCGCTCGGGCATAGGCACGAGCTTAGCTAGCGGGAGGACGTGGAGAAGGAAGATCAAAATAAGAACAGTTGGCCAGGCATACAGACGTTGTGTCTCATTTATCTACAATAACACTGTCGGCAAGCGCTAATATTTGTGGTATTTAGGCGGGCATTTTGAACGTACGCAAATTTACTCGCAGTCAACGGGACTAGCTATGTTTACAGAACGCATTGGAACATTCGCTCTTGAATTTAGGGATAACAGGCATAAAGCTACAAGTTGCTGTAAAAAGTCGAAAAAAAAACAGTTGCTGTCAGGGGTTCTTTAAGGCTTCTACAGAACAGACGTACCTTAAGCCGGTAACCATTCATAAAATTAAAATATCTAGTTTGACGGATACTAGTCGGGTCAGAAGCAATTCTGCCCTTATGAAAAAATAATGTACTTTATTAAACAGGCTAATGTCGTTCGACATCACAATCACTGAACTGCGTAATGTCAGTGTAATGCTCTTTCCTAATGCGTACCTAAGGTGAGTCTAGTAGTAATTGGCCACCGTTACTCTATAGAGTTATGATATTAGAGTTTCTGATGACTATAGTCTAGCGTGAAGTCTATACAGGCCTGACATGAGGGTTTCTGATGACCATTGGCTAGCGTTAGTCTATAGAGTCCTGACACCCGAGTTTCTGATGGCCGTTGTCAAGAGAACTGCCATCGAGCATATGCATTAGGTTGACATCAAACGTCGCATTGTAGACTAAGGCCCTATGCCATCAACAGATCATTTGTTGAAGAGCAGATCAATAAATCCCTCCATCAATAATATCAACGTGTGCACACATTACAGCATTGTAAATAAAATACCATCAGACCATTTCCCCCAATAACAGATCATTGTTTTTTACATATCAGAATCTTTCGAGGCCGATATATAAGGCTGCAAGTATATATTGCCTCCATTTGGAAACACGCATTACATTGTCAAGCAATTAAGTTCCGACAGGACAATAAATGGAGCTAGTTCGTACTTGTTTACAATTTTCGCGAAAGTGCTGTTTTATAATTACAAACAAACAAAAACACCAAATAGGACAATTACAGGAATAACTGCATTTGTATTTATTTTCTACTTTGCGCTGATGATAGGGTCTCTTTGCAGCACCGTCACGATGGCACCGCTGCTGTATTTGAAACCTGCAAGAGAGAACACAAAGACTTCGAAGGCATTGAAGCATACATTTTAGCGCAGCGCATGAATAGAGATCGGAATTGATGAGTTATGCTGTTTCTAAATAGTAATATATATTTATCAGTTCTATCTGGATGCCAATGTCGAACCACATAGCCTTGACTTCATGCTGCGTTGAAAAAAGGTAACCACTATTAACCACTATACCTCAGTTCAGCAGGGCTGCTGATTCATCAGTAAATGAAGAGAAACCAGCTATCACGAACAGAGGAATCAGCTGAGTCGGCTTCTCTAAGGCAATATTGCAGAATAACCTCCTTTCACAATTCCAATGGCACTCAATGTATGACTACGGCATGCAACAGTGGATCTATTCCGCAACTTCGTTTTACACAAAACCTCCACATTATAGTCCCTCTTATTTAACTGAGAACTATTGAGGGCTCATGCTCAGAGGTGCAAAGTCATAGGCGTGTGCAGGGTTTCCCTACACTTGGGTGGTGGGGGGGTTTACCACGGCGCTCCACCTTACATAGTCAAGAACGCTTCTAACTTCGTAGCCCCCGTTTAAGGTAACGAGTTGGGGGAGAGGAGAGCTGTCCCCCACTCTTATGCGCACACCTTTGTGCAAGGTGAAAGTTGAGCAACAACAGGCACATGAAATGTAGAGCTACATCTAGGTGATACAGCTACACAACTCTAGTGAAAACAATTAAAAATCTGTGCTTTTTGTAGCCTACAATATATTACAGAGATATGCATGTTGTAACATGTTACAGGTCCTTCTACACATCTTTCAACAAGCAAGAGATTGGAGGAAGCAAGCAAAACATTTTTGTACCCTTGATTATTTTTGCACATTATTCAATAGCTGAAAATACATTATTGAGGTACCTTAAAGATTTGACAAAAGTTTTATAAAAAATGAAATATCTTTACCTAGCTCCATGCATTAAAGTACACAGTTGCCCATGTTTACTAGCCAGTATTGCAAATTGTGAAATTTATGGCTGGTCATTAACAAGCACAAGGATCCACACTGGGGTGTGTTGGCACTTGTTGAACGCCTCGATAGTACAAGGATAAGAACTATTCTAAAGAAAGTTTTCAACACAGAAAAAACATGCACAATCCAAATGGCTGCAACACGAAACTAGCGCTACTTTATGTCGTGTCTCTTTTCTCTGATATTTTGCCGTGCATTAGAAAAGTTTCTAGGCGATGAATTACCTATCCGACCAAACACTTACGTTAATCAAGTATTTAAGGAAAGAGCACATCACAGTGTTTAACTCATGACTATTTTAGACCATGCAGATGCCAAAAATATCACCTGAACCCACACGTCACAGAGACAGTACAATTTAGAGTGTATGTACGAGCTCAGCGAGGAAATAGAATGTACACTCAGGAGTGAACAGCATCATGAGCTAAGACGCTGACACAGAAAGAATAATGGATGCAGTAGTCTATGTATTTGCTTGCGCTCCTGTTTCCTCCCAAGTACGTACCAACATGCCCAGTATGGTCAACGTATATGTACAGTACTCACGGATAGAAACAAGACATTTGTTGTGCGTGGCCGCCAATGCATGGGTCGCCAATCATGGGTGCTCGCGGAACCAAGATATTGCACTGTTGTATAGAGTGAGGACAAAAACAGCTACGGAGCAGGCTTACTCCTTACTTCTGGTCGCTAAACAGTTGGCATTATCATCATCATCATTTATTGTCCCTTAAGGGCACTGGGTTGGGCTATACATAAGGGGGGGGGGGCATCGAAATGTGCATGCAAGGTCACATATACAAAGGAAAAAGGCAGGTTAGCTCTGTGCACTGCTACGAAACTGAAAATAAAAACAAAATTGACACATGGTACGTGTTTCCGCATGCGTTTGCAAAGTATTTACATTGCGGTTTGACATGCACAAAACAAAGGAAAAAAAAACTAATAAGAAACAAATAAACAAACAAACATCATAGTACGTGTTTACAAAATGATAGATGGACTGATTGTGTAAGCAGAACCTACAATAAGGAGAGGTTTCGTATATATTGTTACGGAGTCGAGGACAGTGGTATTATATAACTTTAGCGGTACAATATTTACGAAAGAATAAAGAATAAAAAAGGTACGGTACAAAATGTTTAATATACACTTGGAAGAAGCAGCAGCTTAAAAGTAAGCTTCCACTTTCTTGAGTGAGTCGGTGGAGTACAGGTGTCTGTTGTCGGTCAAATTCATTTTGCTATATGGGCTGTTACTAACTGCCTGAATTTCGAATTGTCACGTTGATGTACTATTGTTTCGGGAAGCGAGTTCCATAGTTCGATTTATGTTCACAAAGTGCACACTGCCAGCGTGGCGATGCAAGGCTCGCGCATTTTTGCATGCATGCAGCCTGAACCGATGAAGATAGTGGAAACCATTTATATTGTGACGCAAGCAGACGACGCTCTTGGTCGGCGCCATTCGACGATGGGGCGCGCAGGCTGCGCAAGTAAGAAATTAGATACCTCTAAGATTTCGCACCTGAAATGCGCTCGTTGACGTGACAAATAGCTGCACAAAAGCATAAAAAGTTTTTCAAGCTTTTTGTCACGACGAAAAAAAAAAGCACCAGCCAAGGGCCTGTTGCCGTGCAGCAATAAAACAATATCTTAGTGCTTTGTTGTCTCGCCCTGAATAGTGCGGCCATTTTGCATGGCAAGCATTCGTAGAGCTGTCAGCCACGGAAGAACGAGCAAGCTTCTCGCATTTTTATTCAACAATAGGCCACAGTTTGCCGTAAAGACACTAATACATGATATTATTTTCATGCTGCATGAAGGAAAGCATGCCATACATTTTCTTTCTTGTCGAGACAATAACCACCAAGTAAACTTTTCATGCTTTTGTGCAGATGTTTATCATGTCTACAAACGCACACAAGGCGCAATCTAGTAGCTGAATCCTGCGTCTTACTTGTACAGTACGCGTACAGCATTGCCTAAGCACGCAGATTGAGAGGGTCGTCTGCTGGCGTGGCGATAAAAGTGGTGCGCAGCGGCGAGCCAGTTTGGTCGCATGCGAATGTGCATGAGCCTTGCAGCGCTGCCCTGGCAGTGCACACGTGATGAACTACAGGCCAACAATTTGGCAACAGGAAGGAGTAGCCCTGCTCCATAGTTCTTCCCCATATCGCCCTATACCACAACGCAACACATTGGTTCTACGCGCACCGACGAGCGGCGGCACATGCACCGTCGGCCACACGCTCCGAGTATTCTATTTGTATCGTGAGTACTGTACTTCAAAAAGAGCATGAAATCGTTCATTAATTTATCTTTGAAGTCCAACAAGGCTATTCAAGGCACTATCACACAGATTACACTTCTCTGTATGATAGGCCTCCATGTATTGTGAGCTGTGTTACATAAACACATTCATGGTATTTTTATAGATTGCAGTGGAAACATAATCCAAACAATGTGATGAAACATGAGTAGGCACTGCCTTGCCAAGAAAAGCTGTCCCTAATTCAGATAATCAAACTGCTCAGGCATAACGATTATCTGACAAAGCTTTGTTAGAAACGAATAGGTACTTGCATGTTGCACGATGTTATTTAAAACAAGATTGCACAACAACTTATAAAAATACCACAAATCTGCTTACACACGTGATATTTTGAAAGCGAGCCTAAACAACAACCGCTGTAACTTCCTTAAACACGAATTCACCGAATTCTCGTGGCAGAATGTGCACATAGCAAAAGTGTGCTTATTTAAGTTCAATACAATTTTAGACTTCAACGATGTTTGCTAATTCTTTAACAAGCACAAAAATGAATGACACTTCTACTTGTAAAAAACAACTTAGTTAATAAAATCTTTTATTTCCACTAAAAAATTTACCGTAAAAGAAATCATCACGACAATGAGCGAAGTATGAATATAAGTAGGATTACACTGCACGCAGTTTCATGGCAGTCCGAACAGAATAAGATGTTGATGGAGGAAACTCGAAAAGACCAACAAATCCTATAAGAGGAAATGTCGCTGCAGCCAACTTTCCAACTTGAAAGGTATTTAGCGCAATGTAACACAAAGACCACTGAGAGAGGATGCAGCACGTGCCTTAACATTATATAAAATGATTAATTGCAACCGAAGCACTAAAAATACAGGTTGAGCATCATGCCGTATATTTTTGTGCTTCCGTTGCAATAACCAATTTTGTTTAAAGTGCACTGGTCTCATCCTTGTGTTATATGGAGCTAAATAATACCTAATGTTTAACAAACAATGCTGAATGTTTCCCTTGTGAAACCCTTGAACAAGAACTCTTGCCTTGCTCAAAACAGCAGTGACAAGGAACAGCTGTTCCCATTATCAAGACGCCTCCATGTGTCACAACGTTGGCTGCGAAAACATTCCATTGGTTGGTTGGT
Source organism: Rhipicephalus microplus (assembly GCF_013339725.1). Classification (NCBI taxonomy): domain Eukaryota; kingdom Metazoa; phylum Arthropoda; class Arachnida; order Ixodida; family Ixodidae; genus Rhipicephalus; species Rhipicephalus microplus. The sequence goes on along the minus strand of NC_051168.1, from coordinate 200,240,669 downwards.
TGGTTGCGAAACTTTATTGAGGTCCTGCAAGGCGCGCGTCAGCGCGCAGCGGGCGTCTCCCACGTCGGGACCGTTAGGCCAAGCCTATGTCCAAGGAATACTGCACTGAAGTGCAGGACATAGGATTCCCGCACCTAAGCTAAAAGACAGTGTATGCTATACCTCAATAGGTGCTATGTGCTTGAACTATCACTTTGTGGCAACAAAAAGAAATGCCTACCACTTAGTAAGGCTCCTAGGGCATGCGGAAAGACCACTCCAGTCATGCACTGCAAACCGTCCTCTGTGTCAGGACCATGAACAGCTGCTGCCATCGCTGATACATACATAAAAGATACCACAAAAGATTACTTTCACACACAACAAACGTTATGTCACACACAGATAGCGAGTAGCAAATATGTCTTAGGAAAGTGTATACTGTGTTACGGGGTTTGAATGAGGTACACAGCAACCTGGAAGATAGCAGCAGCAGCAGCAGCAGCAGGGAAAGCGCAGCCAGGGATCGAACAGCCGAGCGAGCCAGGCGATGGCAATGTGCTTCCGCATGTGCCAATCTTCTTCCTCACAATAATCCCCGGTATCGAGAGGTAGCCATCCTGGAGACCTAGAGAGAGGTCAGAGGGTCATTATACGGCTTTAGACAGTGAATGTGGACAGTTTCTTGCCCCTGATGTCGAAGCTCGGATGATGGTGTAACAGGTTCTACCACATAAATAACAGGAGAGGTCTGCGCCTCAACGCGGTAAGGTCCTATACAAATATTTTACTACAACGATCAAGTGTATATATAATTTTTCATGCCAGACGAAGCTTTCATAATTATTAGTTAATATTTAAAGCATTACTTCGTTCCAAACTGGAATATGCATGCTTAGTATGGGACCCATGTCACGGAAAACTTATAACTGCACTAGAACTTGTTCAAATTATTCTGTTAGATTTGTTCTAGGCAATTACCATCGAACGACAAGCATTACTAGAATGAAATCTGATTTATTCCTCCCATCTCTCTCCATTAGGCGTCAAATTTTGCGACTAACGATTTTTCATAAGCTGTATCACCACCCTGTGCTGCGTGGCGAGCTTACACCTAGGCCACACTATCAATAAAGTCGTGTTGACCATGCGCGCTAAGTTTGAATTGATATGTGCAAACAATAGATTGCTTTCATCCTTCTTGCCCTGAACAACTCGCGACTGGTATCGCCTTCTTTGATACTGCATCCATTATGACAATCCAACAGTTTCGAAATGTTCTAGCTAACATATGTACAATCAGGAGTTTTTCTAATGTTTTAATTACATTGTGGTAATGATGTTATTGTATGTTGTATCCTAACGTCTTTGTGCTTTTTTGTTGTTCCTTGCTCTCACACAACTCCCCTCTGTAGTGCCTTCGGCCTTGAGGATATCATAAATAAATAATAAATAAATAATTTAGTCTGCCATAGATGTAGCAATGCAGTAGTATGTATTTTGTTTTGCATAACAAAAAGGTTTCACAACTCATGTAAAAAGCGATGGTTATCTCTGGGTCTCCGCAACACAATGCCAATAAATACAGATCTTAAGGGCAATGCTTTTGCAGCAGTGGCATTGTTCGTGTGCAGAAAAGAATGAATGGAATGCATTCCTGCTCTGAGAAGAAAGGTATCTGACCGGGTGTCTGTTGCTTTACGTATCTACGCAGTGGCGTAGCCAGGGGCTGGCACACCGAGTCCGTCACGCCTTTCTGCCACCCCCCTCCCCGCGCCTTTCGGGCGATTTTTTTTTTCGGCATGGCATACATAGAGCAAAATGACTGTTTGCCTGCTCCGCTCCTCTCTCCGAGATCAACGAGGGATTCCTTTCCTTACCCTCCCTTGTTTTTTTGCTTTTACCTACGCCGCTGTCTCTACGTGACAGCCAGCGTTGTGACAGCAAACCAGTGACGGGGTGAGAGGCATGAATGCTCATTATTACTTCTGTCTCCCTCTTCATCACGCTTTTGCTTTCCACCACCTACCGGTGGCGGGAAGGGGGGAGAGGGGCACACATTCGGCAGCTGCTGCTCCCAGCCGTATTTTTGTTGTAAAAGTGCGACTGATATTTACATACACTTTCAAATGCTCACTACAACGATACGATAAAATTATCTCCTGTGCTGCCCTTGGTGTCCACTGAGCCTCCCCGTGGTGATCTAGTGAATAAGGTAATCAGCTGCTGACCCGCAGGTTTCGCGATCAAATCCCGGCTTGGGTGGCTGCATTTCTGATAGAGGCGGAAGTGTTGTAGGCCCGTGTGCTCAGGTTTGGTTAGAGAACCCCAGGTGGTCGAAATTTTCGGAGCCCTTCACTACGGCGTCTCTGATAAACATAAGGGGGTTTTGGGACGTTACACCCCACAAATCAATTCATCATCGGTGTCCACTGATTGGCTAATGTAACCATCCCCCTCCATGCAAATGGCAAATTGGCACGTCTATGCAACTGTTTGGGGTACCGCTTCAGCGTAAGCGATCGACGCTATGCTTGCCTAGTTTTAAATACATATTCAAAATTTTTGCGCGCAAGGTGGTGGAAAGCATCCCTGAATGCCCCAGTAGATTAGAAGTGTGGCAGCTTGGGCTAGTTCGTATGGCATCACGATATGTTATAGCGCGACAACAAAACGACGACACAGAAACACAAAACGACGACACAGTGTCCTTCGTGCACTTGTCTCTGTGTCGTCAATTTGTTTTCGCGCTATAACTATCGTCACACCCCAGTAAAGTTTGCCTCCACATCGCGCTTCTGGCACGAATATCTTATCATCATCATCATCATCATCATCATCAATAATAATAATGATAATAATAATAATGATAATAATAATAGTTGTTTTTTTAGATGCGTCTGTACAGCCTTCTATGTGTTTCTGGGCACGCTACATGAATAATAATAAATCATTGGTTATTATTGAAATCGCAAGCCTTAGATGCTTCAATGAATGTAAAGTTTGACCGTTCGCAGCGTCTCATATCCTGCAATGTAGGGAAAGATAGATGCATGCAAAAAATAATCATCACGAGATGACGTGTCATTATAGCATCACATGGTAAAGTCATGCATCGCACCCAATCCCTCATAGCGTGTTCAAAGGCTGGCTGGCTGATTGGCTACGCAAATCGGTGTCTTTAATCGTGCAGGCAATGTATAACCACATTAAATGCAGAAAGTTTTCGAAGGGCGGCAGGATGAACACATCGACTGATTGGAAAAAAGAAAGAAATGGCTATCGCCTTGGAGTTGTCTTACGTGAATACATAAGAGACCCTGGAACAGTATTATTAATATTATTATTATTATTATTATTATTATTATTATTATTATTATTATTATTATTATTATTATTATTAATATTATTATTATTATTATTATTATTATTATTGTAAAGGGGGTTTATTGAAGGACTCAGCAAGCGGGTGGTAGCTCTAAAGGAAGGCAGGTGAACCCAGATGACGGTGCTCGATCGCCGATCTTGTGCCTTTTTCTTGTGCTGATGATAGCTGGCCTGATGGTATCAACGTCTTTCTTATTCACTACAATTACCCCCGGCGAAAAAGTTGAAGCCATTCTGGCGATCTAACACGTGGGTACAAGTGGGTCAAAGTACGGCTTCAGACGGTTTACGTGAACGATATCACGTCCACGCCGACGACGGTCGCTCGGTGGCGTGAGGGGTTCAATGGCATAGTTCACGGGTGAAGTACGCTCGACCACGCGGTAGGGACCATGATAATTGGAGAGTAGCTTGGGTGATACACCAGGGGCGCAGGGCGGTACATGAAGCCATACAAGTGCTCCAGGAACGAACGTTGGTGCAGAACGATGGTCGTCGTCACGGATCTCCTTCTGGCGCTGTTGGTCGGATGTAGTAAGCCGCTTGGCTAGCTTGCGGCACTCTTCTGCGTAACAAGCGGCTTCCGAGACAGGCTTGTATTCGGAGGGATCTGGCGAGTATGGCAGTAAAGTGTCGATGGTGTGTGATGGTTCTTGACCGTACAGGAGAAAAAATGGGGAAAACCCGGTAGTGACTTGCGTAGCGGTGTTATACGCGTATGTAACAAATGGGAGAACGAGGTCCCAGTTTGTTTGATCAGAAGCGACATGCGTAGCGAGCATGTCCCCCAGAGTACGATTAAACTGCTCAGTCAAGGTCTCGTCTGTGGGTGGTAGGCTGTACTCTTCCGGTGAACCATATGGCACTGTTGAAGAAGTGCTTGTATTACATCGGAGAGGAAAACACGCCCTCGGTCACTGAGGAGTTCTCGAGGAGGACCATGACGAAGCACAAAACGATTGAGTATGAAAGTTGCAACGTCTTGTGCTGCAGCTGTGAGGAGAGCAGCAGTTTGAGCGTACCATGTTAGATGATCCACTGCCACGATAGCCCATCGGTTGCTTGCCATTGTTAATGGTAGTGGTCCGTAGAGGTCAATTCCTACTCGGTCGAATGGGCGGTCTGGGCATGGAAGTGGCTGCAATGAACCTGTTGCAGGATGTGGCGGGCTTTTCCGCCGCTGACATTCGTGGCAGCCGCGAATGAACTGGCGGACGAAGGTAAACATTCCGCGCCAGTAATACCTTTTTCGTAAGCGCTCGTAGGTCTTGAAAACACCGGCGTGAGCACATTGCAGGTCGGAATGAAACGACGCGCAGATGGTAGAGCGCAGCGTTCGGGGAATGACTAGTAGCCATTTCCTACCATCTGCTAAATAGTTGCGCCGGTACAAAAGGCCATCCCGAATACTGAAGTGCGGAGCCTGGCGGAGCAGGGTTCGAGTGGTTGGAAGTGTCGGTGCTTCGGATAACGCGTCAAGAAGCGAAGCGATCCATGGGTCATTGCGTTGTGCAGAAGAGACGGTGTCCTCGTCAAGCGCTGACAACGTGTTGTCCGAGGAAACAGATGCGATGTCCGGGGATAGGGGAGATCGTGACAGTGCATCAGCATCGGCATGCTTGTGGCCGGAACGATATACCACGCGAATGTCATATTCTTGAAGCCGAAGAGCCCAACGGGCAAGACGACCTGATGGGTCCTTAAGCGAAGATAACCAGCCTAATGCGTGGTGGTTCGTTACTACATCAAAAGCACGGCCATAAAGGTATGGGCGGAACTTGACAAGCGCCCAAACGATCGCCAAGCATTCCTTCTCGGTGACGCTGTAGTTTGATTCAGCCTTGGTAAGAGTTCTGCTGGCGTAGGCGATGACATACTTGGTGAATCCAGGCTTGCGTTGCGTGAGAACCACACCGAGGCCGACACCACTGGCGTCGGTGTGGACCTCAGTTGCTGCCGTAGGATCGTAGTTACGCAGTATTGGTGGCGAAGTGAGGAGACGACGAAGGGTACAGAAGGCTTGGTCCCACTCAGGAGACCATGACGAGATATCAGTGGTGCTGCCTATAAGTTTGGTCAAAGGCGCAATGATAGAGGCGAAGTTGCGCACGAACCGGCGAAAGTAGGAGCATAACCCCACGAAGCTCCGTAACTGCTTCATAGTCGTTGGTTTGGGGAAGTCGGTGACAGCACTTAACTTAGCCGGGTCTGGAAGTATACCGTTCTTTGATACGACGTGCCCGAGAATCGTAAGTTGCCGAGCAGCGAAGTGACACTTCTTGAGGTTGAGTTTGAGCTGAGCATTCTTCAGGCACGTGAGCACGTGTTTGAGGCACTCGAGATGTGTTCCAAAGTCTGGCGCAAAGACTACTATATCGTCGAGATAGCAGAGACAATTTTGCTATTTCAAACGCCGAAGAACCGAGCCCATCATGCGCTCGAAGGGGGCAGGCGCATTGCAGAAGCCGAAGGGCATGACATTAAATTCATACAGACCGTCCGGAGTCACGAAGGCTGTTTTTGGTCGATCGGCATCTGCAAGGGGGACCTGCCAGTACCCTGAGCGCAAATCTAATGAAGAAAAAAACTCGGCACCATGTAAAGTATCAAGGGCATCGTCAATCCTGGGTAAAGGATACACGTCTCTTCGAGTGATCTTATTTAGGCGCCGGTAATCCACGCAGAAATGAACGGAACCATCATTTTTTTTAACGAGCACTACAGGTGAGCCCCATGGACCTTGTGAAGGTTGAATGACGCCACGTTGCAGCATATCGTTCACCTGTTCGGTAATAACTTGGCGTTCTGCCGCAGAAACACGATATGGTCGCTGTCGTAGTGGCGCATGGGAGCCGGTATCGATGTAATGTAGAGTGGTAGAAGTGCGGCCAAGTGAAGGTTTAACAACATCAAAAGATTCGCGGTACTGGTACAGCAGTTGGAGGAGTTCAGATCGTTCAGATGGTGACAGTCCGTCTGCGATCGCCGAATCGAACACTTTTGAAGCCTGTAGATGAGAGTGGTTAAGAGCACTGACGGCGGCGAGGTCACTTTGGGATGATTCTTGCGGCACGGTAAAAATTTGTCCGTTATCAATGGGCTGTACGCATCCAAGAGACACGCCTTTAAACAGTTTGATGGTATGCGGAAAGGGATTGGTAAGGCAGAGAGCATTGGCTCCATTAGAAATTGAGAGGGCTGAATAAGGGAGCAGAAGTGGTTTCCGACTTAGAAAGAGGCTTGATGGCTCAAAAAATGCTACTTCATCACGCATGCCGTCGGAGACCACAGGGAGCAAAACAGCTGTTGTCGGTGGAATGTCAGTGTCTTCTTTGACAACTAGCTTGTGCGCGGCTTGATTAGTGTGGTCGTAGGGCTGGTCGAAGAACGGAAGCAGTTCAAGTTCGGAACGGGCACAACCTATAACGGCACGATTACGGGATAGGAAATCCCAGCCAAGTATGATGTCATGAGAGCACGAGGAAAGGACGATAAACTCAAAAATGTAGTGGTCCTCCGCAATTTTGAGTCGGGCAGTGCAGGCGGCTATAGGTCGAACAGGTTCTCCATTCGCTGCACGTAAGAACATATCAAGCGGCGTGGTCACCTTTCGGAGCTTGCGGCAAAGTATGGCATCTATAACAAACACAGCGGCACCGGTATCCACAAGAGCGTATGCATGGGCGCCGTCTACAAAAACTTCGACAATATTTGACGGCAAAGTTCGAGGACTTGAAGATTTCGATGGCGCAGTTCTTGCCCCTTGAACTGCGACGGCTAGTTTCCCTCATTTTGAGGGGCTGGTCGTGGACGCATGGGTGACAAGGAGCGTCGATTGGGTGAAGGTGAGCGACGAGACGAAGTTGCTGGATATTCACGGGAAGACGTGTTTGACTGACGATCCGAGCTTTCATAACCAAAAGGTAGTCGGTTCATGTAGTTGCTTCGTGGTTAGACGTCTGTGTAGGCGGGCACGCGACGACGGCAGTATCAGGAGATATGACCAGGTCCGCCGCACGCAAAACATATCGGGTGGTTATTGCGCGTTCGCCAGGCATTTGCAGCGAGGGGCACCGCCCACGTGGCGTACGGCTGAGTCGGGGCTATGGTAGCGAGGGGAGGAGCCCATGCGACGAAAGGCTGAGTAGGAGCGGTGACATGCGGCAGTCCATTGAACGGCGAGGGCTGGTGTGGCTGCTGCCTCTTTACTGCGTCAGCATAAGTAAGAGGCGCGGCGACAACTTGCTGCTGAAAGGGCACTGGCATAGCCTCGGCAATCTGGTCCTGAAGTGCATGTCGGAGCATGGGAGCTAACGGTGTCGGTGGTTGCTCTTGCTGCTGCTGCTACGGGGGCTCTTGGCGCTGACAAAACGGCAGGAGGGAAAGCTGACGTGCGACCTCCTCACGCACAAAGTCTTTCATTTGTGCTAGAAGGCGGGAGTGGTCAGGTACGACGTCCAGTGCAGCGAGTGGTTGGTTAGGCTGAAATGGACGACGGGTGAGAGCTCGTTGCCGTCGCAATTCGTCGTAGTTCTGGCACAGAGTTACCACTTCAGACACCGTGCCAGGAGACTTCGCCAGGAGCATTTGAAAGACGTCTTCATCGACACCTTTCATAATGTGCTGGATCTTGGCACTTTCGCTCATTGCGGCATCGACGCGCTTGCAGAGATCGAGTATATCTTCAATATAGGCGGTAAACGTTACGCCAGGTTCTTGTGCCCGTGAGCGCAGGCGTTGTTCGGCGCGCAACTTCCGCACGGCAGGGCGACCGAAAACCGATGATATTGCCTGCTTGAAAGTGGCCCAGTTCTCGAACTCGAATTCGTGGTTTGTGTACCACAGTTTCGCCACATTAGCCAAGTAAAAGTTGACGGTGCTCAACTTAGCAGCGTCATCCCACCTGTTTGGTCCACTGACTTTTTCGTAGGACGACAGCCAGTCCTCGACGTCCTGGTCTTCGGCGCCCAAAAAGATCGGGGGTTCTCGCTGGTGAACCGCGCCGGGGCAAGTAGGAGCCGCGAGAGGTGCTGTCTGTTGGGCAGCGTTCACTTGCATGGTCGACGGCAGGGTGCGGGATCGGAGTTCCAGGGTGTAGGTGATGCAGTTACCCAGCACGATCCACCAAATGTAAAGGGGCTTATTGAAGGACTCAGCAAGCGGGTGGTAGCTCTAAAGGAAGGCAGGCGAACTCAGATGACGGTGCTCGATCGCCGATCTCGTGCCTTTTTCTTGTGCTGATGATAGCTGGCCTGATGGTATCAGCGTCTTTCTTATTCACTACATTATTATTATTATCCTATGGTCTAGCTGATTTACACTTAGGCATGTGTACGAAGACATTCTCTTCATGTCAATGTTATATTTACTCAAACATGATGAAAAATCTGTGGGAATACAAACTGTTTAGTGTTTTATACTTCCGAAAGACAACATGTACGTGAAAGTCGAGATCATCAAGTAATTGAATTAGACATAGCTGCACGTTAAGAAATCGCAAATCGTTGAAACTTATGAAGCACTCCGCTACGGTGTTCTTCATAATCAATAGTGGTTTTGGGATTAAGAATTCCCGCGATCAATTCATTAAATAGTAAGAAATTGAGTTTTTGTTGGCTATAGAAGATTAACGCAAATTTTTTTTATTGTGATCGGTCTTGACATTAGGACACTCACTGAAAAATCTGCGTACTTTGATCATCAGAAATCCTGGTGCATGTTGTCATCTGAGTCTCCATTGCACACCTGATGCTAAGAGGCATTAGGCTTTGCAGGTCTAATGTCAATCTAATGACTCGTTTGTTGTGCATTAGCTGGAGATTAGATTCCTAAGCTTCATTGTCATAAGGGTGGTCAAAAGCTAAAAGTAAAACGCTGACCGAAAAACATAGAAACAACAAAAAACACAAAGATCTTCAGTAGCGTACCGACTCTTTCGCGAGTGGAGAGCAAACCTACCTCACTCGTCCACCAATATATATATATATATATATATATATATATATATATATATCGCCATGTTTCATTTCCCAAGTTTTGCTATCGTTTCAAAACACTACACAATTCTCAGCGCAAGCCGCACCTGCATTTCTCGAAAAGCTTCCGGACTGTAGTAGATCATTTCGATAAGATCACGCCTACTCTGCGAACTGTACAGATTATTCTGGAACCTAAGCCACCGCCAGCAATAACGCTTGAACATTCGACGGCAAGGGTATAAATGCCGACGCGCTTCGCCGCATGTCAGTAGTTGATCGACGACCGACGCTCCGTTCACTGCTATCTGTGCCGGGGCAATCGCTTCTCGGCTTTTGGATTTCACGGTCAGACCAGGTTCTGCCGGCTTCGCCGCCTCGTGCGAGCGACTGCCACCTCTGGGTCTCAGGCCTTCCAGCCCGGAGCCCCACACCCCTATGCCAGGAGGAGCATAGTTGCCGGTTCACGCTACCTTCCCGGAGCCCGCCTGCAGCCCACTCGACTCCACCTGATCCCGAGCGGCGTCTCCCCAGGCTTAGCCGCAGATTTACCAGAGTGCAGCTCGACTGCATGCTACTAGTTTTCTACAAGTCACGCCCCCTTCTGCTGATGACACCCCCTTCAGAATGGCGGCCACTACCGACCTACCAGTGCGGGAGAACTGCTTCCTCTTCACAGCGCCGGACGGCGACGTATCCCTTGATGATCTTATTGACGCTATTGAATTAGAAGCTGGTGATGATAGTGTTCTTGTTATGCAGCTTATGGGCGGGGCCAAGTTTCCCGTCTGTACACGTAACGCCAGCCAGGCAACAAAGTTAATGGTGGCGGAAGGTTTCAAGGTTAAGGGAGTAAGCGTACCAGTTGAGGCCGTCGGGCCACTGGTCACGTACGTCAATGTCTAGCGATACCCCGCCTACCTGTCTTACGAGATACTTGGCAACCCCCTAGCACAGTACGGTAAGGTGCGGGGCATCTCGTTTGCTACTGTGGCCACCCGCCAAAATAGGTTGAATGGCGTCAGAGTCGTAAAAATTGAAATGAGTAAGCCGGTGCCCAACTTTGCGACTATTGCAGGGCACCGGGTCATGTTCGAATATAGAGGCATGAGGCGGGTGTGCGCGCGATGTAGTGAGGTGGGCCACATGGCGACCGCATCCTCCGCACCATACTGCAAACGATGCGGAACTTTCGGTCATGAAACTGAGGGCTGTTCAGCCGAATCTAAGCCTTGCGGGGGTCACCACGGAACGAAAGAATGTTTTAGGAGGCGCTCTTATGCGTGAACCGCTCGTGGGTTCCCCTCGGTATCGGACCTCGCGTCGAACTCGGTCCAGCCGAGTGGCTCCCCGTCGCAGAAGCCAGGCAAACCCGCCTCTCACTTACAAGTGCTCGTACCCAGGACCGCGGCCCGCGCCCCCCAAGGCCTCCCTCTCCCCAAGGCCGCGAAACGGATGCCAGCTTGCTCACAGGAAGCACCACGGCGGATTCATCCGCCAACGAGGAAGACAAGCCCGAGAAGACTGAGGATGCCACCACCATGTCATCGGAAACAGGAATCGAGCGACCTCCAAACCGTCTCGGCCCAATCGTCCCCGTCTATGCCATTCGTCCCCCCGTCAGTCCAGGATGAAGGCCACAACTTCCCGGTGCTTGCCGAAACTTTAAAGCGAAGTGAGCCCCCCCCCCCCCAACCGCCTCCCAAACACCCGTTAACGTGTTGGCCCGAAGTGCGCGCCCAGGACTTGGACGACGCTACCAATGACCCCGCCAGGGACGAATTGCCCATCGTGAGCCGCTGGTATTACGCACTCTCTGACGACCAAGACCGTGCTCACCTAAACCAGCCCCTTCTCTTTGAGCCCCCCTCCGGTAAAGCGTCGCCCTACACAGACCGCCAACTTGACCCACTCGCGTCCCAGTGGGTGCCAGGCCGCGAGCTGAGAGCTCGTTCGCGCTCGCGCCGACGCCAGGGAGAGGAGAACAAGAAAGAAACGAGAGGGAGAGCCACAAGCAGAGAGGCGCGACAACGCCGAATTGGGCCAGAAGCGACGGCGAGCGACAGCGATGCCCCACCGAAGGCGAAGACGCAGAAGCTTGGCCAAAGCGCCGCAGGCAAACCGACCCCTAAAGCCAGCGAGCCGATCTGCTAACACCTTCGCTTCGTTACAGACGGCAGTGCCCGTGCGCGCCGGCGCCGCCATTTACCCTTTCCTGTTTCACTCCCCCATGCGCTGCCTCCCCTTGCCCCTACCCCTCCCTTCCACACACTCACGTACCCCCCTCGTTTCCGACTTCACCATAGTGCGACTGATGGCTGACCGACTCCGTTTCGCCACTTGGAATGTTCGTGGTTTCCGCGACACGACGAAACAAACCGCGGTCGTTTCCTTTGCGAAAGCCCGCAGAATCGACTTGTTGTTCAGTCCACGAGACGAATTTCCAATCCCCCCTCGACATCGCTCGCTTCCGCAGCCTCTGTCACGTCGAAGCCTTCTTCTCATTGACGAGGAACAGGTCATGCGGGGTTGGGGTTGTGTTCGTCACCGGGAAGTTTAGGCAAAAAGCCCATTGCGTGTTTGGCGCTGACGGCCGCACATTAATGCTTGACATCTTCATCGATGGGCAGATAGTCCGGTTTGTGAACGTGTACACGCCAGTAACTAGATCAGAGATGAACCCCTTTTTCAGGGAGCTTGGCGAGTACCTGCTGGTGCCCCCCTCCCGCACGTAGTCCTTGAAGACTCTGTGTGGTCGACACTGCGAGGGATATCCAGGGGACCAGGTTGCGGAGGCTCAGCCTACCGTGCAAAAGAACTGATCAAAGTTCTCGAACGCCTCCGACTTTCAGACGCATGGGTCCGCCTCCACGACGACGACTTCGGCCCCACCCGCGAGTCGAGGGTCACCGCTAGCCGGCTAGACCGCGCGTACTTACCGGAGCTCCTACTTCCATCCCTAACAACGTGCGAGGTGGTCCCGTTGCCACCCCCTCAGGCCGCTCTGTCTGATCACGCGCCACTGCTAACAACCCTCCGTGCAAAGCCTGGCCCCAAAACAGCCGACGCATCGTGGCGCCTGGATTCTGCAGTATACTAAAGGATCCGGTGTCTGCACCACAGATCGAGACGCTCATACAGGCCTCGATTAGAGCATCCCCCCGCGTAACATCGACTACCTGGGACGACCTCAAGGAGGCCTGGAAGGTGCTCCTCCAAGACGAAGGCCGTAAAAGAAAAAAGCGCTTGACGTCCCAGATGAACGAGTTACTGCGCAGAATGCGTATCATTCAGTGTGCTGACACCCTCACCTCCTGTACACGAGATTACCTAGCCTCGCTCAAGGTGCAGTACGAACGGCTTCTTCGGGCAGCTACTGGCGAAAAGCGCGCGACTTGGGCCACCTCGGACGAGCGGCCAGAGGTAGTCTCGCGCGAAGTAAGGGGAAACGGCTCTGTAGCGTATTGCAGAAGTAAAGCGCCCAGATGGTACCCTCGCGACAGACCCGGTCGAGATTCGAGGCGACCTTCTTGCACCACTTCGAGACAGCCTTTCACGAGCCGGACGCCACAATGATTGCCTCGGAGCCAGCGTCCCTGTCAGAGCTGCGTAAATTCCTTAAGCTTCTGGAAGAGGATGAATGCCCGACTATGTGCGGCGCAGCGACGTTACCGGAATTGAGGGCCGCTATCCAGTCAATGCCACCAAACTCGGCTCCTGGTGCGGACTGGCCTCACAGCGGGCTTCTATGCCACCTTTTTCGAGAGCCTATGTGAACCGCTCCTAGCTATAGTCAACACGGTCCTCGAGTGACACGCGAAACCTGCCTCCTTCAGCATGGGGCGCGTAGTCCTCATTCCTAAAGAAGGTGCACCGCCGAACGACCCTGCTTCTTGGCGCCCGATCACGTTGTTAAATGTAGACTACAAGATTGTGGCGTCAATCTTGAACAGCCGACTAAAGACCTTTCTGCTGGATATTATTGCTCCATACCAGGCTTGCGCAGTCCCGGGTCGATCAATGTTCACCAACCTGACCACGACAAGGGACGTGTTCCAGTACGCTTCGGAGAAAAGAGTCACTGGAGCCTTTTTTTCACTTGATCAGGCCAAGGCTTTCGATAGGGTCAGGCACACCTACCTGTTCGAAACCCTGCGAGAGTTTGGCCTACCGGCAAGCTTTGTACAAGTGATAAGGCTCCTGTATTCAGACCTCAGGTGCCACGTAGTAGTAAATGGCTCCACGACGGACAACTTTCAGTACAGGAGAGGGATCAGGCAGGGGTACCCGCTTGGCCCAACCCTCTTTGTACTCGCGATAGAGCCGCTACTTACATCCCTGGCAAGCGACGCGCACATCCGGGGCCTTCCTCTCACAGGAACTGCGGACCTGAAAGTCCTCGCATACGCTGACGATATCTCCTTTTTTGTGCGAGATCCAAGCAGTCTCGAGCGCTTTCACCAGGTATTCGCGTCATACGCCCTAGCATCAGGTGCACAGCTAAATGAGAGGAAGTGTAAAGCCCTCCTATTCGGCCATTTCCCGGCGTACGTGATCGGCAACTTCGAGGTAGTCACCGCTGTTAAGGTCCTCGGTATATACTTTTCCAGCGAGGGAGTTACGGCCTCAACGTGGTCCCGAGTCGTGGACAGGGCTGCACAAGTGTCAGAGAGCACTAGCCTACAAGGCCTGACGCTATGCGAGAAAGCCGTAGCCGTCAAAACAAGCATTTGCGCCCTAGCCTCGCATGCAAGCCGAGTAGCGGTGATGCCCACAAGAACAGCAAGCCAGTTGACCAAACTCATTAATGCATACCTCTGGGATGGGAAACCGCCACCATTGAAGCAAAACTTGCTACAACTGGCAGTGTCAGAAGGGGTCTCGGCCTACCACATGTGTTGACCACGAGCAGAGTCCTGGCCCTTGAAAACCGCCCGCATGCTCGCGCGCGCGAGCGATTACCTAGGGCGCAACCTACTCCTCTACTGGAGTGGAGTGAAGCACGACTGGCTGGATGCAGCCCGCCACACCGGGCCCTTTGCTGAGGCACCCGCGCCCTTCTATAAAACGGCGTCGGCTACCTGGCGCATGTTGAGGCAAGAAGTGCCCGAAGGCGATGTGGATGAGGACCAGCCAGCGCGCATCGTTGAAGCCATCACGCGGAAGCAGCTGAGCGACACTGAACAAAAACGAGCTGAGCGCGCGAGGCGCGAATTACTCTCGCTCCGTTGCAGCACCCCCCGTGGTGCACAGGATTTCCTCCTGAAAAAGGCCTGGGCCATCCTCCCCACCAGATAACGCCTGCATAAATTTGGAATAGTCCCGGATGCACGTTGCCCGAACTGTCACGCAGTTGAATCGCAGGATCACGCGTTGTTCCAATGAGTGGCGGTGAAACCCGTGTGGCGGATGGTAGCCCACTCCTTTGGTATCCGCCCACCTCCCCCCACAAGCGCAACAAAGGTGCCTTCTGCCAACTTGTGCTGATCTTCACGATGCTAGCTATTTGGCAAAGGAGATCGCTAGCGGAGGCGCATAGAAAGCCTGTGCGGAGCGCGTTTCCGGTAGTCTCACGCATCCGGCGGTTGCTATGGGCCCACCTATCCGGCGAACTCGAGGCCAGCGGCGAAGAAAACTTCCTTCGTCGCTGGCATAACAAATTCTTTTTTCTGAGGAATGGCAAGCTAGCTGTCCCAATCACTACCTGGTGACTTGTATATATATATATATATATATATATATATATATATATATATGTATGTATGTATATGTATATCTGTATCACCTTTTTCATTTCATTACCCCATTGTTGTTGTTATTTGTAATCAATTCGGGGGGCAAAGTGTGCTGGTCGACACTTGAGTTAATTTTTGTATAGCGCCTTCTTCATTGATTGGCGCCTTCAGTCAGTTTTTTACGCGCAGATTGTTGCTGATGCCTTATTTGAGGAGAGACAAGACCCTCCCGCCGCTCCCTTGTACCCCCTCCCTGCACCCCCTAGCCTCAAGGCCTCTTTTATTTTTCCGGACATGCACTTACCGTGTACGAAAGCAGCATTGTTTCAGCCGACAAAAAAGAAATAATACCTAGAGTTGTACAGCGCTAAGTCGCAACTTGTTCCAACCGCGTGTTGAGAAGACCTACCGCCGTGCATGATTAAGCCTGCTGGAGCACCACGCGCTGTACAGTAAATAGAGGGGTACATTCCCATACATACGTTGTACCTCGGTAGTGGTGCTTTCCTGATTGTACATGCACCCTTTGTAGTCGTGAAGCTTTATGTTTTTGTCATGTACTTTATCCTTGGTTGGAAGTCGATAAACTTCTCTTTGTTGCTACTATAATCAAACTTGCCGTTTACCGGGTACAGGTTTGCCCAAATAAACAGTTAAATCCCAACATAAAGTCTCCTGTCTTCGGCCACGTCACGACCCCGTGACATCTGGTGGAGGTGCTGCTCCGTTCATGTACCGGACGCCCCCGTGAAGCCGTGAGCCCAGCCCACGTCGCGGAGAAGACACCGACGCCAACCAGGAGCAGCGAACAAACCGGCGACAGCAAGGGCTACCACCGGAGTACGGGCTTCTACAGGACAAGGCGCGGAAGACCAAGGCCATGACCGCGACTGCAGCGACAACGACAGCCGCAGCGTCCTAGCCCACGATGGTCATGCATCAACACAGGGTCATGAATCAACACCATATTTCCATGGGTCATAGTTTGAAGACCCGGAGTCCTGGCTAGAAATATACTACCGTGTGGCCGCCCTCAACCACTGCGACCATGACAAAAAGCTGCGTCGTGTGTTCTTCTCTTTGGAAGACACCGCAAGGTCCTGGCTCGAAAATCGGGAGTCTACGCTTCGAAAGTGGGATGTTTTCTGCGGCGCATTCCTGCAAACGTTCGCGACCGTCGCTCGCAAAGAGAGGGCCGCTGCTTTCTTAGAGAGTCGTGTTCAGCTACCAAATGAAAATGTCGCCATTTTCACAGGAGAATTGACCCGAATATTCCGTCACGCTGACCCAGACATGCCTGACGAGAAAAAGTTTGTTTCCTTATGCAAGAGGTCAAACAGGAGCTCTTCGCGCGACTGATCCGAAATCCACCGAACACCGTCCAAGAATTTGTAGCCGAAGCGACCACTATGGAAAAGACCCTGGGCATGCGCACCAGACAGTATAATCGTCACCTGACTCCAGAATGCGCTGCTGCTCAAGCCAGTTACTGCGGAGACCTGCGTGAAAGGATCCAAGCGATCGCACGGAAAGAGCTGCGCAAGCTGTTGCCTTCGGCGCCGCCTCAAGTGGATTAGATCGCCGACATTGTGCGAGAAGAAGTTCGGCAATCGCTTCAAATTCCCCAAGCACCACTGCCCGAGCCGGAAGCTATGAGCTACGCCGCTGAAGTGCTCCACAACGCTTCTCCTCGTCCACGCCAAAACGCCACCCCATCGCACTTCCATCGACAGACGCCTCCGCCGCCGCCACCCCCGCCGACTTCATACCGTTCACCAGCGGCCCAGGGCAGTGCAGCGAGAAAGACTGACGTCTGGCCCTTCTCTGAAAATCGCCCGCTCTGCTACCACTGCGGCGAGGCTGGACACACATACCAGCATCGCCACTACCGACAGATGGGACTGCGTGGCTTCACCGTCAATGCATCGCGTCCACAGCCAGAAGAACGACCACGTGACATCGCCGACTACCTGACAGGAACTCAGTGGACACCACAAAGCACTTAGCGTTCGCCGTCGCCCAGCCGCCGCACGTCACCGCACCACCAGCAGTACTCTGGCCCGACGCGGAGCCGGTCTCTTATTCCGTATCCGGGAAACTAAGGGCAGAAACCGATGGAGGTGCGGTTGCTGTGCGACGAACTACCGAAGATCCTCTGACGACGACGACGCCGCGACGGAGCTTTCCGAACACAACGCCAACCAAGCAAAGCCCTGATGGCGAGACCTCCCTTACCGAAGGTGACCCGACGACGCAACATGAAAGCAGCGGAACGGGCCGATGCAGCCGTGGTCCGACGCCACGCCCTAACTGTAATGCGAGACGGCGAGTTAACGACCTCGAAGTTCTTATCGACGGCCACAGTGTGACCGCTCTCGTCGATACTGGAGCCAACTACTCCGTCATCAGTGGGTCGTTCGCCGCGAAGTTGAAAAACGTTAGGACAGTTTGGGAAGGCCCTGAAATCCGCACAGCTGGAGGTCATCTCGTAACGCCTGCAGGAATCTGCACAATGAGAGTGACCATTAACGGCCGTGTTTATCCTACAGACTTCGTAGTCCTACAGCGTTGCTCGAGAGATGTCATCATTGGCATGGACTTGTTACGCCTCCATGGTGCTGTCATCAACCTAAAAACAAAGTCGGTAACGTAATCCACAGAAGAAGCACTACCGCCGCGCACGCATAGCGGTAGTGCTTCTATATACATATATATATATATATATATATATATATATATATATATATATATATATATATATATATATATAAATATATATATATATATATATATATATTTATATATATGTAAGGGAAAGAAGTGTATACATAAGGGCTTGTTTTTCCGTGTTTTAACACAATATTATTGAGATCTAACAGAGAGTAATGCCAAGGAATGTACAGGGGAAGTTATTAGAACCAATAGAATGTGAAACAAGAAGAAAGAAAAGTGGATGAAAAAATAACCAGCCGTGAACAGGAATCGAACCTACGACCTTCGAATAACGCGTTCGATGCTCTAACCACTGAGCTACCACAGCGGCCTTTTCTCCATCTACTTTTTTGGGTTTATATGTGAATTTAGAAGTTGGAGTGACAGTCAGCGCCATCTATAAGCCAAACGACGAGTGTGAAAACACTCTTATGCGCATGTTTGGCGTCACGTAGCACGTGAACTTATTATGAGCGGGCAACTGATTAATTGTCCCTCTTATAAAACCTGAACACACCAAGTCTGCCAGTACAAGACCCTCGTTCAATGAAATAAGGGAAAGAAGTGTATACCTAAGAGCTCGATTTTCCGTGTCTTAACACAATAATAATGAGATCTAACTGACAGTAATGCCAAGGAATGAACAGGAGAAGTTATTAGAACCAATAGAATGTAAAATAAGAAGAAAGAAAAGTGGATGAAAAAATAACCAGCACTTAGCAGGAATCGAACCTACGACCTTCGAAGAACGCGTTAGATGCTCTAACCACTGATCTACCACAGTGGCCTTCCCTCCATCCACTTTTTTTGGGTTTATATGTGAATTTAGAAGTAGGAGTGACAGTCAGCGCCATCTATAGGCCAAACGACGAGTGTAAAAACACTTTTATGCGCATGTTTGGCGTCACGTAGCACGTGAACTTATTTTGAGCGGGCAGCTGATTATTTAACCCTCTTATACAACCTAAACACACCAAGTCTGCCTGTACGAGACCCTCGTTCAATGAAATAAGGGTAAGAAGTGTATTCCTAAGGCCTTGCTTTGAAGTGTATACCCAAGAAGTGTATACCTAAGGTCGTAGGTTCGATTCCTGCTCACGGCTGGTTATTTTTTCATCTACTTTTCTTTGTTCTTATTTTACATTCCATTGGTTCTAATAACTTCCCCTGTACATTCCTTGGCATTACTGTCTGTTAGATCTCCTTATTATTGTGTTAAAACACTGAAAAAGGCAGCAAATGCTCTGACTGTTCTTTAAAAAGTTTGCTCGTTACCATACGTAACTTCATCAACAAGTCACAGCAGATTAAAAGCATGAACAAGTGATGCAATCATATAGGGCCCCTGTTTAGCGCTTGCCTGCCTTGAAATACTACAGCACAAGATGCAAAAGCATCACGTAGGCGACGGGCACCGCAAAGAGCCCACAAGGAAAATCACCACACGAGAAATATTGGCAAAACTTCACCATGTTGTAACACTGCCTCGTAACATTTTCATTCTCCCGTAAGAACATAATTGAGTGATTACTGTTGTGATGGAAAACTTCACCTAACTTGTTGGGGTCCCCAGCGTGCAGCAAGAGTGGTAACTATTCTCACCGGGAGGACTGGCAGCCCCCTTGCTGCCCCCGGCTAATACACCTTTAAATATGTTTCAACTTTCACACGGGGTCGTCTTCACAGATGAATAAAAATCGTGTGTTCACTATGTACGTGCAAATAGATGGCGCCAACAGCGTCCGTAAACAGTTCGTCACACACTTCCACTTCCTGCTGTTTACGCATGCTGTCTGCGCCAATCATTTGCACGTACATAGTGAGGTCCAAATTTCTAATAATTCATTTGTCAACAAGGCCCCCGCAGGGGAGCTAAAACATATTCTCGTTTCTATATTTTTCGGTCAGCGTCTTACCTTGTGACCGTGAATCGGGACTGTGAGGTGTCAGCTCAATGTCCTAAATGTGCAGGTTTGCTCTTTTATGTCATACGCCTTTGCTCTGCTCCGCATTAGCCGGTGAGAGTTCTCAAGCTGAACAGTGGTGGTAGCGGATCCTGCAGAGTTATTGGCAAAACGAGTAAACGTGCACCCAGTCAGTGGCACATCTGCGGGGTTCAATAGGGTGCCTGTATAGGGTTATGCTGTGAATCTTGATTCATTAGGTAAGAAAACCATCGCCGCTCATTTTTGAAGGCCTCTTTGTAGGTTTTTTCCGACCGTTATTGATCGATTTGTGGGGTTTAACGTCCCAAAACCACCATTTGATTATGAGAGACGCCGTAGTGGAGGGCTCCGGAAATTTTGACCACCTGGGGTTCTTTAACGTGCACCCAAATCTGAGTACACGGGCCTACAACATTACCGCCTCCATCAAGAAATGCAGCCGCCGCAGCCGGGAATCGAACCCGCGACCTGCGGGTCAGCAGCCGAGTACCTTAGCCACTAGACCACCGCGGTGGGGTTGTCCGTCCGTTAGCATTCAAGAGATGTTCCAGAGGTCAACCAAGTCACTGTACGGATCTTGCACACAGCACGTACGGTGACTGCTCGAACCTTCGAAATTGTGATCCTGACGCAAGCTCTGACCGCGGATGATGTCAACTGTGTACCACCTGTAAGCCACATTCTATAAGGTAGCAACGACTTGTTGATTAACCGGGTCATACACCTACGTGTATGACCCGGTTAATCAACAAGTCGTTCTTCGCACGCCGTAGCAGTTAGCTAGTGGTTGCCCTTACGGTCCCAAGGACTATTTATCGTTTCTTTTTACTAATATCAGGAGCGTACTACCAAAGCGGGATATCTTGTCCTGTTTAATTGACTCTTCAGATTCCAACGTTATAGTGCTAACCGAAACGTGGTTAAACTCGTCTGTCATCAGCGGTGAAATATTCCCTTCTTATCCAGATTTCAATATTTTTCGTACCGACCGAGATGGCAGGCGTGGTGGTGGCGTGCTCATTGCTACTCACCGTGACCTTGGCTGCTATCGTATCAATATACCAACCTCACTCGAAATGGTGTTTGTGTGCTGTAAAGCCATTCAACCCCACGTAGTCTTAGGTGCATGCTATCGCCCACCTGATTCCGACAGTACATTTATACCAATGTTTCATGACGCGCTACAATCACTAAAGATTCATTTCCCTAATGCACCAGTTGTCCTATTCGGCGACTTTAATTTTCCGAACATAGATTGGTCTGACCTCGTCCTTGTCACATCGAAACAAAACATTGAAAGCAACTTCGTCGATACATGTTTAACATTCGCTTTAACTCAAATTGTTAATGCAGCAACGAGGCAATCTAAACACTCAGCCAATATACTTGATCTAGTACTAACAACCCATCCTGATAGAATCACTTCGCTTTCGTACCTCGACGAAATCAGCGACCATAAGGTCATTCGTGGCACATTCCAATGTAGGCTGAAGCGCCCAGACAAAACAAGGAAAAAGCTTACCTTATACGATAAGGGTGATTATAATAATTTCAATAAAGAACTCACAAAATTCTGTCAGTTTGTAGTTAAAGATTTTAACAAACGATCTGTCACTGAAAATTGGTTAATGTTTAAATCTAAAATGCATGAGCTTATTAGTACTTACATTCCAACAATTACGATTGGTGAACGTAGCACATCCCGCTGGTTTAATCCTGAACTCAAGAGGCTCAAAAACAAAAAGAAACGACAATTTCGCGCCGCAAAAAACAGCAACAATCCTGTGGCGTGGCAAAAATACCAGAC
Organism: Rhipicephalus microplus; assembly: GCF_013339725.1. Taxonomy (NCBI): domain Eukaryota; kingdom Metazoa; phylum Arthropoda; class Arachnida; order Ixodida; family Ixodidae; genus Rhipicephalus; species Rhipicephalus microplus. The sequence continues at coordinate 200,219,128 of NC_051168.1, read as the reverse complement.
TACCACGAAACTATTCTGCTCTGCCATCGATAAAGCGAAGCGGCTGTTTAATAATACCACCTTGCCCAACTTACTCCGCACTAATCCAAAACAATTTTGGAGAGTGATTAACCCGCGAAACGAAAACAAATGCATATCAATAATGCATCCAACTGGACAGCCTATCGCGAATAATGCAGTAGCAGAAGAACTAAACCATACCTTTTCTTCCGTTTTCACCAGAGAACCGATTGAAAACCTCCCTGATGTCTCCCCCCACAACTACCCTACCATGCCGGACGTCATCTTTTCACCTCAGGGCATCCAGAAAATTATCGAATCGTTAAAACTTACATCATCCTGCGGCATCGATGGTATAAATGCTAAGGTGCTCAAAAACACCAAAGAAATCACCAGTGTCATTCTTTCCTATATTTTTCAGCAATCACTCTCATCCGGCATCGTTCCTCACGACTGGAAAGTGGGTAAGATCGTTCCGGTTCCTAAGCCTGGTTCATCTAGTTACCGGCCAATTTCCTTAACCAGCGTCTGTTCAAAAATAATGGAACATATAATTCATTCACAAATCGCTAACTTCCTTACCTCAGTTAAATTTTTTCACCCTAACCAACATGGATTCCAAAGGGGACTCTCATGCGATACTCAGCTTGCACTATTCATCCATGACTTAAGCGCTAGTGTAGACCTTAACATACCAGTTGACGGCCCTTTTTATTGACTTTGAGAAAGCCTTTGACAAAGTTCCCCACAACCGCCTACTACTAAAACTCTCCCAATTAAGCCTTAACCAACTTGTCTACAATTGGATTCAGGACTTCCTCACTAACCGTCAGCAATTTGTTGAAGCTAACGATACGTCCTCTTCCCTTTCCAACGTAATCTCCGGTGTGCCACAAGGTACAGTTCTAGGACCCCTCCTCTTCTTAATTTACATCAATGATTTACCCGATAACATTTCATCTAACATCCGCCTCTTTGCCGACGACTGTGTAATCTACCGACCTATTACTAACGTTTCAGATACAATTACTCTCCAGCAGGACCTACTAAAGCTGGACGAGTGGTGTCGCAAATGGCTCATGGTATTAAATACTAATAAAACTGCACTTATTTCATTTCACAGACGCCAAAACTTACCCACCACTAACTATAATATTAATGGCTCCATAGTTTCTTCCCTAAGTTCCATTAAATATCTCGGTGTTAACATTTCACAGAATCTAAACTGGTCTTTTCACGTAAGTAAAATAGTTAACAATGCTAACAGAGCTCTCGGTTACCTTCGTCGTAACTTGCATCTTGCCCCTCCATCAGTCAAATTACTAGCCTACAAAACACTAATTCGCCCAAAACTAGAGTACGCATCCGCCATTTGGGACCCATTCCAAATTAACCTAAGTAAGTCCATCGAACTAATTCAAAACCGAGCAGTTAGATTCATCTACTCAGATTACTCGTATCATACCAGTGTTACCACCCTTAAAAGAATAGCAGATCTACCTAACCTTGACCTACGCCGTAAGGTTTCCAGACTATCCTTGTATCACAAAATGTATCATACGTTTCATTACAACTGTCCCATTCAATCAGCTCATCGTACTTCAGCCCGCACAAGCCACCACAAGGCCGTGTACCCACCTCCTGCATGTACCACAGCCCACCATCACTCCTTCTTCGCTCAAGCAGCCAGGGACTGGAACGATCTTCCCCCAAGTGTCATCCATCATAGCAACACGGATAGATTTAAAAATGCCATAGAATCATTGTTTTATTAACCCTATATTGTTTGCCCACACCCTCATGTAAAGCCCCCTGTTGGGTGGCCTTTGAGGTATATTAAATAAATAAAAAAAATAAATAAATAGGAGAACACTAGGAATTATGGAAAGTGGTTGGCGTGCTGGTAGTAGCGACTCACGTTTAAGCGGAGTCATGTCACGTTGTCGGCGCTGAATGTCACGTGTGTGTCGTAAACTGTGGCAAAACCTATATGAACTACGCACCTGGATCAAAGTTTTTCATTTTCCGCCGACACCATACTTCGGAAAAAGGCGGGGGTGCTTGATTAGCGTAGGCAAACTAAAGGAGGTGATCCCGCAGGCGTTTTTATGAAGTATGATAGCTAGTTCACTGTGAATATACGATCCACGTAAGTTAACTGATAACCCAGCTACAGCTGGAAAAGTGATCTGGAGTCTCAGTCTACATATCACTGGCAGAAGGTGACGGACAAATCCAGCAATTCTTTCTCTTTAACTGCTGCTGTTTTTCCACCGTACCACGGCTGGTCTAGCGGCGCAGTTCGTAAACAGAGACAGTATCGCACGGCCAGGCTAAACTGCACCAGCGCGCTCCACGCGCAGGTGCAGTCTAGCTCAGCGGTGAGTAACGAAGAGGCCCCGTACGGCTGGCAGAACTAGTTTATATAAATATATAAATATATATATTTATTTATACATATATATATATATATATATATATATATATATATATATATATATATATATATATATATAGTCTAGTAGATCCTCCGTGAGCGGTCACAGCGTGGTTTATTTCGACGTTTCGGCCTAGAGTCTGGTCTTCATCTGGATTAAAGGTACAGTTTGTTGGTGCTCAGCTTTATACAATCTCAAATCAGAGGGAAAGGAAACAGAAAAAAGACAGAAGAAAAAGAAAAAGCAAAAAGGAAGAAAAAAAGAGAAAAAGAATATAAGGTGGACTCCCCTCGGGCGCCCCCTTCCACTCTTCCTTCCACTTCCCCGTTCATCTCTCTCCCCTTTCTCCCCTTCACCTTTCTCATGTCAGCGGTCTGGGTATGCTTCCTTTCGCTAACACATTCTTCCCGACCAGGCGGCGCCTCCTGGCATTGGCGGTTCGGTGTGGGGCAAAAAAGAGCTTCCTTAAAAAGTTCTAAGCCTTTAACTACTCGGAGCCCCGTCAACATTCCATCGTAGAAAGAGGGGTGCCGCGTATTGCGGGAAAGGCTGGTAAGCGGGCATTTTAGGAAGTTTTAAGCCTTTTACTACTCGGTGCCCCGTCAACATTTCGTCGTAGAAAGAGGGGTGCCACGTATTACGGCAAAGGCTGGTAAGCAGGCATTTTAGGAAGTTTTAAGCCTTTTACTACTCGGTGCCCCGTCAACATTTCGTCGTAGAAAAAGGGGTGCCACGTATTACGGCAAAGGCTGGTAAGCAGGCATTTTAGGAAATTTTAAGCCTTTTACTACTCGGCACCCCGTCAACATTTCGTCGCAGAAAGAGGGGTGCTGCGTACTGCGGCAGAGGCTGGTAAGCGGGCACAATGCGAATTCCTCGCCCGCTTCTGGATTACGCGTGCAGTGGGGGCCTCCCGGCTGTTGGGCATGTTATGCATGGCACAATTGATTCGGTAGTAAAATAAAACAGAAAACAGATGACAGCTGCACTTAGGAAGAGTAGTTACACTTGTATCGTTTTGAGTTGTCCAGCGCCCTTCGCAGCTGCAGTGCCGTGAACTCAGTTACTATTTTCATTATTGCCGTTATTGTTTGCATTATTGTTATTGCGTTATAATGCATTTGCGTTATTGCTATTGTCGTTATATATATATATATATATATATATATATATATATATATATATATATATATATATATATTATATATATATCTTGCTCACGGCAAGCTATTTTTAACCCACTTTTCTTTCTTCTTATTTACATTACATTGGTTTTCTTAACATCCCCTATACATTCCTTGGCATTATTGTCTGTTAGATTAGATCTCAATAATATTGTGTCAAAACACGGAAAAACGAGCCCTTCGGTGTATACTTCTTTTCCTTATTCAATAACGAAGGTCTCCTACTGGCAGACTTGGTGCCGTTAGGTTTTATACCAAATCAAATCAAATCAAACTTTATTTCAGGAATGCATACATTTACATGAATAAAATTCTACAGTACAGAGGAGGTCCCGAAGTTAGAAAACTGTCGGGGGACCTCCGTTAGAGAATAAGTCAAGTGCGATAACAATGCAGCAAGCAGTGAAAAACACTTTGTACGAATTAAAGAAAGAATGGTTAAAATTTGATAACAACAAGGCAAGAAAAGTTCTGTGCAACAGCAAGTGGTATAGTGAGTAAAAGAAATACTAAAATTAGGAGTAAGGCCACGGCGGCAGAGTTTAGCAAACACGTTTTGTGATTAGGTACTCTTTAAACATTTTGCGAAACGAATAGAATGTGGGACATAACTTTATTTCAAGTGGTATGTTGTTCCATACGGTTACACCTGTAAATTTAAGAGTTAGTTTTCCATAATTGCTACGCACTTTAGGGAGAAGGAAATTGTGACAAGCTGAAAAACTGGTGTTAATTGTATTTACAAGATGTTGTGTGGATAGCCCTGAAACACATAGGCCATGATAAATGAGGCGGTACATCAATATAGCTAACTTTAGAGTGAATAAAATATTAATTGGAAGCACGGAAAAATAAATAAAGAGTGGCGTAGAAGGCGATTGAAATGAAGCGAAGGCGATCAGACGTAGTGCCCGTTTCTGAAGATGTAGCAGGGGCTCCAGGTGACTGGCATATGTATTACCCCAGGATGAAATGCAATAGGAAAGGATGGCTATGAATATATGCATAGTATAATGATAAAATAATGCGTGACTGAAAATAAGGGCGGGCTTTAATGAGAACATGAATGCCAAAAGAAGCTTTTTTAATATTGAGAGTACATGATAGGTATATTTCAAATACTTGTCTAGTATTACGCCTAAGACCTTTACATGATCCGATACGGAAATAATATGGTTGTTAAGAAATACGGAAACTGGTGAGGGAAATGTGTTCTGTGCGGATGAAAACACCACAAATGTAGTTTTAGAGGGATTCATATAAAGATGATTGTTAACACACCATTGATAAATATTACAGAGATCGGAGTTTAAGCTACTTTCAAGTTCAGCAGTTGTTTTCTGGGATGTAAAAATAGTAGTGTCATCGGCGTGAAGAAGACAGTTAGTATGGTTAAGGGAACTAGGTAGGTCGTTAATAAAAAGTAGGAATAGAAGAGGGCCTAAGATTGAGCCTTGAGGGACGCCCATGGTAACTGGCTTAGCAGATGACGCAATGTTATTGACATAAACTACCTGTGAGCGATTTGTTAAGTAATTGCGAATGAGCTGCAAAGCGGGACCCACAATTCCGAAAGATTCAAGTTTACACAGAAGGATCCGGTGGTTAATTGTGTCGAAAGCCTTCGTGAGGTCAATAAAAACTGCCCCAGTAAGTAATTCATCGTCTATGGCTTGTTTAATTCGGTCAGTAAAGCTGAGCAAGGCGAGCTCTGTCGAGTAACCAGGTCGAAAACCAAATTGGTGGGGAGAGAGTAGGTTAAAGTTAAGCAGATAGCACATCAAACGCAAGTAAAAAAGCTTTTCGATTACTTTGCTAAAGAAAGGAAGTGCACAAATCGGACGGTAATTATTAGTTGACAAACGATCGCCCTTATTGAAAACAGGTGTTATCTTTCCTACCTTTAAAGCATCAGGAAGTGCACCTGCTTTGAACAATTTGTTAATTATTTAAGCTTAAATAGGAGACAGTTCACGTGCCACGAGCTTTATCTTAGACGGGTGAATGGAATCTAAGCCTAGCCCTTTGGTTTCAAGAGATGACATGATTTGAAAGACTTCGTCTGCAGATGTAGGACGTAAGTAAAAAGACTGAGGTGAACAAGATAGAATGGGAAAATAAAGGTCACCTAGTGAATCGGGTGAATTCGATGCAAAAGTATCACTGAAAGCATTAGCGATATCGAGTGGCTCGGTAAGGGAACGTCCATCAACCGTTATTTTTGATAATCATGTGGTCTCGCTGCTGTTCAAGAATTTTTTTATTAACTGCCAGTTTTTCCTGGTATCATTACCGTTCTTATCTATTTGTTTTTCATAATACTCGCGTTTGGCCCTCTTGAGCAGCATTGAAAGTAGATTTGAATATCTTTTTAAGCGCGTTTTTAGAGAGCTGTTTGAAGGCTGAGATTTTAATTTTTTTCGCATGTTTTCCTTTTTAGATATGGAATGCAAGAGACCAGGAGTTATCTATGGGTTTCTAGGCGTGCGAAACCAATGTATGATGGTACTTGTGGTTGTGCATTCTGCAATGAATGCGCCTATTTTTGCCGAAAATTCATTAAACGCTTTCTCGCCACATTCTTCTTGTGCAACAAAGTCCCAGTCAGCATTACGCACTATCTCAACAAATTCCGCTGAGTTGAATACTGTCTTGGTATTATGCTTATTTTTTTTATGAGAATACAGGCATCAAGACAGAAAAAAAAATACAGGATAGTGGTCGGTGAATAAATAGTCAATAACCCCGTACATCAAATCAGCAAAGACATTCGACAGTACATGGTACATGCGAGGAACAATTGGTCAGCTGCCCACTCGCAATAAGTTCACGTGGACCCGCAGGACGCGGGTTCGAATCCCGGCTGCGGCGGCTGCATTTCCGATGGAGGCGGAAATGTTGTAGGCCCGTGTGCTCAGATTTGGGTGCACGTTAAAGAACCCCAGGTGGTCTAAATTTCCGGAGCCCTCCACTACGGCGTCTCTCATAATCATATAGTGGTTTTGGGACGTTAAACCCCACATATCAATCAATCAATAAGTTCACGTGCTATGTGATGCCACACAGGCTCATAAAAGGGTGTTCCACTCTCGCTGCTATGGCTACAGATGGCGCTGACTGGCACTCCCACGTTTAAATTCTCATATTAACCCAATAAAGTGGCCTGGGGAATGGCTGTCGTGATAGCTCAGTGGTTAGAGCTGCAAACGCGTAATTCGAAGTTCGTAGGTTCGATTGCTGCTAACGGTAAGTTATTTGTTCACCCACTTTCTTTCTTCTTATTTACATTACATTGGTTTTTATAACTTCCCTGTACAATCCTTGTCATTGTTGTCTGTTATATCTCATTAATATTGTGTTGAAACACGGAAAAATTAGCCATTAAGTATATACTTCTTTCCCAAATATGTGTATATATATATATATATATAAATATATATATATATATATATATATATATATATATATATATATATATATATATATATATATATACAGTGTTCCGACCTAAAAAAACGGAGAAACATTATAGCTTCAGTATGAAACAGGCGTTCATAATAATCTGCTTTATACCTAACTTCATCCTTCTTTCCTGTCCAAAGGCTCATACCGCTTCAACCTTCCCGGTTTATTTTAATTACCCCTCATGTAGTAATATTTGAAAACATTTTGACTTGAAGCACATTCAACTGATCCACTTTCACCAGTGTACCAGACAGTCTTCAAATTCCGTTCTGGGTGGCTGCCTTGGTCACAGAGTAAGGACTGTAAAATTTGGCACTGTCATCTACTACGAGGTCGGTGACTTGAATATCTTTCATGTCTGCTCGATGCCTCTTGTCGAAATTCTGCTTCATTCGTTTTCGGTGTCTCTCCAGCTGTGATTTTTTTCTTGCCTCTCCTCGACAATCTTGATGTTTTCCAAGAGTCGCAACTCACGGTCTGCCTGCAGAATATGGGTTTCTCTTGAAGAAGCGTACTGTGGACTGCACAACAAGCCGCTTGTATAGGATCGATTATGATGTTTCACGGTGGCTTCCAAAGAACATTTTCATCCACCAGGAAAACTAACGTACGTCTTGATGTACTGTTTCACGTCCTGTATGGCACGTTCTGCCAGCCCATTCACTGTGGGATGGTATGCAGCACAGAACTTGATCGATATATTTTGATCCAGAGCCCATCTTGCTAGCTTTTCGCTCTTGAACGCAGGGCCGTTATCGCATATGATTGACTATGTAGTCTTAAACAGGTCTCTTTTGAGGAGGATTATGACGCCATTTGCATCTTCTTTTCCTGCTCGTGCCACGACCACGCTCGTGCATTCATCTATAGCCAGAACAAAAGCTTGCGTTTTCTTGACTCCTTCCCGTTTCTTATCTAGTTCAGCAAAATCTAAGTGAACTACATTGAAAGGCACAATCGAGTGGCAAGATCGTCTCATAGCATCTGTAGGCTGTTTATACTTGACTTTGTGTACTTGACACACATGGCAGGAACGAACGTACTGACTGACGTCTTTCTTCATGTGAGGCCATGTAAATTTCTTGATCAATTGGTTGTAGGTGCGCCAAAATCCATCGTGTCCTCGAGATTCTGGGCTATCGTGGTACAAATAAAGGACTCTGGAAACAAGTGTTGGTGAGACTTGATACCGACATTCAGTAATAACCAGTTTATTTATCTATTTATTTAAAAATACCTTAAGGCCTCCGTTGAGGCATTGTGTAAGGAAAACAGTACAAAAGGTCGACTTTCGTTGTAGTATTGAACAGTGGTAAAGTAGCAGAATCACATAATAAGAAAAGCAGTAAAAAGTAAAAAGAAATCAACAACATTAGCAAAGATAAAACAGATAATAAGGAAATAAATAAGCGACACTACGGTGTAATACAATAAGAGACTGCAAATAGGTTACAACGAAGAGAGCACACTGCGGTAATGGCAAACATTTTTACATCTCTTGGCCAGAAAACTGGTCAATGCGTCACAAAAAGCATTAATGTTTGTCAGACATGCGATGCTATCCGGCAGGGAATTCCAACATCGGACTGCACGTGGAAGCACAATAGCAGCTGAAAGCACGTGCTGATCCGTAAATGCGAGTACAGCTAAAGTGATTATGAAGCCTGTGTGGCAGGAAGTAGGGTCTTTTCAACCATGCTAGTGTTGTTCGAGATGAAAGAATGAGTTTGTGAAGCAGTGTCAGCAAGACAAAATCACGTCGAGCACTCCATGATTGAAATGAAAGTTTAAGAGTGATTTGTGTGGCGCTAGATTGATAGCTGTAATCGTTACAAATGAAGCGGCTTGCTCTGTTCTGAAATCGTTACAACATGCCAGCAAGGTATTTTTGGAGAGGGGGCCAAGTAAGGCAAGCGTACTCGAGTTGAGGGCGAATGAGGGTGAGGTATGCTAATTTGCGAACATTCGAAGGAGCATTTCTTAAGTTTCGTCGCAAGTAACCCAATGATTGGGAGGCTTTGGCTGAAACGGAGGTGATGTGTTCTAACCAAGAAAGATTTGTAGTGAATGTAACGCCTAGATACTTATATTGTGTAGCTATTGCAACAATTTCTTTATTGATATTGTATGAATGGGCAAAGTATAGGCTTCCGAGTAAATGACATTAGTTTACATTTTGACGTGGTCAATGACATTAGCCATTCACTGCACAAGTTACTAAGTTGCTCGAGATCATGCTGAAGAACCAGATGGTCGTCTGTATTACCTATTGTGCGATAGACTATGCAGTCTTCAGCAAATATTCTTATAGTGGAGGACACGTTATGTGGAAATTCGTTAATAAAGGTGAGAAAGAGCAAGGAACCAAGGACGCTTCCCTGTGGTACACCAGAAGATACTTCAGTTAAGGAGGATGAGAAATTATTTGGAATGGTGAACTGCTAACGATCAGAAAAAAAGTTCTGGAGCCATGATAAAGTGAAACAGTCTAATTGAAGAGCTGAAATTTTTGAAATAAGGCGACAGTGTGCGACGCGATCGAACGCCTTCGAAAAGTTCAGAAAAAAGCAGTCAGTTTGTTGGTTGTTGTTCAAGTTATTTTTTAGGTCTGTAACAAATTCAAGCAACTGTGTCTCACACGATATGCCTTTTCTAAAATCATACTGATTATGAAAAAAGAACTTGTGAGTTTCAAGGTGTCTGTAGACTTGCGAGGTGATAATGTGTTCCAGAAACTTGAAAGAAATGCATGTCAAGGAGATTGGTCGGTAATTTTCGCATGATGATTTATTGCCAATTTTAAATACCAGCATGATTTCCGCCATTTTTCAATCTTTAGGGAGGAGGCCAGTCGCGAGTGACTGCTTAAATATTTGAAGAAGAATTTCGCTTCACACTGTTATGCTATTTCGTAACATTTTTGAGTTTATGCCATCTAGGCCACAAGAAGAAGACATCTTAAGGTTATTTATGAGTGATTATTGTCCCTCTAATGTGATATCTATAGGTTCCATGTATTGGTAGCTGAAATCAGAAACGTAAGGTACGCTTGAAGTGTCCTTTTTGTGAATACGCCACTGAAGAATGACTTAAGAGCCGACGAACACTCGCTATTTGGAAGAGGAACGTTGTTGCTGCTGTGCAAGCAGATTTTATTAGATTCGGAGTTGGGGCTTTTTATTTTCCAAAACTTAGCTGGATCGTTTTTAAGTAATTCAGGAAGGTCATTAGAGAAATATTTGTCCTTTGCTTCGCCTAAAGCTGGGCATTATGTTTTAGACAGCATTTGTAATTCTGCCATTAGGATGAGGTTCGAAGGCTCTTGGCGATATTATACAGCCGTTTCTTTCTGCATCTCATGCGCTTGAGCTTTTTTGTAAACCATGAGTTTAATCTATCGTTCTTATAGAAACGAGTTAGACATATTTGTCTACTAACGCGCACAAAGCATTTTCAAACAACAACCAGTTCTCTTCCACAGATCTATTTTACATAAGTGCCACATTGTGTTTTAAAAATGTTCATAGTTCCGTATTTATTGCCGTAAAATTACCTTTATTGTAGTCTTGAATTTGCTTTGTTATGGAACCTGCCATGGGTGGCGTTATCTTTATTGTCACTTAAAGCAGATGGTGATCGCTCAAACCATCCATGCGTTCTTTGTTACTTATAGTTTCAGGAGCGTTCGTGAGAATAAGGTCTAGAACACGGGTACCACATGTAGGTTTAGAAACAGTTTGAAATAGGTTCACATCTAAACACAAATTGAAAAATTCGTTTGATGTATCACAGGAAGATTCTAATTTCATCCAATCAATTAACGGATAATTGAAGTCACCCAGAAGATAAGTTGCCCCGCCGCGGTGGTATAGTGGCTAAGGTACTCAGCTGCTGACCCGCAGGGCGCGGGTTCGAATCCCGGCTGCGGCGGCTGCATTTCCCGATGGAGGCGGAAATGTTGTAGGCCCATGTGCTCAGATTTGGGTGCACGTTAAAGAACCCCAGGTGGTCTAAATTTCCGGAGCCCTCCACTACGGCGTCTCTCATAATCATATAGTGGTTTTGGGATGTTAAGCCCCACATATCAATCAATCAATCAGAAGATAAGTTAAATCAGCCTGGAAGAGCTCAGAGGCTTTGTTGATGCTGTCGCGCAGAGCACTTACGAAGGAACCGTTCCAATCTGGTGTACGGTACCAAATGCCTATCAGTAACTTAGAGGACGAAATTGTGCGGGCCACCCAGATAATCTCGAGATCATAATGTGTGTTGATCAAAGATGACGTAATGGTCTTTTTAATACCTATTAGATACCGCCCCCTCTTTTGAAAGAGCGGCCACATCTATATATGTTATACGTGTTAGAAAATGAAAGATAGATATATAGATTTGTGAGGTTTAACGTCCCAAAACCACCATGTGATTATGAGAGACGCCATAGTGGAAGGCTTCGGTAGTTTTTACCGCCTGGGGTTCTTTAACGTGCACCCAAATCTGAGTACACGGGCCTACAACATTTCCGCCTCCATCGGAAATGCAGCCGCCGAAGCCGGGATTTGGACCCGCGACCTGCGGGTCCACAGCCGAGTACCTTAGCCACTAAACCACCACGGCGGGGCAATGTTAGAAAAGGAAAAAACTTCATCTTTATTGCAGGATGCAGCCATGTTTCTGTAAATGCGATAATGTCTGATCTACTATCTTCCAAAAAGGAAGAAATGATATCACGTTTGGATGGTGTGTTTCTTATGTTGGCGAATGATAGAGACAATGATGGTGAGATAGGGTGAAGCTTTGGTGCGATGTGAGTCTGTGCGCATGCTTCCAACCGGAGCTATCTATTCAGCGGAACAACTGTGCTTCCAGCACTATCATAAATATAAGTTGTCGAAGTCGATGCGCAGTTTGTCCACAGAAAGCCTAAACACTTTGTTTTGCGCTTTCGCAATTCAATTAGTTTTTATCTCAGCATGCCGAGTTTCCGGCGAGAATCTCTCGAATGGAAGTTGATGTACTCTTAAGTTTGTGCGCGCATGACAGAATACGTTCTTTATCCCTAGAGGGTCAGCTTGGCTATTATAGGTCTTCGCTCATCGTCTCTATATTTTCCCAACCGATGGAAGCGTTCAAATTGCTGTTCATTCTTTTTAAGACCAAGCTTATCTGCACAGAAGTCAATTATTTTCTTCTCTGACTTTGCCCGATTCCTCTGTAGTGTTATCATCCAAACCAAAGAAGAGCAGATTCGAACGCCGCATTCTGTTCTCGGAATCGTTACAGTGGGCCTTAATAGCCGCTGTCTGCATAGACACAACACGTACAGCGTCAGAATCTGTCCTAACTTCAGATGGGTGTCTTGACGCTGTGGCCCTTTCCAAAGACCCAACTTTGTCGCTTAAAAGTTTAATTTTGTTATCAGCTTCGACTTGCTTCTCCTTGTCTGTCTTCAACTCGGCCAACAAAGACGCCTGGCGTTCTTCACGTTTGCGGATGGCATCTAAGGCTTGGGCAAACGCTTCTGCTTCAGTTTTTGCCATGGCATCAGGATTAGACTCTATATCACCCGAAAGCAACAGCAAAATGGCTGACAAGGTGCGAAATTTGCAAGTAAACAAACACATCAAAGATTTCAACTTGTCAGCATACTGTGGTGGGCACGACACCGCCAAAAACAATAGTTACTACTCCTAATACAGTTTGTTAACTTTCAGGTGACTAAACTGTAACAACAGCCATCGTAAGTTCGGCATCGTAGGTACGATGTCATGCCCGAATGGGGAGTCTGCTGGTTGTCCTTTATATCCCTCGCCGGCCGCCTCGAACGCACTTCATGTGATCCCAGGTTGCCAGGTGGGCCAGTCGGCTTTGTACAAGACCAGCGGTGGGTGAATTGAAGTGCGCAATCATCGTTGCAGCTTGGCAGGTGGCTGTAGCATGTCAACCCTCGCTTGTCCATCCGAGCGTAGACACTCGGTTGAGACCGTCCACGTTAGCGCAGCCTGTAAATACAGCCATCCTAAGTTCGGCATCGTAGGTGCGATAGTCGTGCGATGTCTGACGATTGAGAACCCTGTAGTTGTTCGGAGCCTTCCGACTGCTTCACTTAATTGATTTCTTCGGATTGTCCTTTGTTGCTTCGTACCGTCAACTTTGATAGAGCAACTTCATCGGTTAAATGCGATCCTGGTCGGTGCGAGATGGTATAGTCGACTTGCTGCAAGTAATCCAACCATCTAGCAATACGTCCTTTAGTTTGGGTCATATTCAAGAGATGAGTGAGGGCCTGGTGATCGGTGAACAAGTAAGATTTGTATCTTCCAGGTACGTATGGAAATACTCAATGGCCTTCAGAACCGCCAGGGCTTCTTTTTCCGCAGTAGTGTAGTTATTTGAGATGGATTAAACGTGTAACTGTAGTAACCTACTACGTGTCGCTTTTCTCAGCTGGATCATTTCATAGAACTTTGATACGACACTGCCCCGCCGCGGTGGTCTAGTGGCTCAGGTACTCGGCTGCTGACCCGCAGGGCGCGGGTTCGAATCCCGGCTGCGGCGGCTGCATTTCCAATGGAGGCGGAAATGTTGTAGGCCCGTGTGCTCAGATTTGGGTGCACGTTAAAGAACCCCAGGTGGTCTAAATTTCCGGAGCCCTCCACTACGGCGTCTCTCATAATCATAGAGTGGTTTTGGGACGTTAAACCCCACATATTAATCATTCATTTGATACGACACTGCACCAGTCCCATAATGTGATGCTACAGTGTCCAATTCAATGGGTAAAGTGAAGTCTGCTAGGCGTAGGACAGGCTGAGAAGAAATTTTGTGCACCAAGTCACGGTACACTATCTCACATTCGTTACTCAAGTGAAAGGAAACGTCTTTCTGTGTTGAACGTGTGAGACATCTAGATTTGACAGCAAAGTCTTTTCTGAAAGGTCAGAAATGTCCTGCCAATCCCAAAAACTCATGCAGTGAATAAAGTGAATAAACGTCATATGGTTTCTTCAACTGGGAGATCTTCTCGACGGACTGTTGTTTCGTGCGTTTGGTGTTCCCATCGAAGACTCGTCCAGGAAACAAAACAATTCGTTGAAAGAATGCACTCTTCTCAAAATAACCTTGAGTTGTACCAAGCTTAAGGTGTTTAACACCTGAGACAGATGGTCCTAATGCTCAGCGTCTGTTTTGGAGAAGATCATTATGTCGTGTAAGTACACATTACAGAAAACACAAAAAATGGCCTTAGCAAGCCATTCATGATCTTTTGGAACCACACTGGTGCATTTTTTCAACCGAAAGAAAGCCGGTTATATTCGCAAAGGTCAAATAGCGTGATTAAAGCTGTGTGCATTTTTGTTTCTTTGAATAGTGGGATCTGCCAGAAGCTTTCGCCCAAATCGACGGGGGACAAATTCCGTCAACCACAAGTCTCATCTATGATTGCGTCGATCTTCGGCATGGGAATAGGCAATGAGTTCTGTCTGATCGATTGAGAACCCTGTAGTCGGTGAATATACTAAAGGTTCCGTCTTATTTCAGTGTGATCGTTATAGGAGAACCGAAAGGTGATAGCGATGGTCGTATGATATCAGGATCTAGCAGCTTCTGCAACTCTTTCTTGGGCCAAATGTTTCGCTCTATTGACGTATTGTAAGCTGATTTTCAGATGACGGTCTTGTGAGCGAGCTTAAAAAGAACTTTGTATGACTTCATCGCCTGAGGATAGCTTGCTCTGCATACAAGCTCAGGGTAGGTTGTTGCGATATCCTCCGCGCAATTTACAAATACTAGGTTATCTTGTCTACCTTGATATGTCTTGTTCTTTGCTACGACCCCGACTAGAACCACACCATTCCAGTATGTGTTGATCTATAATTTCTTTATATCTGGTCTTGATAGGAAAAAGTCGTACGTCACGCCCTCTACCACCAACACTTCACTCTCTATTTTCTGACCCTGGAACTCGATATTTACAATGGCCCACTGATCATGCAACGCTACTTTTCATCATAACCTGTAGGACTCTTCCACTATGCACGCGAAGTGCATCTACCATTTTTTACACCTAGAAAAAGGGATGATTTCACGAACGAATCAATGGTGGAAGAGGTTTAGCGACTTTTCGACAGAGCATTCAAGGTCTGTCTATTACACACGAGCTGCCTGACAATGAAATCCTGCAGTTTTTAGATTTAAAACCAACCATTTGTGACAACCATGTTTCCTGGCGTTTTACCTCCCCTGCCAAGTAAGAACATTTACCATTTGGTTCGGCCCCCTCAAAAGCCGGGGGCATTGTTACGCTTCTCAGGGTCCGCTTTCAGGGGACTCGCTCGATGGGTTTCGACCCGACCGGTGGTGCCCTTCGCGATCTCCGACTTCAGCCTAGCTCTGGCCGCCAGGCCTGGCTCTATGCTCTCCCCTGACGCCGACTAGAGCTCTCGCCAGTGATTCTCCATCCTCGCACTCCTGCGACCGTGTCCATCTTTCCTGTCTTCTCTTACTTCCGTCGTTCGCCTTCCTTGTGCCTCACTTTCCCTTTCCTCTCTCTCTATCTCTTTACCTTCAATTCCTATTCTTTTTAACCCTTCTCTACCCCCATTCCTCGTGAGCTGCTGTTGAGGTTTCCTCCCTCTGAGAGACAGTGACAGGGCTAACTTTTCTCTTCTCCTCATTTAAAATCACTTCTTCGCCCTCGCACTTCGGCAGTCGAGTCCGCATCTCATGAGGTCTACTTTTATTGCACAATTAGAGCGTTTGAAGGTCGTTGGGTTCTTTCGCTGGATTATGTATGCGGTTGCGGAATGTCTTCTGCAGAAAGTAAAAAATGGCCTGGCTGAAGCACGAAAGAATAAATAAAGGTCGGAGGTAATACCTTATATTCATAAGGTTTCCCACAACCTAAAAAAATGTCGCGAGTTGGCACGGTATACCGTGAGTGTTCCCCGCCTCAAACAGACTGGCGAGGATGTTCCCTCGCATCAACAGAATTCATGCTCAACAGCCGAAAGGCTGCAAAAAGAAGCATGCGTGGCCGTTCACAAAGCGCGCCGCTGGAGTGGTTTATGAAATTTCCTCTATTAGACGGGACTAGTTATGTTGGCCACACGGGGCGCTGCATCAATGTTCGGGCGAGGGAATACGCTCTCGCAGTAAATATTAAGTATGGTGCGCCTCTAAGCGCGCATGTCAGGGCTTGTGTATTTGCATCATACTTCACGCACATTAGGATCCTGGGAAGAAGTACAAGCAAGTTAGCACGAGAAAGTTTCTAGGCATATCGCATAGAGAAATGCGGCAATAATGTGTTAGTGAAACGTCACTGAACCTGTATGAGGCAGAAACGCGTGTGGAAGCATGTGTCGAATAGCAGGATTAGGCTGATTATGTTGCATATGTGTCGAGGAAAAGGGGGTTTATATTAGCCTGTTTCCTCAAGGAATGAACAGTTGTAAGTAAGCGCCCACCGTGTCTATGCGTGTTCCTTCTCTCTGAGGTTGTTAACTCGGTGCTAAGTGGACTATGTAATCAAGACTTGCACCAATTAGCCCAACAGCGAGTTCTTCAAATGTGTTTTCAGTGTGCGGGAGAGACACTGTACATTGTGACCAGTGCCTCCTAGTGCGCTGTAAGACACTATGCCAGGCAGCACAGTGTATCCCATACTGACGGATGGACGGAAGGCCGTCTTTATAATGTACTGGACAATATTAACAGCACATTCACGGTTTTACCGATGAACCTGCGGAGCTTTGTCTACTCGTCATCATTTACGCATAGTTTGTTACATATTTAAGATTTGATTACATGATTGGAATAGTACTGAAGGAGGTCTCCATGTGTCAGACAGGGAAACCTATTATGGTGACACGAATGTGGTGATTACAGAAAAGTACAGCAAAAGGTGCGAATCTGTGAGCAATGACAAACCAGAATAATTAACAGTAACATTACAAATACTACATACCATGATGTAAATACTACTGATAAAATTAAACGTGGAAAAACTCAATAGCAAGGACTAAAACCAGAACAACGCAAAGACAAAGAAATGATCATGACAAATGAAACTAGTTTTACATCGGTTGCGTAAATTGTACAAAGAGAAATGCTAACATAACACTAACGAACCACTGTCGACAGAACTGTTGAAAGCTATTAACTGTTAATTGCACCAATCATATAAGTTCATAAATTACCCATGAAAATGTTTTCGCTACGCGAGGTGAAATTATTAATCTTGTGTGGTGATTTCAATTCGAAGGGCAAGGCATTTCAAATTGCTATGTTTGCAAACAAGGTTGTGGACTTGCCGTAGTTTGATGATGTGTGGCACTTTGTGACACAAGAGCAGGTTGATGGCCAAAGAGCGCCGATTCATGGGACAAGAGATGTGGAAATTGATTGTGATTAGCGGCTGTGTAAAGACCTTATAATTCCTTGCGCTAAGGCCTGTAAAAGGATAGAAGTAATAAAATCATGATCACGCCGTGAAAGTGTGTGGTGTTGTTACAAGCTGCACAAACTAACAAGAATAGAACGACGGAGGAGAAAGTTCGAAGATATAAACAGGTGAAGGCATACGTGTGATGACCGGCAGCGTTGTGTCCCCGACGATCGGATGCGAGAAGTCGAAGAGAGTTCTGGCACGACTGCGATGTCGGCGGTGTTGCAACGCTGGTGGCTCCGGGAGGCTAGTGCTTGCAGGTGACTTCGAGCAGGTTGAGCTAACTCGAGGCGAAGTCCCGATGTCTACGTTGCAGACGTTAATATCGCGTCACAACTAGACGAAAGGCTAAGTTTAGGTGGCCAGCCGATACAGAGCCACACTGAAAACTTCTAGAAGAGATGCTTGTTGATCTGTTTCTACACCATCTTGGTCAGCGACTAGTCTGCCTAGCAGGGCAAATACCTGCGCTTAAATCCCCCTCATGTCTCCTCGCTCTCTTCCTTGGGGACAAGAGACCTCTACCTGGGTCCAATCATGCGCGTTTAATTGATGGGAAACTCCGCCCCAAAAATATTTTGAACCCCACCCCTTTTTTAATTGAGAGAGGGCCGTCAACTAGCGAGAGTGACAACCTGTCGGGTTGTTGTCATACGGCTTGGCCACCAGAGCGTTTCCCACGCTTTTCCCCGTAGGAACGGTCAACCATTTAGCTCTCAGCCGGGCGTCTCGTAATCTAATCCTTGTTCGGGGTATACCGCGGCCTTCTACGACCTTGCAGACGTCGCCACAGTTACAAAAGGATTAACTGTCGGCGGCGACGTTCTAAGGAGAGCACCCCATTTTTGCACTTATCGGTTCCCTTTCATGTGCCGCCGTTTCTCACGGTCAGTCGGGGGCCCCGCCGCGGTGGTTTAGTGGCTAAGGTACTCGGCTGCTGACCCGCAGGACGCGGGTTCGAATCCCGGCTGCGGCGGCTGCATTTCCGATGGAGGCGGAAATGTTGTAGGCCCGTGTACTCAGATTTGGGTGCACGTTAAAGAACCCCAGGTGGTCTAAATTTCCGGAGCCCTCCACTACGGCGTCTCTCATAATCGTATAGTGGTTTTGGGACGTTAAACCCCACATATCAATCAATCACGGTCAGTCGGGGAGCACGGCGCCCGTTAATTGCCGTGAAGCGGTGTCGCCGAAAATAGCCGTCCGTGACAGGTGTTATAGGTGACGAAAGTTTGTGATGATAAAAACCATGGTGGGCATGTATGGCATTAGCGAAGTGCCTCGATCGTTCGCACTCTTGCGTCCAAGGGCCGTGAGGCAAGTGCTTTGTTCAGTGTAGCCACAGCAGCAGAGACCTCCTTGGAGAGGTCGTGCTACAGCATTCCCGGTTATATCGCATGAACGCTACGGAGTTCTCTCAAAAAAGCCAGCAATGGTTCATGTGTGAAAAGTAGTTCTTACCGACGAACATAGCAGGATGAAGGTTGTGGTAGGGTAATCTGTTGTCGGTAGAGTAATGGAAAGTTTTGTCTTCTCAGCGTGTCTAATTGTCTACACTGGACTAAGATGTGAAGTACGGTGAGTGCTTCTCCACATCTATCACACAAAGGGGAATCGCCACAAGACAATTGAAATGAATGTGTAGTGTAGATATGGCCTGTTCTTAACCTTGTGTAGTATTACTTCTGTGTGACATGATATTGATACTGGCCGCCAATGACTAAGTTGCGGCATGATGACATGCAATTCATTACCTGATTGTATGTCGCATGTGCTCTGCCAATAACCCCTGAGCTTTCGTTTTAGAAAAGATTTCGAGTCGAGTGCAAGAATTGGTATCGATATATTGGCAGCGGTTTTGTTGGCGGATCTAGCTAGCAGGTCTACCAAGACGTTGCCTTGTGTTTCGCAGTGTCCTGGCCCCAGCAGACTACAACATGATGCTTGGATGAGTAGACTGTGCATTGGAGCAAATAAAGCGAGACTCGAAAAGGGTTTTTGTGCTTTTTAAGAGTTTTCGGAGCTTTTGATACGCTTAGGGAATCTGTATCTGTTATTGCCTTCTGTAGTTTTATTTGTTTATTGTTTTTAGCGGCACTAAGTATGGCATAAGCTTCACCGGTTAAAATGCTTGTATCAAAGTGCAGAACGCCGGCTTCCAAAAAGAATGGGCCAACGGCTACGTACAAGACAGAAGCGTTGGTCTTTGAGGCATCCGTAAAGAACTCAGGACATGGATATTACTGTTGTAGTTTTAGGAAGCATATCTGAATATGTTCAACTGGTTTGTGCTTTGTAAACTCTAACAAGGGCACGTCACAATCTATCCCCTATCACTGGCACGGTGGTGGGTATATTGCGGAAGCCATAAAATGGTGTTCAAGTGGCACAGCAGTTTCTATCGCAAGGCCCCTCACACGGAATAAGTAGAGCTGTCTCATAGAAGGCTATGTCTCAAACTTAGCAAGGCTTTACATATCAATTATTGTGGAGTGTGAAGATTGTTTCTTGTCTGTGTTCACTAAGACATGTAACATTTCTATATGTGGAGCGACCATTCAGTCAATTCTACGTACAGGCTTTCTACGGGGCTAGTGCGAAAATCACCTTCAAGAGGCGGAGGCCTTAATGATGAACAAGGTCAAGCATTTTAAGGGCAGTAGGTGTCGCAGACTAATATGCTATTACCCCATAGTCTAGGCTAGTATGTATGAGGCTTGTACACAAATTGATCAGACACCTATTGTCTCTTCCACACATAAAGCGGGACAACACTTTTAAAACATTCATGGTTTTTATGAACTTGTGCTTCAGATGCTTGATGTGTGGTATTAAGGTTGGCTTGGTGTTCGAGATAGGTCCGAGAATTTGTGTTCAGTATTAACAGAAAGACTTTGCCCATGTAGTCCGACATCGGCTTCGTATTGAACGCCTCTCTTCCAGGAGAACAAAACACACTTGCTTTTTTGTGCATTCAGTCGGAACCTGTTTTACTCTGCCCTATTGGAGACTTTCTTCAAACCAAGCTGAACCTGCCGCTATCACATGGTCAAATTCAAGACTAAACCAAGCGGGTCGTCGTCGACATATGTGCAGTAAAACATATTTTGAGGGATGGACAAGCGCAAAGAATTTTAAGTGCGAAGAATTTCTTATCGAACTTCGGCGACTTTGAGCGTATCTATCTATCTATCTATCTATCTATCTATCTATCTATCTATCTATCTATCTATCTATCTATCTATCTATCTATCCATCTATCTATCTATCTATCTATCTACCTATCTATCTATCTATCTATCTATCTATCTATCTATCTATCTATCTATCTATCTATCTATCTATCTATCTATCTATCTATCTATCTATCTATCTAGCCGCCTGCGACTTTTAGCTCTCCCGGCTGTTTGAATAACGGTACCGATACCAAACTTGACATGGAAAACCATGACTGTATACCAAACATACTTGACTAGTCATATCATGAAAATCGTGACGCGGTTGTTATGAATGTCATGATTTACCTTTATTGGTTTTCCTGCTCTTGTGGTGGTTTCGTTCACATGACATGTTGCAAAACTGGTGTGGTATAATATTATTACATGGCGAACACAAGCGACAGACGCTAACCTAAAAATCATGACCTTCGTGTGATGTAACAACACGTCTACATGCCACGCTCATGATGCACTCGCGGCTATTTTGTTAGCGTCACATATGCGAAGTTTCGTTTTACGGTACCTGAACGTAAGACGAAGGTATGTCACTGGTGCAAACAGGATAATCATCAGTTGCGTGCCATGTAACCACACGACTACATGCCATGCTCATGATGCGCTGGCGGCCGTTTTGCTAGCTTCATTTATACCAAAACTGGCGTCAATGAGTGACGGAGGTATTAGGCTGGTGGAAACATGCTTAACAAGATATGCGTGTCCTGTAACAACATGACTACATGACACGTTCATGATGTGCTCTAGGCCATTTCGTTAGTGTCACATATACGATAATTGGAATTACGGTACGTGAATGGACGACATGAGCGAATAACACATACTGTTACAAGCTGCCACTATAGCGTCACCAGCGTGAAGTCGGCGACCGGAATGACAGCAGATTAGTTCGTTCCGTACGCAAGCAGAAACAGTGAAGAGATCAGAGACGTGAGAAAACAAAACAAACTTTACTCTATTGATCTTGCAACACACGGGATCTAATACAACACCTCAGTACAACTAACAAAATACATCAACACTTGACACAACTAAAGATACATATAAAAGCAATAAATCAGCTTACGCGAGAGAACTATTACAGACTACACAAACTAACAACAATAGACTGCGGAGGAGAAAGTTCGAAGATATAAACAGGTGAAGGCATACGTGTGATGACCAGCAGCGTTGTGTCCCCGACGATCGGATGCGAGAAGTCAAAGAGAGTTCTGGCACGACTGCGATGTCGGTGGTGTTGCTACGCTGGTGGCTCCGGGAGGCTAGTGCTTGCAGGTGACCTCAGGCAGGTTGAGCTAACTCGAGGCGAAGTCCCGATGTCTACGTTGCAGACGTTAATATCGCGTCACAACTAGACGAACATTTTCGGGCCCTCCGAGAGTGAATTATCGCGATTCGGCTGTACCATACATCTGACTGTTACCGCTGCCCACTTTTTAGATGCATTGCCGCTCACAGCCTACACACAGTATGCAGAACAGTGTGATGCCAGACCCGCATGCTGAAAATAGCGGCACTGGTGCTATGTTGGAAGTGTCAACAGCATTTTTTCTTCAGCATATGTGAAAACAAATGACTAGTGATTGTGCACTGGTGTACACAGCAACACAGCGGCAAGATTACCGCCACTTGTTATAGGGACACTAAAGTCAAGTAACATTTTACGTGAGAGTGAAAGCTCATTGTATAATGTCTAAAACAACAATATTATCAACAGCAATGCCCTACTTACGAAAAAACTAAACTAAAAGAACGAGAACACATGCGTCAAAATAACACATTGATCCCGATGACATCAGTTGCAGCCTACAATTATCCCTAATAATCAAACTAGTTGTACTAAACAAAGAACCTTCCGTGCATCAAGAGACTTAATTAAATGCTGCTTGTTCGTTTCTGTTTGATTCACGGAAAAAAAAAACTGCTATACGTTACTATGAGGAATGGCGCGAGTGGTTCAAGAGTTCAACTTTCCCCTGGTTGAACTAGACAGGTCATGCCATCTAGCTTTGTAGGCGGTGCGTCTGACGTCACCGGGATCATTTTGAGTATGTCCTACTGCGGCACGTGTATTCTTGTGCATTTACCTTAATTTCTCGGTACATAGGGCACTGCTGATTATAATACAGTAGTACCTCGTTATAACAAAGTGGGGAATGCAATAATAGAAAGAACGAAGCAATTGCAATTACCCTTTAAATGCCCATACACGCCCGTGTATATAAGTTCATTTTAAAGAAGTGAGAATTTCCTAACAAATGAATATAACGAACCCTTGTTTGTCCACAACTAGCATTTACTGATCATTTCGGTATACGTCAATTAAATAAGTTACAGCATGTGACGATTTACATCTCATCACGGCTGCGGTAATTCAAAACTCGCCCCTTGTGCTGCCCCGTACCCGCCTGCTAACACCCACTTTGTGCGAGTCGCCTTGCCTTCCCGTTCCTCGGGAACTAAAGAATTGGCCCGCGCAGCAACTCGTGCGAGCGTGCGCATCAGCCCGCCACCCCTCTTTTGTAGAACTAGTTGGCACGCCCGCGCATCTGACTTCCTCAGTGGTATAAGTGTTCCCTGACCTCCTTCTCCCTTTCAGCTTCTTGCCGAAATGGCAGGAATTGTAGCTTTGTTCCTAGCCTTTTGCTGTGGAATAGTGACTCCACATCTATCAGTTTCTTCCCTAGACATGAGAACTACAATGGCAGTGGCAAACATAAGTGCAATAATATAACAATTGAGCGGAAGTCGGCAATGATGAAAGGCATTGAGTCTGGCATCAAGAAAAAAAAATAATAGTGGCCATAGATTTTGGCAATATCGCCAGTGAGGGTGTCGCGGGCAACCAGGCTCAGACGTCGTGGGACGCTCTTTTTGACGGTGCCATTGTGCCGACTGCGACACTTTTTGCACCAACGTCGGTGCCATTGCAGGCATGGTGAAAACCGAAAAGCTGACAGATGCGGAAATTGTGCGCATGGTGAAGGGGGTGCATGACAAAAGTGACGGATGTGCCGACATACCGAATCCGAATGCTGGCGAACACGACGTACCGACGCCCGTGCAAGCGATGGCTGCGACAGACCTTCCGCAGCCACTTCTTTGGTGCCTACAATGACAGCGAGGACGGACTCAAAATAGCTGCTGCTGAAAAAGTCATCCGCGTGAGGAAGATTCGACAAAAGTCTATTAAAGACTATTTTTCTTCGACGTGATCTCTCAGCTGGTGTGCTGAATTAGGATAAAACAAAGTGCGTTGCCCTTTTTTACTTTGCTAGTTTTCTGCTTTTCGACGGCTGTTTTTCTTTGTGAGGGAGGCTGCTGTGATATTCAGCGGCGAGCACATTTTCTCTTGCTGGCTGATTGTCGGTAGAAATGAATACTGGCTATAATAAACTAATGCTATAACGAAGTATTTAAGACTCCCCCTTCAGCTTCGTTATTACAAGGTTTAACTGTATTGCCATTTTATACGCTGTCATACATTGATATTTTACTCTGACGTAAATTGTGAGTTGACTTTACTGAAAAAACAATTTCGACTATTTTAACACAGTAATAACACAGGCGTTGTCCACTGAGGTATCTTGAAAAATTACTTTATGAATTACTTAAGAGGTTTGGGCAACCCCAACACACGCGATGAACCGCCCTCTAGTTCATTGTGGTCTTCGTTGTCTAAAAAGAATGTTTATGCATGCACATTTATTTTAAACCACAGTTAGATATGAAACAGATAAGTGGGCCTTTTAATGTGGCACGAAGTGGCAAAACAAGCCCATACCGTATTTTTAAAAATAAAATACTGTAGTAATGGAAGCCCCATTTAGTTTCGTGGATTTTATGAGCACTACCACATTTCGGGGCATTAAGAATCGGAAGCTACCATTGACCACAGGTTCCAAATATCCTGGAAAGTTAGGCACTGTGTTATTTATAAAGATTGTTTGTTGTTTACACTTCAGCTTGCCAATTACATATGAATGGTGCCTTCAGGTTAACCTCCTAGTTATCTCAATTAGCAAAGTGGTCATCATCTCTTCCAAACTTGTTTCCCCTTCTTTAACAGGCATGGTAAGCAGGCATCAGCTTACAATTTTATGTAAGTAAAAATGAATGTAAGCGATTCCCTGATTCCTCTGTTGTGTCTGCCGCTAGGCCGTACAGTACACCAGTTGCACGGCGCTCGGCTTTTTCAAGAGTGCCTGCGAACGAAAGATTTATTTTAAAGCAAATCATAATAAAGACAACATAGGGTCACGCAACTAGTTAGAAAGTGCCGGTCTAAATCTCAGAAAGACAAACGTCCCTGGAAATTAATTTGCAACCCTAGAAAATATTCAGAGCAATGTGGCACAGCTATAATCAGAAACTGAAGAATGACACCAAAGCAACCGTTTTAAAGCAATGAAAGGAGCTGTTTATAGAAAGTTTAATGGAGATTTTAAATATTAATTAGTTTTTTTTTGCAAGCTGCATACTTTCAGTCCTGCAACGTGACAAAGCAAAAACCTCTAGCCTCCCCGCTGCTTCTTCCACTACTAACTGATAGTTCATAATATTTTAGATAAAGTATAGAATGCAGAAAGCCAATTAGAAAGGGTATACACAATATCTAATAGACGTGAAAAATTACAACACAAAAAGTCTCTATTTATCCTACCCTAGTAAAAGTTTACATAGAACTAAATTCTTTACTATATAAAAATACTGAAATTGAAACAAGATAACCGCTATTCTCGTACTTTGGAACACATTGGGTGAACTTTATGCAGATCCGAGCACCAGAAGTACCCGAAAAAAGAGGGGTACATTGCAAAATTGGCAAAATTTACTTTGAGAAAAACGAGTCTGTTAAAAGTGATTGTTCATTTATTAAAATGCAATTAAACGGAATAAAATTTTCACACAAAAAACAATAATGATTCTAGTAATAGCAACTGCCACTAAAATTCGCCAGCTCAAAGCTCTTCCGAGCAGACCCCACACACACTTCCCTCACAACAGGGTCATGAAACACTTCCCAAACACTATCTGGCAGAACCTTGTGTAGACTGCAAGCTATGCAGAAGTTCAAACGGACTTTGAAATCTTAACAAAATCCAGTGTCGAGGGACACAACAATGCCGATGCCTTTGTGGCTCTTGTGGTCGCGTTTGTATCACGTACCGTCATAAATAACGGCAATGTCATCCCCACCAACGTCTCTCAGTGCTAGCCTCTCGACCTCGCAAGACTGTCACAGACGACGTCTATTGTCAAATCAAGGCCTTTCCAGCTGGTGGCTGTAAATGACTCATGATGCATTGGCCAAAAATGCAAGCCGAAAATTGCCGAAAATCAGACCAACTGCTCACAGCCCATTCTTACAGGGATCGCTGCCACAACAGCTTTCCCACTGGCGGCACAGCTATCGCTTAAGCTACACCTTTCCGGATCTATAAGAAAGATAAACACACGAGAAAAGCTTTCAACTGTGCTGCTTGACGAGACATGAACCCCGCAAGTAGGCTCTACATTACACACAGCGGCGTTCCCGATACGTACCACACAATAGAAAAGCCAGTCATGGCATTAAAAAAAAAAAAAACTGGACAAAAGCATGCTCCTGTTCTTTTTTCGCACTGAAGCAGCGCAGGAAACAGTGATTATTTGTAGAGTGAGGCTTGTCTCTTCTTCTCATGCGATCGACAACGGCGAGCGGCGGCGCATTATCAGGAATAGGGTGCTAAAAGACTGCACACTAACAACTTTTTAACAACCAACTTGTGCTCTTTAGAGACAATTTTAAAGCATTTTCGATTGAGAATATGCATATATATCTTCTTTCGGTACAGCAAAAGTTCTGTTCTTAACAGGTAAAAACAAAAATTGTAATTTTTTAGAAAACTCTTGTTTTTCAACCCACACCTCTCCTCAGCAGTTTTAAATGTTCCTACATGTTCGAAAAGTTATCAGTCGTACATATTGTTAGCAGTCAGTTTCATGACCCATGGAACTGTCATGTTGCTGTACATATCTTACGATGTGTTTCTACTATAGCTCCCACTAACTTGAGAAATTGATGGCAACATTAAAATTGGTAAAAGTGTGCAAACCTACCACTGCACTGGTTTAATTGCACATATTTACACTTGATCCCCATGTGGTCACTTGTCATCAATTGACACTTTGATGATCTATAAAAAGTGACCTATTTAAAAACACCGACAATATGTAGAAATTCACTGAGCTGGTACTGCAAGTCCTCGGGATACCGTATTTACTCGCGTAATCCTCGCACTCCCATATTTCTCGCACCCCCCATATTGACCAACAAAAATACGATTTTTTCTCCTCGAGTAATTATCGCACCCTCAAAAATCGCTGCAGCAATGTCGCCTGCTCGTTTTAGCCGTTGATGAGGATAGTGCGCGCCATCTTTTAAGCATCAAGCGTACTATTAATGCACGGAGATTCAATCGATCCAAGCGTAGCCAAAGGGGCAAGTGCGCGTTGCGGCGTGTTTTATATGTTGTGTCGGCAATCTTGTCACGTTATGGGGCGATACTGAAGTTACACGGCTGCTTTAACGTTGAAAGTGATTGATCATGCACTAAAAAACGGCAACAGGGCCGGCGGTGAGCCCTTTGGAGTCGACGAGTTTCCCGTTGGCTATTGGTGACGGCAGCTGAAGGCCACCAAGACGCGTAGGGCCTGCCATGTGACTGGGATCGATAGTAAACTTTACTGTTTCAGAAGGAAACTGGGGACGATTCTGTTAAATAGCCATCAGCCGAACACTGACATCCTACGCTGACATTTTGAGGGCTCCAGATGAGTGACAAACGCTACCGCAACGCCCACAAGCTTTTCGCAGGTTATTCTAATTCTCGACCATTTGCTTGCACTTTTTTGACTCAATCAAATCTTGCCTTGTGTTTGAACCTCTGCTTTTATTGTTGAGATAAGCTTTAATTAGTACTTCTCAAAGCTCGCTGTTAGTTGCTGGTGTGAGAATTCCAAATTGCGGTCACTTCCTTTTTTTTTCGCTCTGTACGTTTTCGTGGCAAGTTTTCCCTGCGCAATTCTCGCACCCCATAACTTTGCATAGATTTTCCGACAAAAAAAGTGCAAGGATTCTGCGAGTAAATACGGTAATTTACAAACCAGCCTCAACTTTCAGCATAAAGTCTTAAAGGGGTACTGACACTAATATTCGGTCTTGCATTTCTTTTCTGCAATGTGAGGCTAGATATACTGCACACTGCACACTTTTTGCTGCAGCACGACAGATAAATACTTCAAGCTCCTCAATATTGACCAGTTTCAGTTTCAGAGAGCTTTGAAAACGACAACTATCGTTATCTAGCATGGGCAGCTCTTGACCACGTCGGCACAACTGTGATGCATGACTTCGATATCTTAGCGCAAAAAAAAACGGAGACAAAAGAAAGAGACGTAGATATGAGCGCTAACTTCAAAGGTGGTTTGAAGTTAGCACTCATGTTGTCTACATCCCTTTTTTTGTCTCCGTTTTTTTGGTGCTAAGATACTGTGACGACGCGAGATTGACGAGCACACAAAGCGCCTCAAACAAACTCAATTTATCGATCGCAGGGAACAGACTGCAACGACTTCTTCGTCTTTTTCCCTCAGCCATGGACACTCGCGCTGCTTCGTTGTCCTCACCACTGGTACATAAGCGCGTAATTATTCCCCTTTAAAAAAACATCGTTCCGATGTTTAACGTTTGAGATGCAAGCCGAAACCAAAACTGCACAGTTACTCACTGAAAGTAAGGCTTCATCCTAAGCACGTTGACAATTTCTGGTGAATGTCTGCGCCGCTTTGAACACTGCACGCCGTCCGGAACAACCTCGTAGTTGACGTCACTGATGCGTCGCAGAACGTTGTAGGGTCCGAAGTATTTTCGCAACAGCTTTTCGGAGAGCCCGCGCTGACGAATAGGTGTCTAGACCCATACTTTGTCGTCCACGTTGTATATGACGGGTCTGTGCCGGAGGTTGTAATACTTGGCATCGTCGTCTTGCTGTTTGGTGATTCGCAACCTGGCAACTTGTCTGGATTCTTCTGCTAGCTGGGTAAACTCTGCGGCATCCGTCTCGTTGCCATCATTTTCATGAGGGAGCATTGCGCCTAACGTTGTCGTAACCTCGAGTCTGTAAAGGAGACTAAAGGGTGTCTTCCGAGTGGTCTCCTGACGAGCCGTGTTGTACGCGAACGTGACGTAGGGCAAAATGATGTCCCAGTTCTTGTGCTCTACATCTACGTACAAGCTTTTCATGTCAGCCAGCGTCTTGTTGAGGCGTTCGGTGAGCCCGTTGGTCTGGGGATAATACGCCCTTGTTTT
Organism: Rhipicephalus microplus; assembly: GCF_013339725.1. Taxonomy (NCBI): domain Eukaryota; kingdom Metazoa; phylum Arthropoda; class Arachnida; order Ixodida; family Ixodidae; genus Rhipicephalus; species Rhipicephalus microplus. The sequence goes on along the minus strand of NC_051168.1, from coordinate 200,190,008 downwards.
CCAGTGAGCTGTACCACTTAGTCGAAAAATGGTTTCCAAAAGCTCGGCCATGAACGCAGTACCTCTGTCTGTGATGACTATCGCGGGAGCACCGTGTCTTAAGACGATGGCTTCGATGAAAAATTGCGCCGCTTCAGCTGTCGTCGCCCGCGGCAGAGCGCCTGTCTCCGCGTATCGGGTCAGGTAATCCGTGGCGACGATTATCCACCTGTTTCCAGTGGCACACTTTGGGAAGGGGCCCAAGACATCCATGCCAGTTTGTGCAAATGGTGTCGCCGGCACTCGGACAGGCTGCAGCAAGCCAGCTGGTTTGATGGATGGTGGCTTGCGGCGCTGGCAATCTAAACATGCCTGCACGTAAGTTTTGACAACTTCAGCAAGTCTTGGCCAGTAATCGTTTTGCCTTATCCTCGCCAATGTTCTTGCGTAATCCAAGTGCCCAGCGGTAGGTCCGTCGTGACAGGCTTGCAGTACCTCACGGCGAAGCGAAAAGGAACGACGAGCAAGTAGCTGCTGCCGGTGGGTAAAAAGTTCCTCTTATAAAGAACGTCATTTCGCAAGCAGTACGACGGCATCTCTCTCGCAAATAACTTCAGAACGCTATTCGTTCGCCCTTGTAGGTAATCTATAAGTGGTAGCAGCTCAGCATCGCCACGCTGCTATTGAGAAAAGGTGGCGGTGTCCACGATTCCTAGAAAGGCCGTGTCGTCACCGTCGTTGTTCGGGGATGCCGTCTCAACAGGAGACCGAGAAAGACAGTCGGCATCGGTGTGTCGTTTTCCCGACTTGTAGGCAACAGTGAAGTCAAATTCTTGGAGCCAAAGACTCCATCGTGCAAGGCGGCCAGACGGACCTTTCAAGTTGTCTAACCAATAGAGAGAGTGGTGATCGCTGATAACGGTGAATGGGCGGCTGTACGAATGAGGACGGAACTTCAGGACTGCCCATACCATTGCAAGACATTCTTTTTCCGTCGTAGTGTAATTAGTTTCAGTTCGGGACAGCGTCCTGCTGGCGTAGGCGATCACGTTTTCGTTGTTGTCCTTCGACTGTACGAGCACGGCTCCAAGGCCCACATTACTAGCGTCTGTATGAAGTATTGTTGGCGCGTCTGCATTGAAGTGGGCCAGCACGGGGAATGCTTGCACGCGCTGGCGAAGTTCGTGAAATGCCTGCTGTTGGTCTTCGCCCCATCTGTAGGGGGTATCTTCCCGAGTAATCTGTGGCAATGGCCGTGCGATGCGCGAAAAAGTAGAAATAAACCGCTGATAATAGGCACAAAGTTTTAAAAAAACGTCGCACTGATTTTTTGTCTAATGGCGTCGGGAAGTTTGCCACGGCGGCAATTTTGTCCGGGTCGGGTCGGATCCCTTGGCTGCTCACGACATGACCGAGGAATTGAAGTTCGTGGTAGCCGAAGTGGCACTCTTCTGGTTTTAGAGTAAGACCGGCCAAGCGTATTGCTTCAAAAACTGCTTCGAGCCTTCGTAAGTGTTCCTCGAAAGTCGCCGAAAAGACAATCACGTCGTCAAAGTACACCAAGCAGGTTTGCCACTTAAGTCCCGACAGAACCGTGTCCATGAGACGCTGGAATGTTGCTGGCGCCGAACACAATTCGAAAGGAAGAACCTGAAATTCATAAAGTTCATCGGGCGTAACAAAGGCGGTCTTCTCACGATCTCTCTCATCCACTTCAATTTGCCAGTAGCCACTTTTTAAGTCCATAGACGAAAAGTAGCGTGCGTTTCGTAGTCTATTCAATGAATCATCAATACGCGGCAGAGGGTAGACGTCCTTCTTTGTGATCTGATTAAGCTTACGGTAGTCGACGCAGAAACGCATGATACCGTGTATCTTTTTGACGAGTACTACAGGTGATGCCCAAGGACTGTTGGATGGCCCAATAACACCATCTTCTAGCATTGTTTTCACCTGTTTTTGAATTGCCTCACGCTCCTTCGGGGCGACTCGATAAGGATTTTGCCGGATGGGTCTGGCGTCGGAATCCATGATGATGCGGTGTTTCGTCAGTGCCGTTTGACCAACTCTTGATGTGGATGAGAAGCAGCCGTGGAACTTGTTGATCAGCGTGAGAAGGCGGTCTCGCTCAATGGGAGATAACATTGGACCAACGTCGACAGGTGTCAGTGTAGTGATAGTAGACGCTGATGCTTCCTCCACTAAATGACAATTTTCTGTTTGCGAGAGTTTGTCAAAATAGGCAATAGTCGTGGCTTTAACTATGTGTCGGTGTTCTCTGCTGAAATTTGTCAATAGTAATTCAGCGCATCCATCAATAACAGTGATGACAGCCCTGGCAACAGAAATGCCACTAGTGATTGCGAGCTCCTTGATGTGTTCAGCAATGTCAGTACCGTTTTGTAACTTGTCACAGTGCACGGATACGAGGGAACAACTTCGTGACGGCAGTATAACGTCGTCATCGGCAATACGAAAGCGAGGTTGCTGGTGTTCCTCATCTGTAGCAGTCTCCGAGCTTACAGTGCATGAACGTTACGCTTCTGTCACGGATGTCAATCACAGCCCAGTATTCGCGCAAGAAATTCATTCCCAATATTAGCTGTTTACAGCACTCGTGAAGATTGACGAGGGTGGCGATAAAGGTGGAACCAGCGATGAAGAGTCGGGCCGTGCACTTTCCAGGCGGTGTCATCAACTGACCTCCTGCAGTTCTTAAATTGGGTCCCTGCCATGACAACTGGACCTTCCTTAGTCTGTCGGCTAGCGGCGGGCTTATTATAGAAAAGTGGGAGCAGGTGTCCACAAGAGCCGTCACTTGGTGGCCGTCAATGTGAACGACGAGGTCAGCGCTGATAACATCGGTTACGTCGGCAGTTGTTCCATTCGTCGGATTAGTCGTTGCTGTCGTCGTCTTCGGCATCAGTGGCTTCGAGCTGTTATATGTCTGCAATGGGGGCTGTTCTGAAGTTCTAATAATGGCAACCTCACCACCCTAGGTCGCTGCGTTTAGTTTCCCCGTCGCGGGCTAGGGGACCTGCCCCTGGTGACGTCGGCAAAACTGCGACGATTAGGTGAAGTGCGCCGCGCAGGAAATGGAGAACGTGACCTGGGCTTCATTGAATTCTGCAGCGGTGTGTTCATATGAGTGTCATTGCTCGTGCGTCTATCGTCGTACGTAGCGTAATCATGGTAGCGAGGAAATGTTGAGTACTGAGCGTCACGATAACGGCAAACTCTGTAAACGTGCGCGGCTTTGCCACAATGAAAGCATACCGGTCGACGGTCAGCGGTACGCCACAAATCGGTTTTCCGGTGCTGGTAGGTAAATGGGGACTCACTATTGAACCACGTTGTGGGCTTCACATTTTGGCTAAACGGCATTCGTCTTGTCGGCGAGATTGGTGCGGTTGGGAAAGTCGTCGGCGGTGACAGCGGCTGTGTTTGCAGGGTTGGTGGTGGTCCAGTCATTGGAGTCTGCTGTGCTGAAGGCGCGACGACGGGGCATCGGACTGCATCAGCATAACTAAAATGTCGTCGCACACCATTATAGCTGGATGAAGAGAGAGCCTGGCGGACCTCATCCCGGACAACATCAGCGACGAAAGACAATGCCGGCGTCGGTTCAGTTGCTGGAATTAAACCAAGCTGCCGAATTTCTTCCCTCAAAATCTCCCGGATGACTTCCCGCAGAGGCCTGTCGTTGTCGCAGAGGCTCGCCGCAGTCATAACAGGGCTACTCGCTCGAATGTTGACCGGATTCTGCTGGCGGTACTGTTGCTGTAGGGACCGTTCAGTAGCTGTGGCCTCTTTTGTGAACTCTGCTACTGTTGTTGGCGGATTTCCCACAAGCCCGGTAAACAGTTGCTCCTTCACGCCTCGCATTAGATACTGCAGCTTCCTGTCTTCCGGTATCTCGGGATCCGCCCTGCCGAAACGACGGGTCATGTCCTCGACGAACATAGCGACGCTCTCATTTGGTTTTTGAATTCGAGCTTTCAAGAGATGTTGCGCATTCTCCTTTCTGTCAAGACTACTAAAAGTGTCAATCAGCTGGTTGCGGAAGTCGTCCCATGTAACCATGCTTCTTTCCCTGTTGATGTACCACGTCTGGGCGTTGTCTTTTAGGTCGAAGTACACATTCGCGAGCTTGTCTTCTGAGGTGGCCCACTGGTTGGACTTCGCGCAGCGTTCGAACTGGTCCAGCCAGTCTTGTGCAACTTCATAGGTCTCATCATGAAAGCAGTCAGGAATCATGGGATTCTGAAGTGTCATGTGCGATGTAGCTGCTGTGGCCATGGTGGTTGAAGGAGGCAAGTGATATTGCTAGCAGTTTCTGGCAAGGGATTGAGCTCCGGAGCTAGGCCTCGCTGACGGCGGCTGGAACGGTGGACAGGTGTGTCGACGCGTGGTAGCGATTCCGGGCTCGAATGTTGGGTCCGCGAAAGGGTGCCAAGCATGAAGACATACCGAGCACCTCCACCAGTGTGACGACGCGAGATTGACAAGCACACAAAGCGCCTCAAACAAATACGATTTATCGATCGCAGGAAACAGACTGCAACAGCCTCTTCGTCTTTTTCCCTCAGCCAAGGACACTCGCGCTGCCTCGTTGTCCTCACCACTGGCACATGCGCGCGGCAATAATAAGTCATGCATCTTTACCAACCCGCCCCACTCGCCGCACTCATCAAGAACTGTGACGTACTTTCGCACGGCCTACGTCAAGAAGTCCTTTCAAACAGAAAACTGCAGTGTCACAAAACACAAAACTTTGAGCAAGTTCGCGGCATCCACGCGTTTACCACTAGCAGCCAAGGAGTATAGTTGAAAAAATTGAATTGCTGCACAAACTTGAAGAAAAAACAAGATAGACAGGAAAGAGCGCAGCTGCGCTCTTTCCTGTCGATCTTGTTTTTTTCTTCAAGTTTGTGCAGCAATTCAATTTTTTCAAGTATGAACCAACTAGTCTGCAAAAAAGTATTGCTTCAACATAAGGAGTATAGACTGCTGAAGTAAACAGGAAAAAATAATGGCGGCTCTGACGTCGTCACAACTCGTTTTATGGACTGCAGTGTGGTGACGTGACGAAAGCAAGGGGTTCCCGATAAGTCTCTTTTGATGTTGTCGGTACCCTCAAAATCGAAACTTGAAAATTGCTGTGAAATACCTTTCAAGCTATATTCCCTGTTGATATTCTGCGGATGATATAGGAATGTTCATGGTATCAATCCTGCAGGCTATCTTGGCCACAGAATTCTGCGTCAGTATCCCATTAGGTATGAGAATGACCGACATGATTCTCAACAATGCATATTGAGGTCACGGTGAAAAGCACGCTGAAACAGTGCCTATAACCGCTTTTGTGAACGAACCAAACAGTTGCATTAACACGTTAACACCAGCAGCTGTCTGCCGTCAAAACGCTGAGATGGCAGCAGGGTATCGTGAAGCGGTGACTTTTGCCTTATTTTATGCCATTCTTATCATCGATCACTCGCGACTAGCTGGTTTTGTTAATAACTCGGACGAACTATGATGCTCTATTGCTTTGATTAGTCGCCCTACTCGCCAAGCGCGAACCAAATAATAAGCATATAAATCGGAAAAGGCATCGTTCTGCAGATGCACCAAGCAGCTGTGCGAAGGCAAGCATGAACTAAGCAACTGAGCGTCAGCTTCGAAACGTCTGCGGCTATACAGTCAACCGAACTTCTAACATTTTGGTGCATTTCAGAAAGTGAAAATACGTCGACGAAGTCTAAAATATGCGTTGGCACTACAAGAAACCACTTCTATTCAGCAAGCGTTGGCGCCACCATTGCTCAATGACGATGGCAATGAGGCTGCCCTCCTTTTGGCAAAGCACGGCAGCCTTATTGCCATCGCTAGCGAGCAATGGCGGCGCCTATGCTTGTTTAATAGCGGTAATTTCTGGTGGTGTCAATGCGTGTTTGCACACCTTCGCACAAAGAATCGTGTTTCACACTTACCGCTTCGTCATAGATGGCGCTGACTGACACTAACCTTTTAAATTCACATAAATACCCAAAAAAGTGGATGTAGGAAAGACCGCTGTTATAGCTCAGTAGTTAGAGCATCGAACGGTCGTAAGTTTGATTCCTGCTCACAGCTAGTTATCTTTTCAGCCACTTTTTTTCTTCTTATTTACAGTCCATTTGTTCTAATAACTTCCCCTATACATTCCTCGGCCTTACTATCTGTTAGATCTTAATATTATTGTGTCAAAACACGGAAAAAACGAGTCCTTAGGTATACAATTCTTTCCCCTATTCCTTTACGATGGTCTCGAACTGGCAGACTTGGTGTCATTAGATTGTATACGAGGTCTATTGGTCAGCTGCCCGCTCGTAATAAGTTCATGTGCTACGTGACGCCAAACATGCGCACAAAGAAGCGTGTTCCACACTCAACGCTTGGTTAGAGATGGCGCTGACTGACACTCCTACTTCTAAATTCACATATAAACCCCAAAAACTGGATGTAGGGAAAGCCGCTGTGATAGCTCAGTGTTTAGAGCATCGAACGCGTTATTCAAAGGTCGTAGGTTCGATTCCTGCTTATGGCTAGTTATCTTTTCAGACACTTTTCTTTCTTCTTATTTACATTCCATTTGTTCTAATAACTTCCCCTATACATTCCTCGGCAGTACTGTCTGTTAGATCTTAATATTATTGTGTCAAAACACGGAAAAAATGATGCCCTTAGGTAAACACTTCTTTCCCTTATTCATTACCGAGGGTCTCGTACTGGCAAACTAGGTGTCATTAGGTTGTATACGAGGAACAATTGGTCAGCTTCCCGCTCATAATAAGTTCACGTGCTACGTGACGCCACACATGCGCATAAAAAAAGTGTTTCACACTCGCCGCTTGGCTTATAGATGGCACTGACTGACACTCCTACTTCTAAAGTCACATATAAACCCAAAAAGGTGGATGGAGGGAAGGCTGCTGTGATAGCTCAGTGGTAAGAGCATCGAACGCGTTATACGAAGGTCGTAGGTTCGATTCCTGCTCACGGCTAGTTATCTTTTCAGCCACTTTTCTTTATTCTTATTTACATTTCATTTGTTCTAATATCTTCCCCTCTACATTCCTTGTCGTTACTGTATGTTAGATTTCACTATTATTGTGTCAAAACACAGAAAAAAGAGCCCTTAGTTATACACTTCTTCTTTTATTCAATAACGAGGGTATCGTACTCGCAGACTTGGTGTCATTAGATTGTATATGAGGTCTATTGGTCAGCTGCCCGCTCGTAATTAGTTCATGTGCTACGTGACGCCACACATGCGCACAAAGAAGCGTGTTCCACACTCACCGCTTGGTTATAGATGGCGCTGACTGACACTCCTATATCTAAATTCACATATAAACCCAAAAAAGTGGATGTAGGGAAGGCCACTGTGATAGCTCCGTAGTTAGAGCATCGAACGCGTTATTCGAAGGTCGTAGGTTCGATTCCTGCTCACGGCTGATTATCCTTTCATCCACTTTTTCTTTCTTCTTATTTACATTCCATTTGTTCTTATAACTTCCCCTATACATTCCTTGGCATTACTGTCTGTTAGTTCTTATAATTATTGTGTCAAAACAAAGAAAAAACGATTCCTTAGGTATACACTTATTTCCCTTATTCCTTTACGAGCGTCTCGTACTGGCAGACTTGGTGCAATTAGGTTGTATGCGAGGTCTATATGTCACCTTCCCTCTTGTAATAAGTTCACGTGCTACGTGACGCCACACATGCGCATAAAAAAGGGTGTTCTAAACTCGCCGCTTGGCTTATAGATGGCGCTGACTGACACTCCTACTTCTAAATTCACATATAAACCCAAAAAAAGTAGATGGAGGGAAGGCCGCTGTGATAGCTCAGTGGTTACAGCATCGAACGCGTTACTCGAAGGTCGTAGGCTAGGTTCCTTCTCACGGCTAGTTATCTTTTTGCCCCCTTTTCTTCCTTCATATTTACATTCCATTTGTTCTAAGATCTTCCCCTATATATCCCTTGCCAATACTGTCTGTTAGATATTAATATTATTGTGTGAAAACACGGAAAAAAGGAGTTCTTAGGTATACACTTCTTTCCCCTATTCCTTTATGAGGGTCTTGAACTGGCAGACTTGGTGTCATTAGATTGTGTACGATGTCTATTGGTCAGCTGCCCGCTCGTAATAAGTTCACGTGGTACGTGACGCCACACATGCGCATAAATATGTGTGTTTCACACTCGCCTTTTGGCTTATAGATGGCGCTGTTTGACACTCCTACATTTAAATCCACATATAAACCAAAAAAAGTGGATGGAGGGAAGGCCGCTGTGATAGTTCAGTGGTTAGAGTATCGAACGAGTTATTCGAAGGTCGTAGGTTCGATTCATTTTCACGCTGAATATTGTTTGACCCACTTTCTTTCTCTTTATTTACATTCCATTTCTTTTAATAACTTCCCCTATACATTTCTTGGCAATATTGTATGTTAGATCTCGTTATTATTGTGTCATAACACAGAAAAACGAGCCCTTAGCTACACACTTCTTTCCCTTATTCATTAACGAGGGTCTCGTACTGGCAAAATTGGTGTCATTAGGTTGTATATGAGGAACTATTGGTCACCTTCCCGCTTGTAATAAGTTCACGTGCTACGTGACGCCACACATGCGCACAAAAAAGCGTGTTCCACACTCGCCGCTTGGCTTATAGATGGCGCTGACTGACACTCCTACTTCTAAATTCACATATAAACCCAAAAAAGCGGATGGAGGGAAGGCCGCTGTGATAGCTCAGTGGTTAGAGCATCGAACGCGTTACTCGAAGGTCGTAGGTTAGATTCCTTCTCACGGCTAGTTATCTTTTTGCCCACTTTTCTTCCTTCCTATTTACATTCCATTTGTTCTAAGAACTTCCCCTATATATTCCTTGGCAATACTGTCTGTTAGATATTATTATTATTGTGTCAAAACACGGAAAAAAAACGAGTTCTTAGGTATACACTTCTTTCCCCTATTCCTTTACGAAGGTCTCGAACTGGCTGACTTGGTGTCATTAGATTGTATACGAGGTCTATTGGTCAGCTGCCCGCTCGTAATAAGTTCACGTGCTACGTGACGCCACACATGCGCATAAATATGTGTGTTTCACATGCGGCTATTGGCTTATAGATGGCGCAGTTTGACACTCCTACTTTTAAATTTACATATAAACCCAAAAAGGTGGATGGAGGAAAGCCCGCTGTGATAGCTCAGTGGTTAGAGCATCGAACGCGATATTCAAAGGTCGTAGGTTTGATTCCTGCTCACGGCTGATTATATTTCACCCATTTTTTTCTACATATTTACATTCCATTTCTTCTAATAACTTCCCCTATACAATCCTTGTCATTACTGTATGGTAGATCTCACTATTATTGCGTCAAAACACAGCAAAAACGAGCCCTTATTTATACACTTCTTTCCCTTATTCATTAACGAGGGTCTCGTACTGGCAAACTTGGTGTCATTAGGTTGTATACGAGGTCTTTTGGTCAGCTGCCCGCTCGTAACAAGTTCACGTGCTACGTGACGCCACACATGCGCACAAAGATTCGTGTTTTACACTAATCGCTTGGTTATAGATGGCGCTGACTGACACTAACCTTTAAATTCACATAAATACCCAAAAACGTGGATGTAGGGAAGGCCACTGTGATAGCTCAGTAGTTAGAGCATCTAACGGTCGTAGGTTCGATTCCTGCTCACAGCTAGTTATCTTTTCAGCCACTTTTCTTTCTTCTTATTTACAGTCCATTTGTTCTAACATATTCCCCTATACATTCCTCGGCCTTACTGTCTGTTAGATCTTAATAATATTGTGTCAAAATACGGAAAAAACGAGTCCTTAGGTATACACTTCTTTCCCCTATTCCTTTACGAGGGTCTCGAACTGGCAGACTTGGTGTCATTAGATTGTATACGAGGTCTATTGGTCAGCTGCCCGCTCGTATAAGTTCATGTGCTACGTGACGCCACACATGCGCACAAAGAAGCGTGTTCCACACTCACCGCTTGGTTAGAGATGGCGCTGACTGACACTCCAACTTCTAAATTCACATATCACGAGCAGTCCAGGCTGCAACGAGCCTGAACGACAGCTAAAAATTTACCTTGCTTTACGCAGAACGCTGGTTGTGGAAGCAGACAAGGTGTCTTCGGAAGCGATCAGCGCTACTAGGAATCAAGTGGGCGGAACCGGGAACAACGCCCCCTGAAATACCGTGACGTCACAACTCTGCTATAAAAACACCGCTCCAAACGCTGGTGGTGGAAGCAGACAAGGTGTCTTCGGAAGCGATCAGCGCTACTAGGAATCTACTGGGCGGAACCGGGAACAACGCCCCCTGAAATACCGTGACGTCACAGCTCTGCTATAAAACCACCGCTCTAGCGAGGATAAGCCGTCATTTCACGAGCAGTCCAGGCAGCAACGAGGCTGAACGACAGCTAAAAATTTACCTTGCTTTACGCAGGTACGTGAACGACTTGTACTTTGGCTTCTTAGTTCCTGGACTGTTCAGTGAATGACGGGTGTTATGGGTGATAAGCCGCCCTCTACTGTGAAGGAACTAGCTAAGGCCTTCTCAGATTTTTATGCTAGAATTGATGCTAAACATGATGAGCTAAAGAAAGACATCACAAATGTTATTGAAGGCGAACTACAAACTCTTAGACAGTCATTCAACTTCTTGAATGAGCACTTTGAGCAATTCAGGGTGGATCTTGGCGAAACAAAGAAAGAGCTTGCTGCGGTGCGAGCAGAAAACCATGCGATTAAAAGCGAAAACAGTCGCCTGGCCAAGGATATTAAGGAAATAAAACAGGAACTCACTGCTCAGCAACAATACAATAGACAGAATAACCTAGAAATAAAGGGAGTTCCTGTGATGGAGGGAGAAAACTTGGTCTCCACAATGCAACAGCTTGCCAGCTACCTGAAAGTTGAAGTCAAAGAAACAGATATAGACGTCGTGCACCGAGTGCCATCAAGAAACGCGTCAACACCTCACATCATAGTTAGGTTTCTTTCGAGAGCTGTGAAAGATAATGTTCTGAGGACTGCTAAGAAGCAACGACTTAACACGACAGCTTTAGGTTTTCAGGGCATTGCATCTCCAGTGTACAGAAATGAGCACTTGTGTCCGGCAAACAAGGAATTGCTAACAGCCGCCCTAAAGACAAAGTGGGAAAAAAAACTGCAAATACACCTGGGTAACTGGTGGAAAGATTTTGATGCGGAAGGCGGATAATTCACGTGTGCTTCACGTCACATGTGCTGAGGATCTTTCCAAAGTTGTTTGAGGATTGCCTGCTTGTTTCTGTAAACCTGGAGTTTCCTATATTTTTAAATGGCGTTTTCTTTTTCTGAGGTTTAAAACATAAGGCTGCAGCAGGATCATTTCGCAGTATTACATTGTAATATTCGCAGTATAAAGAAGAATTTCGATCATCTGCTTTCGTACCCATCACAGCACTCGTTTAAATATGATGTCATCGCTATAACTGAAACTTGGCTTCGAGAAAGCGAATCAGTTCATCTACCCGGCTACGTCATGCTTTCGCAACCTAGAAACAGTGCTACACGAGGAGGGGGAGTGGCGCTATTTATCAAAGACTGTTTTAGTTTCGTTCACCTTAGCAAAGCTCATGCTGCAGTTCATCGACAGAAACTCTTTTTATTCATCTTCAAAAAGGTGTTATCATCGGTGTAATATATCGTCCACCAAATTCCAGTGTGGCTGACTTCATTACTGTGATGGAAAGTACCATGATACCCATTGTGGCCTCTAAAGCACCTTTTGTTGTATGCGGTGATATTAACATAGACGTGTCTGGAGATAAATGTGATGATTACGTGTTTTTGCTGCAATCAGTTAATCTGAGAAATTTTATTTCATCACCCACTCGCATAACAGACCACTCGGAGTCGATTATTGATCACATGTTGTGTAACGCTGACCTGGATGTATCGGCAGGCGTATACGCTGTTGCTATTGTGGATCACATTCCCACATTTCTATTTTTACCCCAGAAACACATTTGTGCTCCTGACGTACCTGCCATGAAACGTACAACACGTGTCGACTATAATTCCGTGCAAAAACTACTACAAGGTGCGAATTTTGATGCCATCTATGATGAAGACGTGGACGTCGAATGTCATGACATTGTAAATTGCATTGTGGATGTCATTGAACGATCAACGCGTAGCTGTTCGCGCCGAAATTATGACCATGCCATATGTCCATGGATGAATAGAAATATACTTGAGGTTTTGAAGCTGAAAGATTTTTACTACGACAAATGGAAAAATAACAGGAGCAATGAATACTACCATCAAAGTTTTAAGCTTTACAGAAATAAGTCAGTAGCAATGATAAGAAAATCCAAGAAGTGCTACTATACCAACCTAGTGAAAGAAAATGATGGTAACACGAAGAAGATATGGCAGATTGTTAAAGACGTCACTGGCATGGGTAGCAAAGAACGCATTATACCTGATAATCCAACTCGTGAAGTAGCCGACAACTTTAACGATTACTTTACAAATATTGGTCTCAGCCTTGCGAGGAAGTTCCCTGCTCGTATGCCGAATTTAAATGCACCCTGTAGTGTTACCAATACTTTCCATCTATGTGAAGTAACTGAGGATGACATCCGACAAGTATTTAATAAGTTACCAGGGAACAAGGCAGCTGGCCATGACGCCATATCGTCAAGGATTTTAAAGGAGAATATTGATGTATTGTGTGGTCCCTTACGCCATATAATTGATCATGCATTTTCCTCTAAAACATATCCTAGTATACTTAAGACCGCCAAAGTAATACCAGTGTACAAATCTGGTGATCGGAATCTTCCGGACAGCTACAGACCAATATCTGTCCTGAGTAGTATTAACACTACGCTTGAAAAAAAATTTCGTCACAATTAAGGTGCTTCCTTGGTGAACAGAATGTACTTTGTCCCCAGCAACACGGCTTTGTTGCAAACAGGTCCACTTCAACTGCTGTTTCGATGCTTACGCAATATAATAATTCCGCGCTACATGAAAACAACATAGCAATAGCAGTATTTTTAGACATACGAAAGGCATTTGATGCTATTAGTCATTCCATTTTACTGGAAAAAATGCATTCCTATGGGATAAAAGGTAACTCGCTTGATTTTTTTCTAGTTATTTATCGGCACGCAAACAAAAGGTAGTCATTGGTGACATCAAGTCATCTTACGGTTATATTAAATGCGGGGTGCCACAGGGTTCAGTTTTGGGCCCTATATTGTTCTCTCTTTATATTAATGATGTCCCGTGATCCCTACAGAAGTCAAGGGCACTGATGTACGCGGACGACACTGTTTTAGTTTTTACAGGACACTCCTTAGCAGATTTACAAAATGACGCGATGACCGATTTATCGAACATTTCGGAATGATTTGCCAGGAATCAGCTGACTGTTAACTGTACTAAAACAAAGTACATGGTGTTTCACTCTCGTAGGAAAGATATTGACGCTGCATCTCTTAACCTAACAATAAACAACGCCCCTATTCAACAAGTTCCTTGTTTTAAATATTTAGGCGTCACTTTTGATGAACATTTACACTGGCATGAGCAAGTACAGAGTGTGTGCGCAAAGGTAGCCTATGGCTGCTATTCTCTAATAAAAGCTCGCCAATATTTTCCACAAGCTATACTTCGCACACTCTACTTTTCATTGTGTCATTGTCACATAGGTTACTGTCTGGAATCGTGGGGTGTGAAGTACAACAGTTATCTAAAAACTCTTGAACGACTTCAAAAGCGTACACTGAAAATCATAAGCCAAGGTGAATCAGTAAGTAATATTTTCCAATCACAACGCATTCTATCGGTTCCGATGTTGCGTGACTACAAAATTGCCGTTTTAGTAAATAACATAATTAATAGAAATTCACCTTTGTCTGCTGATCTTTTTTCAATTCCTAAACGCAATACGCGACATGCTTCGAATGGTAATTTCAATCTGCCCAAATGTTTTAATGTTTACGGAAAAAGACTGATACAGTTTAATGGAACAAAAATATGGAACACGGTTCTCCTAGAGATTAAAACGGCACGTAATTTCAGCATGGCATGTAAATCATTTTTTCTGTGGAGTCAAGACAGGTAAGCATGTGTGTGTTTGATTCGATTTTCATTGTATTTTTTAATAAGTGCCTATCTATAGAAACTAGCTGCAAGCTAATAAGTATGCATATCTGCAGGAAAAAATGTATTATTGTGTTATCTGTATTATCAGATTGTTTTTTTGTTTTGTTTTTTGATGTTGTTACCTCAAAGCTGACCTGTACACTTTTTTTTTATGTTGCACATTGTATTGGACCGTCCACTAGCCACTTTAGGCTATCGGTCTAAATAATCTCAGTAAATACATATACCTATTCATGAAAATAAAGTTTCATTGATTGATTGATTGATTGAAATCCAAAAAGGTGGTTGGAGAGAAGGCTGCTGTGATAGCTCAGTGGTTAGAGCATCGAATGCGTTATACGAAGGTCGTAGGTTCGATTCCTGCTCTAGGCTAGTTATCTTTTCAGCCACTTTTCTTTCTTCTTATTTACATTCCACTTGTTCTATTAACTTCCCCTATACATTCCTTGTCATTACTGTATGTTAGATCTCACTATTATTGTGTCAAAACACAGAAAAAAGAGCCCTTAAGTATACACTTTTTCCATTATTCATTAACGAGGGCCTCGTACGGGCAAACTTGGGGTCATTAGGATGTATACGAGGAACAATTGGTCAGCTTCCCGATCATAATAAGTTCACGTGCTACGTGACGCCACCCATGCGCATAAAAAAAGTGTTTCACACTCGCCGCTTGGCTTATAGATGGCACTGACTGACACTCCTACATTTAAAGTCACATATAAACTCAAAAAGGTGGATGAAGGGAAGGATGTTGTGATAGCTCAGTGGTTAGAGCATCGAACGCGTTATACGAAGGTCATAGGTTGGATTCCTGCTCACGTCTAGTTATCTTTTCGGCCACTTTTCTTTCTTCTTATTTACATTCCTTTTGTTCTAATAACTTCCACTATACATTCCTTGTCATTACTGTATGTTAGATCTCACTATTATTGTGTCAAAACACAGAAAAAAGAGCCCTTAGGCATACACTTTATCCCTTATTCATTAACGAGGGTCTCGAACTGGCAAACTTGGTGTCGTTAGGTTGTATAAGAGGAACTATTGGTTAGCTGCCCGCTCGTAATAAGTTCACGTGCTGCGTGACGCCACACATGCGCACAAAATAGCGGGTTCCACAATAACCGCTTGGCTCATAGATGTCGCTGTCTGACACTTCTACTTATAAATTCTCATATAAACCCAAAAAAGTGGATGGAGGGAACGCCGCTGTGATACCTCAGTGGTTAGAGCATCAAACGCGTTTTTCGAAGGTCGTAGATTCGATTTCTTCTCACGCTGATTGTTTTTTCACTCACTTTTCTTTCTTCTTATTTACATTCTAGATGTTCTGAAAACTACCGCTATTTATTCCTTGGCATTACTGTCTGTTAGAACTTGATATTATTGTGTCAAAAACACGGAAAAAACGAGCGCTTAGGTATACACTTCTTTCCCCTATTCAATAACGAGGGTCTCGTACTGGCAGACTTGGTGCAATTAGGTTGTATGCGAGGTCTATTGGTCACCTTCCCGCTTGTAATAAGTTCACGTGCTACGTGACGCCACACATGCGCCTAAAGAAGGGTGTTTCACACTGGCCGCTTGGCTTATAGATGGCGCTGATTCACACTCCTACTTCTAAATTCACATATAAACCCAAAAAAGTAGATGGAGAGAAGGCCGCTGTGATAGCTCAGTGGTTAGAGCATCGAACGCGTTACTCGAAGGTCGTAGGTAAGATTCCTTCTCACGGCTAGTTATCTTATTGCCCCCTTTTCTTCCTTCCTATCTACATTCCAATTGTTCTAAGAACTTCCGCTATATATTCCTTGGCAATACTGTCTGTTAGATATTATTATTATTGTGTGAAAACACGAAAAAAAGGAGTTCTTAGGTATACACTTCTTTCCCCTATTCCTTTACGAGGGTCTCGAACTGGCAGATTTGGTGTCATTAGATTGTATACGAGGTCTATTGGTCAGCTGCCCGCTCGTATCAAGTTCACGTGCTACGTGACGCCACACATGCGCATAAATATGTGTCTTTCACACTCGCCTTTTGGCTTATAGATGGCGCTGTTTGACACTCCTACATTTAAATTCACATATAAACCCAAAAAAGTAGATGGAGGGAAGGCCGCTGTGATAGCTCAGTGGTTAGAGCATCAAACGTGTTATTTAGAGGTCGTATGTTCGATTCCTGCTCACGGCAAGTTATCTTTTCACCCACTTTTCTTCTTATTTACATTCCTACTACTTTGTATACATTCTACTAATTTACCCTATACGTTCCTAGAACCTTGGCATTACTGTCTGTTCGATCCTAATATTATTGTGTCAAAGCACGGAAAAAACGATCCCTCAGGTATACACTTAATTCCCTTATTCATTTACGAGGGTCTTTTACTGGCAAACTTGGTGTCATTAGGTTTCATACGAGGGACTATTGGTCAGCTGCCCGCTCGTAATACGTTCACGTGCTACGTCACCCCACACCTGCGCATAAAAACGTGTGTTTCACACTTTCTGCTTGGCTTATAGACGGCGCTGACTGACACTCCTACTTTTAAAATTACATATAAACCTAAAAAAGTGGATGCAGAGAAGGCCACTGTCATATCTCAGTGGTTAAAGCATCGAACGCGTTACTCGAAGGTCGTAGGTTCGATTCCTGCTCACGGCTAGTTATTTCTTCACCCACTTTTCGTCCTTTTTATTTACATTCCGTTTGTTCTAAGAACTTCCACTATATATTCCTTGACTTTACTGTCTGTTAGAACTTAGTATTACTGTGTCCAAACAGGGAAAGAAACGAGTTCTTAGGTATACATTTCTTTCCCCCATTCATTTACGAGGGTCTCGTACTCGCAGACTTGGTGTCATTAGGTTGTATACGAGGAACTCTTGGTCAGCTTCCCGCTTATGATAAGTTTACTTGCTACGTGATGCCACACATGCGCAAACAAAGGGTGTTTCGCACTCGTCGCTTGGCTTATAGATGGCGCTGACTGACACTCCTACTTCTAAATTCACATATAAACCCAAAAAGGCGGATGGAGGAAAGGCCGCTGTGATAGCTCAGTGGTTAGAGCATCGAACGCGATATTCAAAGGTCGTAGGTTTGATTCCTGCTCACGGCTGATTATTTTTCCACCCATTTTTTTCTACATATTTACATTCCACTTCTTCTAATAACTTCCCCTATACAATCCTTGGCATTATTGTATGTTAGATATCATTCATATTGTGTCAAAACACACAAAAAACGAGCCCTTAGGTATACACTTCTTTCCCTTATTCATTAACGAGGGTCTCGTACTGGCAAACTTGGTGTCATTAGGTTGTACACGATGAACCATTGGTCACCTTCCCGCTTGTAATAAGTTCACGTGCTACGAGACGCCTCACATGCGCATAAAAAAGGGTGTTCACATTCGCCGCTTGGCCTATAGATGGCGCTGACTGACACTCCTACTTCTAAATTCACATGTAAACCCAAAAAAGCGGTAGGAGGGAAGGCTGCTGTGATAGCTCAGTGGTTAGAGCATCGAACGCGTTACTCGAAGGTCGTAGGTTGGAATCCTTTTCACGGCTAGTTATCTTTTTGCCCACTTTTCTTCCTTCCTATTTACATTCCATTTGTTCTAAGAACTTACCCTATATACTCCTTAGCAATACTGTCTGTTAGATATTATTATTATTGTGTCAAAACACGGAAAAAACGAGTTCTTAGGTATACACTTCTTTCCCCAATTCCTTTACGAGCGTCTCGAACTGGCTGACTTGGTTTCATCAGATTGTATACGAGGTCTATTGGTCAGCTGTCCGCTCGTATAAGTTCATATGCTACGTGACGCCACACATGCGCACAAAGAAACGTGTTTCACACTTACCACTTGGTTATAGATGGCGCTGACTGACACTAACCTTTTAAATTCACATAAATACCCAAAAAGTGGATGTAGGGAAGGCCGCTGTGATAGCTCAGTAGTTAGGGCATCTAACGGTCGTAGGTTCAACTCCTGCTCACAGCTAGTTATCTTTTCAGCCACCTTTATTTCTTCTTATTTACAGTCCATTTGTTCTAATAACTTTTCCTACACATTCCTCGGCCTTACTGTCTGTGAGATCTTAATATTATTGTGTCAAAACACGGAAAAAACGAGTCCTTAGGTATACACTTCTTTCTCCTATTCCTTTACGAGGGTCTCGAACTGGCAGACTTGGTGTCATTAGATTGTATACGAGGTTCATTGGTCAGCTGCCCACTCGTAATAAGTTCATGTGCTACGTGACGCCACACATGCGCACAAAGAAGCGTGTTCCACACTCACCGCTTGGTTATAGATGGCGCTGACTGACACTCCTACTTCTAAATTCACATATAAACCCAAAAAATTGGATGTATGGAAGGCCGCTGTGATAGATCATTGTTTAGAGCATCGAACGCGTTATTCAAAGGTCGTAAGTTCGAATCCTGCTCATGACTAGTTATCTTTTCAGCCAATTTTCTTTCTTCTTATTTACATTCCATTTGTTCTAATAATTTCCCCTATACATTACTCGGCATTACTGTCTGTTAGATCCTAATATTATTGTGTCAAAACACGGAAAAACGATCCCCTTAGGTATACACTTCTTTCCCTTATTCATTAACGAGGGTCTCGTATGGGCAAACTTGGTGTCATTAGGTTGTATACGAGGAACAATTGGTCAGCTTCCCGCTCATAATAAGTTCACCTGCTACGTGACGCCACATATGCGCATAAAAACGTGTGTTTCACACTTGCCGCTTGGCTTATAGACGGCGCTGACTGACACTCCTACTTTTAAATTCACATACAAACCCAAAAAAGTGGATATAGAGAAGGCCGCTGTCATATCTCTGTGGTTAGAGCATCGAATGCGTTATTCGAAGGTCGTAGGTTCGATTCCTGCTCACGGCTAGTTATTTCTTCACACACTTTTCTTCCTTCCTATTTACATTCTGTTTGTTCGAAGAACTTCCCCTGTACATTCCTTGGCATTACTCTTTGTTAGATCTCATCATTATTGTGTCAAAACACAAAAAAGAGCCCTTAGGTATACACTTCTTTCCCTTCTTCATTAACGAGGGTCTTTTACTGGCAAGCTTGGTGCATTAGGTTTCATACGAGGGACTAATGGTCAGCTGCCCGCTCGTAATAAGTTCACGTGCTACGTCACGCCACACATGCGCATAAAAACGTGTGTTTCACACTTGCCGCTTGGCTTATAGACGGCGCTGACTGACACTCCTACTTTTAAATTCACATATAAACCCAAAAAAGTGGATGTAGAGAAGGCCGCTGTGATATCTCAGTGGTTAGAGCATCGAAAGCGTTATTCGAAGGTCGTAGGTTCGATTCCTGCTCACGGCTAGTTATTTTTTCACCCACTTTTCTTCCTTCCTATTTACATTCCGTTTGTTCTAAGAACTTCCCCTGTATATTCCTTGGCATTACTGTCTGTTAGAACTTAGTATTACTGTGTCCAAACAGGGAAAAAACGAGTTCTTAGGTATACACTTCTTTCCCCCATTCATTTACGAGGGTCTCGTACTCGCAGACTTGGTGTCATTAGATTGTATACGAGGTCTATTGGTCAGCTGCCCGCTCGTAATAAGTTCACGTGCTACGTGACGCCACACATGCGAACAAAGAAGCGTGTTCCACACTAACCGGTTGGCTCATAGATGGCACTGACTGAGACTTCTACTTCTAAATTCACATATACACCCAAAAAAGTGGATAGAGGGAAGGCCGCTGTGATAGCTCAGTGGTTAGAGCATCAAACGCGTTTTTCGAAGGTCGTACGTTCGATTTCTTCTCACGCTGATTATTTTTTCACCCACTTTTCTTTCTTCCTACTTACATTCTATTTGTTCTGATAACTTCCCCTATATATTCCTTGGCATTACTGTATGTTAGATCTCATTATTATTGTGTCAAAACACAAAAAGAGCCCTTAGGTATACACTTCTTTCCCTTATTCATTAACGAGGGTCTTTTACTGGCAAACTTGGTGTCATTAGGTTTCATACGAGGGACTAATGGTCAGCTGCCCGCTCGTAATAAGTTCACGTGCTACGTCACGCCACACATGCGCATAAAAACGTGTGTTTCACACTTGCCGCTTGGCTTATAGACGGCGCTGACTGACACTCCTACTTCTAAATTCACATTTAACCCAAAAAAGTGGATGTAGAGAAGGCCGCTGTGATATCTCAGTGGTTAGAGCATCGAAAGCGTTATTCGAAGGTCGTAAGTTTGATTCCTGCTCACGGCTAGTTATTTTTTCACCCACTTTTCTTTCTTCCTATTTACATTCCGTTTGTTCTAAGAACTTCCCCTGTATATTCCTTGGCATTACTGTCTTTTAGAACTTAGTATGACTGTGTCCAAACAGGGAAAAAACGAGTTCTTAGGAATACACTTCTTTCCCCCATTCATTTACGAGGGTCTCGTACTCGCAGACTTGGTGTCATTAGATTGTATACGAGGTCTATTGGTCAGCTGCCCGCTCGTAATAAGTTCACGTGCTACGTGACGCCACACATGCGAACAAAGAAGCGTGTTCCACACTAACCGGTTGGCTCATAGATGGCACTGACTGAGACTTCTACTTCTAAATTCACATATACACCCAAAAAAGTGGATAGAGGGAAGGCCACTGTGATAGCTTAGTGGTTAGAGCATCAAACGCGTTTTTCGAAGGTCGTACGTTCGATTTCTTCTCACGCTGATTATTTTTTCACCCACTTTTCTTTCTTCCTATTTACATTCTATTTGTTCTGATAACTTCCCCTATATATTCCTTGGCATTACTGTATGTTAGATCTCATTATTATTGTGTCAAAACACAAAAAAGAGCCCTTAGGTATACACTTCTTTCCCTTATTCATTAACGAGGGTCTCGTACTGGCAAACGTGGCGTCATTAGGTTGTATACGAGGAACTATTGGTCAGCTTCCCGCTTGTAATAAGTTTACTTGCTACGTGACGCCACACATGCGCAAACAAAGGGTGTTTCACACTCGCCGCTTGGATAATAGATGGCGCTGACTAACACTTCTACTTTTAAATTCACAAATAAACCCAAAAAAATTGGATGTAGGGAAGGCCGCTGTGATAGTTTAGTGGTTAGAGCATCGAACGAGTTATTCGAAGGTCGTAGGTCTGATTCCTACTCACGGCAAGTTATCTTTTTACCCACTTTTCTTCTCATTTACATTCCATTTTTCCTAATAATTTCCCCTATACATTCCTAGACCCTTGGCATTACTGTCTGTTCGATCCTAATATTATTGTGTCAAAACACGGGAAAAAAAATCCCTCAGGCGTAAACTTCTTTTTCTTATTCATTAACGAGGGTCTCGTACTGGCAAACTTGGTGTCATTAGGTTGTATACGAAGAACTACTGGTGACCTTTCCGCTTGTAATAAGATCACGTGCTCCGTGACGCCACACATGCGCATAAAAAATGGTGTTCCACACTAGCCGCTTGGCATATAGATGGTGCTGACTGACACTCCTACTTCTAAATTCACATATAAACCCAAAAACGTGGATGGAGGGAAGGCCGCTGTGATAGCTCAGTGGTTAGAGCATCAAACGCATTATTCGAAGGTCATAGGTTAGATTCCTGCTCACGGCTAGTTATCTTTTTTCCCACTTTTGTTCCTTCGTATTCACATTCCATTCGTTCTAAGAACTTCCCTATATATTCCTTGGCATTACACTCTGTTAGATATTATTATTATTATTGTGTCAAAACACAAAACAAACGAGTTTTAGGTATAAACTTTTTTCCTACATTCATTAACGAGGGTCTCGCACTGGCAAACTTGGTGTCATTAGGTCCATTGGTCAGCTGCCCGCTCGTATAAGTTCATGTGCTACGTGACGCCACACATGCGCACAAAGAAGCGTGTTTCACACTCACCGCTTGGTTATAGATGGCACTGACTGACACTACAGCTTCTAAATTCACATACAAACCCAAAAAAGTGGATGTAGGGAATGCCGCTGTGATATCTCAGTGATTAGAGCATAGAACGCGTTATTCGAAAGTCGTACCTTAGATTCCTTCTCACGGCTAGTTATCTTTTTGCCCACTTTTCTTCCTTCCTATATACATTTCATTTGTTCTAAGAACTTCCCCTATATAATCCTTGGCAATACTGTCTGTTAGATATTAATATTATTGTGTGAAAACACGGAAAAAATGAGTTCTTAGTTATACACTTCTTTCCCCCATTCATTAACAAGGGTCTCGTACTGGCATACTTTTTGTCATTAAGTTGAATACGAGATCTATTGGTCAGCTGCCCGCTCGTATAAGTTCATGTGCTACGTGACGCCACACATGCGCACAAAGAATCGTGTTTCACACTTACCGCTTGGTTATAGATGGCGCTGACTGACACTAACCTTTTAAATTCACATAAATACCCAAAAAAGTTGATGTAGGGAAGGCCACTGTGATAGCTCAGTAGTTAGAGCATCGAACGGTCGTAGATTCGATTCTTGCTCACAGCTAGTTATCTTTTTAGCCACTTTTCTTTTTTCTTATTTACAGTCCATTTGTTCTTATAACTTCCCCTATACATTCCTTGGCCTTACTGTCTGTTAGATCTTAATATTATTGTGTCAAAACACGGAAAAAACGAGTCCTTAGGTATAAACTTCTTTCCCCTATTCCTATACGGGGGTCTCAAACTGGCAGACTTGGTGTCATTAGATTGTATACGAGGTCTATTGGTCAGCGGCCCGCTCGTAATAAGTTCATGTGCTACGTGACGCCACACATGCGCACAAAGAAGCGTGTTCCACACTCACCGTTTGGTTATAAATGGCGCTGACTGACACTCCTACTTCTAAATTCACATATAAACCCAAAAACGTGGATGAAGGGAAGGCCGATGTGATAGCGCAGTGGTTAGAGCATCGAAAGCGTTATTCGGAGGTCATAGGTTCGATTCATTCTCACGGCTAGTTATTTTCCCACCAACTTTTCTTCCTTCTTATTTACATTCTGTTTGTTCTAAGAACTACCCCTATATATTCCTTGGCATTACTGTCTGTTAGAACTTAATATTATTGTGTCAAAAACACGGAAAAGACGAGCCCTTAGGTATACACTTCTTTCCCCAATTCAATAACGAGGGTCTCGTACTGGCAGACTTGGTCTAATTAGATTGTATACGAGTTCTATTGGTCAGCTGCCTACTCGTAATAAGTTCATGTGCTACGTGACTCCACACATGCGCTCAAAGAAGCGTGTTCCACACTCACCCCTTGGTTATAGATGGCGCTGACTGACACTCTTACTTCTAAATTACCATATAAACCGAAAAAAGTGGATGTAGGGAAGGCCGATGTGATAGCTTAGTGGTTAGAGCATCGAACGCGTTATTGGGAGGTCGTAGGTTCGATTCATATTCACGGCTGAATATAATTTCACCCATTTTTTTCTCCATATTTACATTCAATTTCTTCTAAGAACTTCCCCTATACATTCCTTGTCATTACTGTATGTTAGATCTCACTAATATTGCGTCAAAACACAGCAAAAACGAGCCCTTAGTTATACACCTCTTTCCCTTATTCATTAACGAGGGTCTCGTACTGGCAAACTAGGTGTCATTAGGTTGTATACGAGGTCTATTGGCCAGCTGCCCGCTCGTATAAGTTCATGTGCTACGTGACGCCACACATGCGCACAAAGAATCGTGTTTCACACTCACCGCTTGGTTATAGATGGAGCTGACTGACACTACAACTTCTAAATTCACATATAAACCCAAAAAAGTGGATGTAGGGAAGGCCACTGTGATAACTCAGTAGTTAGAGCATCGAACGCGTTTTTCGAAGGTCGTAGGTTCGATTCCTGCTCACGGCTAGTTATCTTTTTTCCCACTTTTCTTCGTTCTTATTTACAATCCAATTGTTCTAAGAACTTTCCTATATATTCCTTGGCATTTCTGTCTGTTAGAACTTAATATTACTGTGTCCAAACAGGGAAAAAACGAGTTCTTAGGTATACACTTCTTTCCCCCATTCATTTACGAGGGTCTCGTACTCGCAGACTTGGTGTCATTAGATTGTATACGAGGTCTATTGGTCAGCGGCCCGCTCGTACTAAGTTCACGTGCTACGTGACGCCTCACATGCGCACAAAGAAGCGTGTTCCACACTAACGGCTTGGCTCATAGATGGCGCTGACTGACACTTTTACTTCTAAATTCACATATAAACCCAAAAAAGTGGATGGAGGGAAGGCCGCTGTGATAGCTTAGTGGTTACAGCATCAAACGCGTTTTTCGAAGGTCGTACGTTCGGTTTCTTCTCACGCTGATTATTTTTTCACCCACTTTTCTTTCGTCATATTTACATTCTATTTGTTTTGATAACTTCCCCTATACATTCCTTGGTATTACTTTATGTTAGATCTCATTATTATTGTGTCAAAACACAAAAAAAGAGCCCTTAGGTATACACTTCTTTCCCTTATTCATTAACGAGGGTCTCGTACTGGCAATCGTGGCGTCATTAGGTTGTATACGCGGAACTATTGGCCAGCTTCGCGCTCGTATAAGTTCATGTGCTACGTGACGCAACACATGCACACAAAGAATCGTGTTTCACACTCAACGCTTGGTTATAGATGGCGCTGACTTACACTACATCTTTTAATTTCGAATATATACCCAAAAAAGTGATGTAGAGAAGGCCGCTGTGATAGCTCAGTAGTTAGAGCATCGAACGCGTTATTCGAAGGTCGTAGGTTTGATTCCTGCTCACGGCTGATTATCCTTTCATCCACTTTTCTTTGTTTTTATTTACATTTCATTTGTTCTGTTAGGCGTTTATTAGCCTGCAACGAGCGAGAATATATAATGGCGACAGTCACAGCCAAGAACGGGCTCTCAGCGCGAGCGGCGTCCTTGTTGGGTAGCCCCACTAGAAGGTACTCAAGAGTTCAACCCATTTCATAGTTCGGAGGCTTCGCTACAATTACCCCGGGGTCGAAGAGGGAGCCGCCTGGCGACCTAACAGCTTGTTATTATGAGCGGGTCATAATAAGGCTTCAGGCGCTTCACGTTGACGATGTCTCGCCCACGGCGGCACATGTCCGAAGATTGTTCAACGGGTTCGATCAGATAGTTGACGGGTGAGGTGCGATCGATGACACGGTAGGGGCCTTCGTATTTGGGACGTAGTTTGGAAGAGAGGTCGGCGGTAGAGGTCAGGATCGAGAGCCATACAAGCTCACCAGGAAAGAACGTGGGCTCGGAAGTGGTGGAGCCATCACGGATACTCTTCCGCCGCTCTTGCTCTTGCGTCGTAAAAGTCTTGGCAAGCTCGCGACACTCTTCAGCAAGCCTGGCTGTCTCGGAATTAGGTGTACACTCAGATGGATCCGGCGTGTACGGGAGTATCGTGTCCATGGTGTGCGACGGGTGCCTTCCGTACAGCAAGTAGAAAGGTGAAAAGTCGGTCGTGCTCTGAGGGGCGGTGTTGTAGGCGTAGGTGACGAAGGGCAGTATATTATCCCAATTAGTGTTGTTGGCAGCGACGTACATAGAAAGCATGTCGCCGAGGGTGCGGTTAAAGCGTTCGGTGAGGCCATTCGTCTGTGGGTGGTAAGCAGTAGTTTTGCGGTAGACAGAATGGCACTCCGTCTGAATGGCTTCGACGACTTCCGACAAGAAGACACGGCCTCGATCGCTGAGAAGCTCTTGGGGTGGTCCGTGGCTCAGTATAAATCGATGCAGCAGGAAGGACGCAACATCGCGCGCAGCAGCCGCAGGAAGAGCGGCGGTTTCGGCGTATCGCGTTAAATGGTCAACGGCAACGATGGCCCAGCGGTTACCAGCCGACGTCAGAGGAAGTGGTCCATACAAATCGATACCTATGCGCCCAAAGAGACAGTCAGGGCAAGGTAACGGTTGTAGACTGGCGTGCGACATGTGGGCTGACGGTTTACGGCGTTGGCAAGTGAGGCAAGAGCGAACGAACTGCTGCATTGTGATGCGGGTTCTTGTTGCTGATTTGTTTTTCTCCCGGGCTGAGCCTCAGAGAGTTTTGTTAATAAGGACAAAGCCGTTCGGTTTCCAAGAAACACACAAAAAGTTTAATTGAAAAGAAAAAAAGGCAAAGATTCCTCACAAAACAAAACACTTAATAAACAGTTGACTGGACATGACGAAACACATCTGTAAACACCCAACAAAAACGTTCAAAGTCAGTAACTAAACCTAACGTTCGAAAGGGGCTGAGTGATGGGAGTAGCGCAAGAGTATCGGTGCAGTCTCACCCACAAGTTGGTTTTCGGCGGTGATGAGAAACCGGAACGCCGTGACTCCTGCGTCACTGCGTGGGCTGGACGAGGACGAGGGAACGCTGGCTGCTGGCGACACGTCGAAAAGCCCTACCAAATCGTGATGGTTTCGGCTTGAGGAGCGTGGACACGTCGGAGACGGGAGAACGCAGGCTGGTGGCGACGCGTCCGGGAACTAGGGTCGACCTAGTCAAGCAGCTGGGCGCACAGCTCGGGCCCGGAGCCCGACGGCTGTAGCTCGCCTGCCGGAACCGAAGTCCGCAGGCTCTGGAAAGGAGTTCAGGACCGGATGGCCACGGTCCTTTGGAGCGGGAACCCGACAGCAGGAGGCCCCGGCCGGTGGAAGTCCTGTAGGCTCGGGTCCGGAACCCAACGGCCCATCTTCAGCGCCCGGTCCGGTGACGACCTTCCGCTTGCACTGCCTGCCTCGAATTCCCCTTGCTCTGGTCTCCCCAGGCTCCTGCTTCAGCTCTGGCCCACTTGTCTCGTTCTCATTGGAGATACTACTGTTTCGTGGTGTCAAGCCATTGGGCCTTGAAATCTCCGTGTTCGCTGCCCATTGGATGTTTTACCTTTTGTTTACTTCACGTCCTGCCACGCATCCTCGTGCTTGACGCTCTTTAACGTCGTCATTCTTGTTTAAGCATCACCGCACGTGCACTCTGGTATTTCTCCTTTTGTTTTTTTTTTTTCCGTGACGCGCACTTTTCGAAGGCGCGCACTTTGAACGCGCACCACACATCACATACGCCCCCCTTTTATTCAAGTTTTTTTTTTTTTTAAAAAAAAAAACTGCCGATGAGTGCGCGTTCTGCACTACGTCACAATTAAACCACATATTTGCACCACGCAGTTCAACACATCACCGGGCTACAGTTCGCTACATCGTCCAAATGTCCACACTTAAACTTTAGATTCACCCAATTGCATTTAAAAGTTCTGAAACCCGGAATAAACCTTTTTACTACAAAATCGACTATGGACAAAGCTACTTGTGTCCGCATCTAAAAGTCGAAGTCCAGAAAGAGCTACCGGTTTTCTAACCCTACACTCAGGTTATCGCGTCCCAAACCAGACGCACTGCCCTTCTCGCGCGTTTCGAAAGTAACCTGTGGCAAACATGCTTTTATGCACTTTCGCTGAAACGCGTGTCTGCGCCCCCGCCGGCCACATGAACGCTTACCGGTCACAGAGGAACAGGGCGCGGTCTCGAGCCGTCGGCGTCGACACGAAACGCACTGAGACACGAATGTCCAAATGCCACAATCTCTCACACAAATGCTTTCTTTTAATTCACCATCTAATGAACACAAGCTCGGGGTGCCCTCAAGCAAGCCCAAACGCTCCGACAAGCGTGTGAGGTTCCTGGATTCTTGAGAAGGGATGCCGTTGTGCTCGGTCATTATACAGCTCATCTTGAGTGGACT
Source organism: Rhipicephalus microplus (assembly GCF_013339725.1). NCBI lineage: Eukaryota > Metazoa > Arthropoda > Arachnida > Ixodida > Ixodidae > Rhipicephalus > Rhipicephalus microplus. The sequence continues at coordinate 200,162,012 of NC_051168.1, read as the reverse complement.
TAATTATAGGTTCAAAACCAATCACGTTCTCAGGTTCAAGACCCTGTCTGGCATTCTCCATACCTACTATCGAGCCCACCTCCGATTCGATACTGTTTATTTTGAAGAGTGCTTCAGCACTCCCATCGTGTTTTCTCGGACAAATAGCAGTTACGCTATCCTGTGAACTAGAATCCCCTCTCTCTCTGAGTGAGATATACGTATGGTCTAGGACCATTGACGTGGTGCCTGCTGCTACCTCTGTCGGTACAAAACAATCAGTGGCCACTATATCAGAGCCTTCATGGCATTCGCTGCCATCTTCCCAATGACGTTCTAGCGCTCCTTCCATGGAGCTATTGAGAGGTAGCCCTACCCTTCCCGAAATGTGCTCGGCCTCTGAGACGTTCTGATACACACCTCATTCTGAATGGAGCTTCTTCGTTCCCTGCTATCGAAGCTTTGCTCCACAACATTTTCCACAGCTTCTAGGTCGCCCATATCCAGGCGCTCTTCTTCATAGGTGCTTGGCCTCTCAGAGGTCCCCAAGCAGCTAACGGAAGTAATATGTTCCCAGCCAGAGAAGCTTTCCGTCGCTTCAACAAACTCCTCATGACTCCTGCCTTCTTGGCTGTCCACCTCTCTGCCTTCCTCTATCTGAGCTTCTCGCTCCGAAGTAAGGCTGTCGCGAGGCTCGAGGCCAACCTTGCAGGAATCGACTTCCCTCCAGCAAACGCTGCTATCGGAGCAAACATTCACCGCTTGCTCGACCTTCTGCATCGCCAGCTGCCCCCTTTTCGCCATCGCAAGCTCGAGTCGCCGCTCGAAGTCCACCCTCTCTAATTGGAGCTGCTGCTTCAGTATGCGTGTCTGACGCTCTAGCAACACTTTATTTTCACGCGTTACGCGCTCTAGCTCCTCCTTCTTAGCTCTAAGCACCAATTCAAGCTTTTCCTTCGCCGCCTTTCGTTCTGCAGCCCGTTGCTCACGCTCCCTCTCCATCCGCTCCTCGTACCATACTCTAAACTCCGCTCCCGTCAGTCCCATTTTATCCGCCAACTCAATTAACTCCCACGTGTTCGTCATCGTGTTAACCGCGTCAAAAAATCTACTGGAAAAACAAACGACTTTGTCCTGTCGCGGACGCCAATTTGTGATGCGGGTTCTTGTTGCTGATTTGTTTTTCTCCCGGGCTGAGCCTCAGAGAGTTTTGTTAATAAGGACAAAGCCGTTCGGTTTCCAAGAAACACACAAAAAGTTTAATTGAAAAGAAAAAAAGGCAAAGATTCCTCACAAAACAAAACACTTAATAAACAGTTGACTGGACATGACGAAACACATCTGTAAACACCCAACAAAAACGTTCAAAGTCAGTAACTAAACCTAACGTTCGAAAGGGGCTGAGTGATGGGAGTAGCGCAAGAGTATCGGTGCAGTCTCACCCACAAGTTGGTTTTCGGCGGTGATGAGAAACCGGAACGCCGTGACTCCTGCGTCACTGCGTGGGCTGGACGAGGACGAGGGAACGCTGGCTGCTGGCGACACGTCGAAAAGCCCTACCAAATCGTGATGGTTTCGGCTTGAGGAGCGTGGACACGTCGGAGACGGGAGAACGCAGGCTGGTGGCGACGCGTCCGGGAACTAGGGTCGACCTAGTCAAGCAGCTGGGCGCACAGCTCGGGCCCGGAGCCCGACGGCTGTAGCTCGCCTGCCGGAACCGAAGTCCGCAGGCTCTGGAAAGGAGTTCAGGACCGGATGGCCACGGTCCTTTGGAGCGGGAACCCGACAGCAGGAGGCCCCGGCCGGTGGAAGTCCTGTAGGCTCGGGTCCGGAACCCAACGGCCCATCTTCAGCGCCCGGTCCGGTGACGACCTTCCGCTTGCACTGCCTGCCTCGAATTCCCCTTGCTCTGGTCTCCCCAGGCTCCTGCTTCAGCTCTGGCCCACTTGTCTCGTTCTCATTGGAGATACTACTGTTTCGTGGTGTCAAGCCATTGGGCCTTGAAATCTCCGTGTTCGCTGCCCATTGGATGTTTTACCTTTTGTTTACTTCACGTCCTGCCACGCATCCTCGTGCTTGACGCTCTTTAACGTCGTCATTCTTGTTTAAGCATCACCGCACGTGCACTCTGGTATTTCTCCTTTTGTTTTTTTTTTTTCGTGACGCGCACTTTTCGAAGGCGCGCACTTTGAACGCGCACCACACATCACATACGCCCCCCTTTTATTCAAGTTTTTTTTTTTTTTTAAAAAAAAAACTGCCGATGAGTGCGCGTTCTGCACTACGTCACAATTAAACCACATATTTGCACCACGCAGTTCAACACATCACCGGGCTACAGTTCGCTACATCGTCCAAATGTCCACACTTAAACTTTAGATTCACCCAATTGCATTTAAAAGTTCTGAAACCCGGAATAAACCTTTTACTACAAAATCGACTATGGACAAAGCTACTTGTGTCCGCATCTAAAAGTCGAAGTCCAGAAAGAGCTACCGGTTTTCTAACCCTACACTCAGGTTATCGCGTCCCAAACCAGACGCACTGCCCTTCTCGCGCGTTTCGAAAGTAACCTGTGGCAAACATGCTTTTATGCACTTTCGCTGAAACGCGTGTCTGCGCCCCCGCCGGCCACATGAACGCTTACCGGTCACAGAGGAACAGGGCGCGGTCTCGAGCCGTCGGCGTCGACACGAAACGCACTGAGACACGAATGTCCAAATGCCACAATCTCTCACACAAATGCTTTCTTTTAATTCACCATCTAATGAACACAAGCTCGGGGTGCCCTCAACAAGCCCAAACGCTCCGACAAGCGTGTGAGGTTCCTGGATTCTTGAGAAGGGATGCCGTTGTGCTCGGTCATTATACAGCTCATCTTGAGTGGACTTAATTATAGGTTCAAAACCAATCACGTTCTCAGGTTCAAGACCCTGTCTGGCATTCTCCATACCTACTATCGAGCCCACCTCCGATTCGATACTGTTTATTTTGAAGAGTGCTTCAGCACTCCCATCGTGTTTTCTCGGACAAATAGCAGTTACGCTATCCTGTGAACTAGAATCCCCTCTCTCTCTGAGTGAGATATACGTATGGTCTAGGACCATTGACGTGGTGCCTGCTGCTACCTCTGTCGGTACAAAACAATCAGTGGCCACTATATCAGAGCCTTCATGGCATTCGCTGCCATCTTCCCAATGACGTTCTAGCGCTCCTTCCATGGAGCTATTGAGAGGTAGCCCTACCCCTTCCCGAAATGTGCTCGGCCTCTGAGACGTTCTGATACACACCTCATTCTGAATGGAGCTTCTTCGTTCCCTGCTATCGAAGCTTTGCTCCACAACATTTTCCACAGCTTCTAGGTCGCCCATATCCAGGCGCTCTTCTTCATAGGTGCTTGGCCTCTCAGAGGTCCCCAAGCAGCTAACGGAAGTAATATGTTCCCAGCCAGAGAAGCTTTCCGTCGCTTCAACAAACTCCTCATGACTCCTGCCTTCTTGGCTGTCCACCTCTCTGCCTTCCTCTATCTGAGCTTCTCGCTCCGAAGTAAGGCTGTCGCGAGGCTCGAGGCCAACCTTGCAGGAATCGACTTCCCTCCAGCAAACGCTGCTATCGGAGCAAACATTCACCGCTTGCTCGACCTTCTGCATCGCCAGCTGCCCCCTTTTCGCCATCGCAAGCTCGAGTCGCCGCTCGAAGTCCACCCTCTCTAATTGGAGCTGCTGCTTCAGTATGCGTGTCTGACGCTCTAGCAACACTTTATTTTCACGCGTTACGCGCTCTAGCTCCTCCTTCTTAGCTCTAAGCACCAATTCAAGCTTTTCCTTCGCCGCCTTTCGTTCTGCAGCCCGTTGCTCACGCTCCCTCTCCATCCGCTCCTCGTACCATACTCTAAACTCCGCTCCCGTCAGTCCCATTTTATCCGCCAACTCAATTAACTCCCACGTGTTCGTCATCGTGTTAACCGCGTCAAAAAATCTACTGGAAAAACAAACGACTTTGTCCTGTCGCGGACGCCAATTTGTGATGCGGGTTCTTGTTGCTGATTTGTTTTTCTCCCGGGCTGAGCCTCAGAGAGTTTTGTTAATAAGGACAAAGCCGTTCGGTTTCCAAGAAACACACAAAAAGTTTAATTGAAAGAAAAAAAGGCAAAGATTCCTCACAAAACAAAACACTTAATAAACAGTTGACTGGACATGACGAAACACATCTGTAAACACCCAACAAAAACGTTCAAAGTCAGTAACTAAACCTAACGTTCGAAAGGGGCTGAGTGATGGGAGTAGCGCAAGAGTATCGGTGCAGTCTCACCCACAAGTTGGTTTTCGGCGGTGATGAGAAACCGGAACGCCGTGACTCCTGCGTCACTGCGTGGGCTGGACGAGGACGAGGGAACGCTGGCTGCTGGCGACACGTCGAAAAGCCCTACCAAATCGTGATGGTTCGGCTTGAGGAGCGTGGGACACGTCGGAGACGGGAGAACGCAGGCTGGTGGCGACGCGTCCGGGAACTAGGGTCGACCTAGTCAAGCAGCTGGGCGCACAGCTCGGGCCCGGAGCCCGACGGCTGTAGCTCGCCTGCCGGAACCGAAGTCCGCAGGCTCTGGAAAGGAGTTCAGGACCGGATGGCCACGGTCCTTTGGAGCGGGAACCCGACAGCAGGAGGCCCCGGCCGGTGGAAGTCCTGTAGGCTCGGGTCCGGAACCCAACGGCCCATCTTCAGCGCCCGGTCCGGTGACGACCTTCCGCTTGCACTGCCTGCCTCGAATTCCCCTTGCTCTGGTCTCCCCAGGCTCCTGCTTCAGCTCTGGCCCACTTGTCTCGTTCTCATTGGAGATACTACTGTTTCGTGGTGTCAAGCCATTGGGCCTTGAAATCTCCGTGTTCGCTGCCCATTGGATGTTTTACCTTTTGTTTACTTCACGTCCTGCCACGCATCCTCGTGCTTGACGCTCTTTAACGTCGTCATTCTTGTTTAAGCATCACCGCACGTGCACTCTGGTATTTCTCCTTTTGTTTTTTTTTTCCGTGACGCGCACTTTTCGAAGGCGCGCACTTTGAACGCGCACCACACATCACATGCACATAGTGGTACATCCCGCGCCAGAAGTAGCGTTGTCGAATGCGATGGTAGGTTTTTAATACCCCAGAGTGCGCGCATTGCGGATCAGAATGAAAGGATTCACATATCTCTGACCGCAGTCTGCTGGGTATCACGAGTCACCACTGCCGGCCGTCGGCGTCGTAATTGCGTCGGTGTAGGAGGCCGTCACGAATGGCGAAATGGCGAGCTTGAAGACGCAATGCACGAGTGGATGGCGTTGCGGATGGATCAGAGAGCATGTCGATGGGCGGGCCGATCCAATTATCCTTTCGCTGTTTGGTAGTGATGATGTCAACATCAATGGCAGAAACAGCAGCCGAGAATACTGAGCAGAGCACATCACCTTCAAGCAGAGGGGAGCACGAGAGGGCGTCGGCGTCAGCATGCTGGCGTCCGTTGCGGTACAGCACGCGGATATCGTAGTCTTGTAAGCGAGGAGCCCAACGGGTGAGACGGCCTGAGGGATCCTTCAATGATGAAAGCCAGCATAGTGCATGATGGTCGGTGACGACATCGAATGGGCGACCATACAAATAAGGTCGAAACTTTGTAAGAGCCTAGACAATCGCCAGGCACTCTTTCTCCGTGACGGTGTAGTTTTTCTCGGCTTTCGTGAGCGTACGGCTTGCATATGCTACGACATATTCAGGGAATCCGAGTTTTCGCTGCGCCAGGACAGCGCCGAGGCCTACTCCGCTGTCGTCCGTGTGCACCTCCGTTGGGGCTGTAGGGTCGTAGTGGCGTAGAATGGGAGGCGACGTCAACAAATGGCGGAGCTTCGCGAACGCGTCCTCGCACGCGGATGACCACAAATTGAAGGGCCCGTTGCTTCCAAGGAGCTTCGTCAGCGGTGATATTGACACATTGTGACTTCAAATTACGCGCGCTAGCAAATACTTGTGCCTTCTAGATGATTTGCTATGCACGAGCCTGCGGGACTCAGCTGCGCGCGAACCGGGTTGAAAGAAATGAAGAACGTAGAAGAAGAGGCAGAAGGCAATCCTCGAGACAATCTAGCTGTGCTATAATTCTCGGGCACAAGTTCACCCAGCCTACGTTAGCTTATTAAAAGAGTTTATTAAAAAGTGCGTTACAAATCTGGTGGAGGTGCTGGGTATGATGCCAAGCCCCTCTCGAGTGACGGAGCACAGTCCAGAACCACAGCGATTTCGACCCAACGAGCTGACGCCTGTTCATCAGCGCTGCAGTCGACGCCTACGTGGTGAGGGTCCTGAATTTTCACCTTTATCGACTTCGCTTGGAACATCAACGGCTGTGAACGGGAACGCAACCGACATGACAGCTCAGGTCACTCCAGCCAATATTGTCGTAAACCAGCCAATGCTACCAAAGCCTTTCCACGGTGAAAGCTACGAGGACTCAGAGGACTGGCTTGAGCACTTTGAACGCGTCGCAAAGGCTAACGGATATGGGGAAGAGCGCAAACTTGGAAGTGTTTACTTCGCACTGGAAGATAGCGCACGACTGTGGTATGAAAACCACGAAGCCACCTTCCGGTCATGGAATGATTTTCGACGGGAGCTGCTCGCTTCTTTCCCGAACACAGGCCGCAAAGAGAGAGCTGAAGCTGCGCTCCAGACAAGAAATCAGCGCAATAACGAAACTGTCACCATGTATCTGGAAGACATGTCTCGCCTATTCCACCGAGCGGATCCAAATATGAGCGAAGACAGGAAGCTGCGCCATCTGATGCGAGGCGTGAAGCAAGAACTCTTTGCCGGACTAATTCGAAGCCCGCCGCGCACCGTCTCCGAGTTTCGTTCCGAGGCGACTACAATAGAAAGGACGCTACAACAGCGAGCAAGGTTATACAACCGGGATGCGATCGTCACTTCCTTGGACATGTTGCCACCAGCCTTCGGTAACGGCATGGAGGCACTACGCGAGCTGGTGCAGTCTGTTGTGCGAGAAGAGCTGCAGAGGCAGCGTCTTGACCAGAACGCTCCAATGCTTTCGTCCCTGGCCGATGTGATCCGTGAGGAGGTCAGGCAGGTGGTACGCGAACCTTCGAGCAACGCACAGCCAGGGCCGCCACTACAACAGAAGACGAGAATGAGGTATGCTGATGTGCTACTACGAGGACCTCCAGGACGTGCGGACGTCGCGGCGGCTACACCTATGCAGTACCCGATGCCGCCGAGCACCCTGCAGCCAACGCCAGAGAGGAGACTAAGGAAGAGCGATGTCTGGCGCACTCCCGACAGGATACCGCTGTGTTACCACTGTGGGGAGCCTGGTCATCTCTACCGAACGTGCCACTACCGCCAGGCAGGACTCCGTGGTTTTCCTGTTAATGCACCTCGACCACGAAATGGTGAACGTCCCTTCGAAATTGAAGAATACCTGTCAGGTCGTCAAACCTCAAGTGGCTTTCAACGACACCAACCTCGGGCAACGACAACGGGGAGGTATAGATCGCCTAGCCCCCGCCCTTCAGCAAGCTCCCCAAGGTCTCGTTCTCCAAGCCCGCGTCGGGAAAACTAGAGTCAGCGACCTGTGGAGGCAAGGCCGCTGCCGACCCTAATGCAGAAAAACCTCCATTGCTGACTCTGAACGACGACCGATTCAGAAACCGGTGCCTCGATAGTGACGTTGCTTCCGATTTACGTGTGTTCGTTGACGGCTACGAAGTCATCGGGCTGGTAGATACCGGCGCAGATTATTCAGTGATGAGTAGCGGACTTTCTAAAATACTGAAGAAAGTGCTGACTCCCTGGAAGGGACCACAAGTTCGCACAGCAGGAGGGCACCTCATCGACCCTACTGGAATATGCAGAGCAAGAATCGGAATACGGGGTTTCACGTACGTCGCCAGTTTTATTGTGCTGCCGGAATGCTCAAGAGACTTGATTATCGGCATGGATTTCTTACGAGCTAATGGCGCTGTAATTAACTTGCGAGAATCTTCCGTCTCATTCTCGACTAGGCACGCGATTGGTACCTTTGAAACGGAAGAAAACGTACATGGCCTTTGTATTGCAGATGATGGCGTCATGGTTCCGCCAAGATCGAGCATATCTGTCGCAGTAAACAACAAAGCATTCAGTGAATTCGAAGGATTTGCTGACAACAACACTGCCTTACTACTCCAAAAAGGGATCTGCATGGCACGGGGCCTTGTTAAGTTACGTGACGGATGTGCAAATGTTCTACTCACAAACTTTGGAAATGAGGTGCAGCACGTTGCAAAAGGAACCGTCATCGCCAGTCTGAATGATTTCGTCCAGGTTACGGAGCTGCGAACTTTTGAAACCAATGATTCTGATTTCGAAGACGTGGAGTCTGTCCTTGCAGCCATCGACATCGAGCCAGGCCTACTACCAAGCGAAAAAGAGCAAATAGAGGGTCTTTTAAGGGAATTCGCCGAATCTTTCTCGTTGTCATCTAAGGTTTGACGCACTCCTGTCGCTAAACATCGCATCATTGTCGACGAGTCAGTGAGGCCAATACACCAGCATCCCTATCGAGTGTCACCAAAAGAAAGCGAAGCTATTGGTAATCAGGTTAAAGAAATGCTCAAAGACGATGTAGTCCAGCCTTTATCAAGTCCATGGGCGTCACCTGTTGTTCTTGTGAAGAAAAAAGACCAAACCTTACGTTTCTGCGTTGATTATCGGAAGCTGAATGCCGTCACCAAACGGGATGTTTATCCTCTGCCAAGAATTGATGACACTCTGGATAGGCTGCGAAATGCCAGGTATTTTTCCTCATTGGATCTTAAAAGTGGGTATTGGCAGATAGAAGTGGACGAAAGAGATCGCGAAAAGACAGCGTTTGTGACACCGGACGGTTTATACGAGTTCAAGGTACTCCTTTTTGGCCTTTGTTCAGCACCCACCACATTCCAACGGATGATGGACACAGTGCTTTGTGGTCGTAAATGGCAGTCATGTCTGGTTTATCTCGACGATGTTGTAGTTTTCTCTGCTACCTTTGAGCAACATTTGGAAAGGCTCCGGGCCGTGCTCACTGCGATCAAATCAGCGGACTTAACGATAAAATCACAGAAATGTCATTTCGGCTTCCGTGAGCTCCTTTTTCTCGGCCATGTCATCAGTGCAGAAGGCGTCCGCCCAGACCCTGCAAAAACTGAGGCCGTAGCAAGATTTCCGAAGCCAACAGACAAAAAGGCTGTTAGGCGATTTTTAGGTCTCTGCGCCTATTATCGACGGTTCGTTAAAAATTTTTCACGAATTGCTGAACCACTGACACGGCTGACAAAAGAGGAAATGCCTTTCGTATGGCTTGCCGAACAAGAGGATGCCTTCAATGAACTTCGAAAGTGCCTTCAAAGCCATCCTGTTCTGGCGCATTTTGACGAGGAAGCGGAAACCGATATCCACACGGATGCAAGCAATTTAGGTCTTGGGGCCGTGCTCATCCAATGGCAAAACGGACAAGAACGAGTCATTGCGTATACCAGTCACACTCTTTCGAAAGCTGAGTTGAACTACTCAGCGACCGAGGAAGAATGCCTTGCCGTGGTATGGGCTATCAGCAAGTTTTGACCATATTTATATGGTAGGCCTTTTCGAGTTATAAGCGACCAACATTCGCTATGCTGGCTGGCTAATCTCAAGGACCCATGTGGACGGCTTGCACGATGGAGCTTGCGATTACAGGAGTATGATATCACACTTGTGTACAAGTCAGGTCGCAAGCACAGTGATGCGGACTGCTTGTCACGTGCTCCGATTCAACCTGCTGCTTCTGCTCCCACCGAGGATGGTGAAGATTTTATTTTCTTGGGAGCTGTGACACCATCAGAGATGGCACATCAGCAGCGATCCGACCCTGAGATACTCCTCTTGATCAAGTACCTACAAGGACAGTCTGTCGATGTTCCACGACCTTTTGTCCGCACCTTGTCAGCGTTTGTCCTACGAAACAACATCCTGTATAAAAGGAACTTTGACAACAATACAGCGACATTCCTGCTTGTCGTCCCTTCACCTCTGCGACCAGAGATTTTGGAGGCTTGCCACGACGATCCATCAGCTGGACACTTAGGAGTAAGCAGAACGTTAGCGCGCATCCGCACTAAATACTACTGGCCGAAGTTGCTTAGCTCTGTACGACACTATGTCAGAACCTGCCGGGACTGCCAAAGACGTAAAACGCCACCGCTAAAACCAGCAGGTCTCCTTCAACCGATAGAACCACCAGAAGCCCCATTCACACAAGTGGGAATGGACTTACTGGGCCCATTTCCTACGTCGTCATCGAGAAAACGGTGGATAATAGTTGCGACCGACTATTTAACCAGATATGCCGAGACAGCGACTCTAGTTAAAGGAGCAGCCGTTGACGTCGCCGAATTCTTCGTCTCCAACATAGTACTGTGGCACGGAGCTCCAAAAGCGTTGATCACGGACCGAGGGACTGCATTTACGGCCGACCTGATGAAATGTATCATGAAATTGACGCACACCCGTCATAGAAAAACGACGGCATATCATCCTCAAGCAAATGGTCTAACGGAACGACTGAACAGAACGCTGGCTGATATGTTGTCAATGTACGTTGATATAGAACACCGTACTTGGGATAAAATATTACCCTATGCAACATTCGCCTATAACACTGCGATACAAGAGACAACACGGATGACGCCATTCCAACTTGTTTTTGGCCGGACGGTAACGACACCTTTAGATGCAATGTTACCTATTGACGAGACGCCCGAGAATTACTATGACGTTCACGACTATATACAAAGAGCAGAAGAAGCTAGACAGCTGGCACGATATCGCATTCTCCAACAGCAGAAAACCGACACGCATCGATACAATCTGCGAAGAAGAGACGTCCAGTACGCACCAGGAGACAGAGTATGGGTGTGGATTCCTGTACGAATACGTGGCCTGTCAGAAAAACTGCTTCGCCGCTATTTCAGTCCGTACAGAGTGCTCCGCCGCGTCGGCTCGCTCAACTATGAAGTTACGCCAGAGGGACAGGATATTTCATCCCGACGGCGGCATCGCACGGAAACTGTGCATGTCGTCAGGATGAAACCATATCACGAAAGGCAATGAAACGCTGAAGATACAACGTTCTTTGACGTTAACGACATCCCCGAGGAGGGTTTGTGAATGACTGCCATGCAACCAGTTTGACACAAGCATCGGGACGATGCACTCTGGAAAGGGGGGCAATGACACAATGTGACTTCAAATTACGCGCGCTAGCAAATACTTGTGCCTTCTAGATGATTTGCGATGCACGAGCCTTCGGGACCCAGCTGCGCGTGAACCGGGTTGAAAGAAATGAAGAACGTAGAAGAAGAGGCAGAAGGCAATCCTCGAGACAATCTAGCTGTGCTATAATTCTCGGGCACAAGTTCGCCCAGCCTACGTTAGCTTATTAAAAGAGTTTATTAAAAAGTGCGTTACAATATGATCGTGGCGAAATTTCGTATGAAGCGTCGGAAGTATGAGCACAGGCCCACGAAACTACGTAGTTCTTTGACAGATGCAGGTTTGGGGAATTCGGCCACGGCCTGAAGCTTGGCAGGATCAGGAAGAATGCCGTCTTTGGACACGACGTACCCCAGTATGGTGAGTTGCCGTGCTGCAAAGCGGCACTTTTTCAGTTTAGTTGTAAGCCGGCATTGATCACACGTGCGAAAACTTCTTTCAGACGTTGGAGATGCGTGGAGAAATCCGGAGCAAAGACAATGACATCGTCGAGGTAACACAAGCACGTGTACCATTTCAAGTTGCGCAGAACGGTGTCCATCATGCGCTCAAAGGTCGCAGGTGCATTACATAGACCAAACGGCATGACGTTAAACTCGTACAAGCCGTCTGGCGTGACGAAGGCGGTCTTTGGTCGAGCGTCGTCAGCCATGGGTACTTGCCAGTACCCCGAGCGCAGATCGAGAGAAGAAAAAAAAACGGCTCCATGAAGACTGTCATTCGCGTCATTGATGCGTGGCAGTGGATAAACATCTTTGCGAGTGATCTTATTGAGCCGTCTGTAGTCCACACAGAACCGCACAGAACCGTCTTTCTTCGCAACAAGAACAACAGGAGACGCCCATGGACTGTCGGAGGGCCAAATAACGTCGCGTCGGAGCATATCGTCAACCTGATCATTAATTACTCGACGTTCAGCAGGCGACACGCGATATGGACGTTGCCGTAAAGGTGGATGGGCACCAGTGTCGATGCGATGTGTAACAACGGACGTGCGACCGAGAGAACTTCGCCCGACATCGAAAGAAGAACGATATTCTTGTAACAGGTCCAGAAGTTGGGAACGCTGTACGGCCGTAAGGTTGTCAGCGATGGAGGGGCCAAATACATCAGCAGATGACGAATCAGAAGTGGAAACAGCATTGATGGTACTCGACCTGGGAGCGCGCGTGTCATCGGGTACGTCTAGGACTTGTGCGTCGTCGACTGGTTCCACTCTGCCGAGACATTCCCCTCGAAGCAAGGTAACAGCGTACGGGAACGGGTTGGTTACAAAAATAGCAGTGTTGCCCTGGTTGACCTGCACGGTCGCGAAAGGTACTAGCAACCCTTTCCTGCTGCAAGCGCGGTCAGATGGCGAAACAAGTCCAATGGTGTCGGAGAGACCAGCGCAGTAGACAGACACAGCCGTCGTCGAGTTTGGAGGCACTGTTGTATCGTCTTTCGTTAGAATCTTGCTCAGTGTCGGGGGACTGTCTTCTGGCGTCAAATGCGAGAAGGGTGACAGCTCAATTTCGGCGGCGGCACAAAGGATGACGGCGTCATGGCGGGAGAGAAAGTCCCATCCCAGGATGACGTCATGAGAGCATGCCTGAATGACGATGAACTGGGCCACATACAGAACGTCCTGGATGACAACGCGAGCTGTGCACCCTGCTGTAGGATGAATCCGCTGCAAACTTGCAGTACGGAGGGATAACCCAGAAAGTGGCGTCGTCACTTTTCGAAGTAAGCGGCAGAGTTTTTCGTCCATAACTGATACGGCAGCTCCAGTGTCAATAAGAGCCGATGCACAAACACCGTCCACAAGCACGTCAATGACATTCGAGGGGCTGCTCTGAGGGCTTTCAAATTGCGATAGCGTCGCAGTCCTTGCCTCAGGGACTGCGACGACTAGTTTTCCCGCTCATGAGCTGCCGCACTTGGCCGCATGGGAGACAGGGAACGGCGTCGTGGAGACGGTAATCTTCGAGATGGACCTGGGCGAGATCGAGGTGGCATAGACGGCGGTTCCTCGCGATAAGGACGGCTGAGTTGGCCAGCAACAGGTGAAGAAATTGCAGCCGGCTGTACGCGATGGCAATAACGGGCCACGTGACTGGCCTAACCGCAGGCAAAGCAGATGGGCCGGTTGTCGGGTGTGCGCCATCTGTTCACCGGGGTAGGTCTCACCCATGTCGCAAGGGCTGCTGGACGGAACGGTGGCTGCATGGTGGACTGAAGCTGAGGCTGAGGGGTTACGTCAACATACGTAGCGGGCATACCCGCTGCAACGGACGGAGGTCGTGCAGCAGCTTCAGCGTAGGTCAGAGGGGCGGGTGCTTGAACGACTTGGGGTGGCCTGGCGACCACTTGCGCGTAACTCAGGGACGCAGGAGCCGGAGGCTGTTGGGGGTGGTAAGCAGGCATTACCTCCGCTATTTCCTGTTCAATCGCTCGGCGGATGGGAGGGAGAACGGTAGTAGCCGATTGTTGAACAGCAGGTTGGTGGGAAAAGGGCTGGAGGGAGAACTGACGCGCAATTTCCTCACGGATAAAAGACTTCAGTTCTGCCATCAACACCACTTGGTCACAACTGGCCTCCAAGACAGCAAGCGTTGCAGCTCGTGGTGGGGAGCGTCGGGTCATCGAACGCTGCCTGCGGAGCTCCTCGTAGATCTGGCACAGTGTGATGACCTCAGCCACCGTGCAGGTGTTTTTGGCGAGCAGCATCGTGAAGGCATCATTGTCGATGCCTTTCATGATGTTTCGGATCTTGTCAGACTCGGACATGGTGTGATTGGATTTGTTACATAGGTCGAGGACATCTTCAATATAGCTGGCGAATGACTCACCAGCCTCCTGAGCACGTTCATGCAAGCGCTGCTCGGCTTGCAGCTTGCGAACAGCAAGGCGGCCGAAGACGTTGACGATTGTGGTCTTGAAATCTGACCAGGTGGCAAAATCGGACGCGTGGTTGTTGTACCACAAACTGGTGACACCGGCAAGGTAAAACACCAAGTTGGTCAGCTTGCCGTCCTCGTCCCATTTGTTGGGGACGCTCACGCGGTCGTAAATGGCGAGCCAGTCCTCCACGTCAGTGCCATCAGCGCCAGTGAAGATGGGTGGATCGCGGATTCTGGGGACACCGGGACAAGGGAGTGGCATTGGAGGAGGCGTTTGCTGAGAAGCGTCTTGGTACATAGTAGATGGCAGGGTACGTGATCGTAGCTCCAAAGGCATAGACAGGGATCGCAGCACTCTCCACCAAATTGTTAAGGCGTTTATTAGCCGGCAACGAGCGAGAATATATAATGGCGACAGTCAAAGCCAAGCACGGGCTCTCAGCGAGAGCGGCGTCCTTGTTGGGTAGCCGCACTAGAAGGTACTCAAGAGTTCGACCAATTTCATAGTTCGGAGGCTTCGATACAGTTCTAATAGCTTCCCCTATACATTTCTTGGCATTACTGTCTGTTAGATCTTATTATTATTGTTTCAAAACACGGAAGAAACGATCCGTCAGGTGTACACTTCTTTTTCTTATTCATTAACGAGGGTCTCGTACTGGCAAACTTGGTGTCATTAGGTTGTATACAAAAAACTACTGGTGACGTTACCACTTGTAATAAGATCACGTGCTCCGTGACGCCACACATGCGCATAAAAATGGTGTTCCACACTAGCCGCTTGGCTTATAGATGGAGCTGACTGACACTCCTACTTCTAAATTCACATATAAACCCAAAAACGTGGATGTAGGGAAGGCCGCGGTGATAGACTCAGTGGTTAGAGCATCGAACGCGTTATTCGAAGGTCGTAGTTAGATTCCTGCTCACGGCAAGTTATTTTTTCCCACTTTTCTTCTTCTTATTTACATTCCATTTTTCTAAGAACTTCCCTATATATTCCTTGGCATTACTGTCTGTTAGATATTATTATTATTGTGTCAAAACACGAGAAAAAACGAGTTCTTAGGTATACACTTCTTTCCCCCATTCATTAACGAGGGTCTCGTACTGGCAAACTTGGTGTCATTAGGTTGTATACGAGGTCTATTGGTCAGCTGCCCGCTCGTAATAAGTTCATGTGCTACGTGACGCCACACATGCGCACAAAGAAGCGTGTTCCACACTCACCGCTTGGTTATAGATGGCGCTGACTGACACTCCTACTTCTAAATTCACATATAAACCCAAAAAAGTTGATGTAGGGAAGGCCGCTGTGATAGCTCACTGTTGAGAGCATCGAACGCGTTATTCAAAGGTTGTAGCTTCGCTTCCTGCTCATGGCTAGTTATCTTTTCAGCCACTTTTAGTTATCTTTTTGCCCGCTTTTCTTCCTTCTTATTTACATTCCATTTGTTCTATGAACTTCCCCTATATATTCCTTGGCATTACTGTCTGTTAGATATTATTATTATTGTGTCAAAACACGGAAAAAACGAGTTCTTAGGTATACACTTCTTTCCCCTATTCATTTACGAGGGTCTCGTACTGGCAGACTTGGTGTCATTAGATTGTATACGAGGTCTATTGGTCAGCTGCCCGCTCGTAATAAGTTCATGTGCTACGTGACGCCACACATGCGCACAAAGAAGCGTGTTCCACACTCACCGCTTGGTTAGAGATGGCGCTGACTGACACTCCTACATCTAAATTCACATATAAACCCAAAAAAGTGGATGTAGGGAAGGCCGATGTGATAGCTCAGTGGTTAGAGCATCGAAAGCGTTATTCGGAGGTCGTGGGTTCGATTCATTCTCACGGCTGATTATTTTTTCACCCATTTTTTTCTCCTTATTTACATTCCATTTGTTCTAATAACTTCCCCTATACATTCCTTGGCATTACTGTATGTTAGATCTCATTATTATTGTGTCAAAACACAGAAAAAAGAGCCCTTAGGTATACACTTCTTTCCCTTATTCATTAACGAGGGTCTCGTACTGGCAAACTTGGTGTCATTAGGTTGTATACGAGGAACTATTGGTCAGCTTCCCGCTTGTAATAAGTTTACTTGCTACGTGACGCCACACATGCGCAAACAAAGGTGTTTCACACTCGCCGCTTGGCTTATAGATGGCGCTGACTGACACTCCTACTTCTAAATTCACAAATAAACCCAAAAAAGTGGATGTAGGGAAGGCCGCTGTGATAGTTCAGTGGTTAGAGCATCGAACGAGTTATTCGAAGGTCGTAGGTTCGATTCATTTTCACGGCTGAATATTGTTTGACCCACTTTTTTTCTCCTTATTTACATTCCATTTCTTCTAATAACTTCCCCTATACATTCCTTGGCATTATTGTATGTTAGATCTCATTATTATTGTGTCAAAACACAGAAAAAACGAGCCCTTAGGTATACACTTCTTTCCCCTATTCATTAACGAGGGTCTCGTACTGGCAAACTTGGTGTCATTAGGTTGTATACGAGGAACAATTGGTCACCTTCCCGCTCGTAATAAGTTCACGTGCTACGTGACGCCACACATGCGCATAAAAAAGGGTGTTCCACACTCGCCGCTTGGCGAGCCCTTATGTATACACTTCTTTCCCTTATTCATTAACGAGGGTCTCGTACTGGCAAACTTGGTGTCATTAGGTTGTATACGAGGTCTATTGGTCAGCTGCCCGCTCGTATAAGTTCATGTGCTACGTGACGCCACACATGCGCACAAAGAATCGTGTTTCACACTTACCGCTTGGTTATAGATGGCGCTGACTGACACTAACCTTTTAAATTCACATATAAACCCAAAAAAGTGGATGTAGGGAAGGCCGCTGTGATAGCTCAGTAGTTAGAGCATCGAACGGTCGTAGGTTCGATTCCTGCTCACAGCTAGTTATCTTTTCAGCCACTTTTCTTTCTTCTTATTTACATTCCATTTGTTCTAATAACTTCCCCTATACATTCCTCGGCCTTACTGTCTGTTAGATCTTAATATTATTGTGTCAAAACACGGAAAAAACGAGTTCTTAGGTATACACTTCTTTCCCTTATTCATTAACGAGGGTCTCGAACTGGCAGACTTGGTGTCATTAGATTGTATACGAGGTCTATTGGTCAGCTGCCCGCTCGTAATAAGTTCATGTGCTACGTGACGCCACACATGCGCACAAAAAGCGTGTTCCACACTCGCCGCTTGGCTTATAGATGGCGCTGACTGACACTCCTATTTCTAAATTCACATATAAACCCAAAAATGTGGATGGAGGGAAGGCCGCTGTGATAGCTCAGTGGTTAGAGCATCGAACGCGTTATTCGAAGGTCGTAGGTTAGATTCCTGCTCACGGCTAGTTATCTTTTTGCCCACCTTTCTTCCTTCTTATTTACATTCCATTTGTTTCTATGAACTTCCCCTTATATTTCTTGGCATCACTGTCTGTTAGATATTAATATTATTGTGTCAAAACACGGAAAAAACGAGTTCTTAGGTATACACTTCTTTCCCCTATTCATTTACGAGGGTCTCGTACTGGCAGACTTGGTGTCATTAAATTGTATACGAGGTCTATTGGTCAGCAGCCCGCTCGTAATCAGTTCGTGTGCTACGTGACGCCACACATGCGCACAAAGAAGCGTGTTACACACTCACCGCTTGGTTATAGATGGCGCTGACTGACACTCTTACTTCTAAACTCACATATAAACCCAAAAAAAGTGGATGTAGGGAAGGCCGAGGTGATAGCTCAGTGGCTAGAGCATCGAAAGCGTTATTCGAAGGTCGTAGTTTCGATTCATTCTCACGGCTGATTATTTTTTCACCCTTTTTTTCTCCTCATTTAATTCAATTTCTTCTAATAATTTCCCCTATACATTCCTTGTCATTACTGTATGTTAGATCTCACTATTATTGTGTCAAAACACAGAAAAAAGAGCCCTTTGGTATAAACTTCTTTCCCCTATTCCTTTGCGAGGGTCTCGAACTGGCTGACTTGGTGTCATTAGATTGTATACGAGGTGTATTGGTCAGCTGCCCGCTCGTAATAAGTTCATGTGCTACATGACGCCACACATGCGCATAAATATGTGTGTTTCACACTCGTCTTTTGGCCTATAGATGGCGCTGTTTGACACTCCTACTTCTAAATTCACATTTAAACCCAAAAAAGTGGATTGAGGGAAGGCCGCTGTGATAGCTCAGTGGTTAGAGCATCGAACGCGTTTCTCGAAGGTCGTAGGTTAGATTCCTTGTCACGGTTAGTTATCTTTTTGCCCTTTTTTCTTCCTTCCTAGTTACATTCCATTTGTTCTAAGAACTTCCCCTATATATTCCTTGGCAATACTGTCTGTTAGTTATTATTATTATTGTGTCAAACACGGAAAGAACGAGTTCTTAGGTATAAACTTCTTTCCCCTATTCTTTACGAGGGTCTCGAACTGGCAGACTTGGTGTCATTAGATTGTATACGAGGTCTATTGGTCAGCTGCCCGCTCGTAATAAGTTCATGTGCTACGTGACGCCACACATGCGCACAAAGAAGCGTGTTCGAGACTCACCGCTTGGTTATAGATTGCGCTGACTGACATTCCTACTTCTAAATTCATATATAAGCCCAAAAAAGTGGATGTAGGGAAGGCCGATGTGTATAGCTCAGTGGTAGAGCATCGAAACGCGGTTATTCGAGGTCGTAGGTTCGATTCATTCTCACGGCTAGTTATCTTTTTCACCCATTTTTTTCTTCCTTATTTACATTCCAATTTCTTCTAATAACTTCTCCTATACATTCCTTGTCATTACTGTATGTTAGATCTCACTATTATTGTGTCAAAACACAGAAAAAAGAGCCCTTAGGTATACACTTTTTCCATTATTGATTAACGAGGGTCTCGTACTGGCAAACTTGGTGTCATTAGGTTGTGTACGAGGAACAATTGGTCAGCTTCCCGCTCGTAATAAGTTCACGTGCTACGTGACGCCACACATGCGCATAAAAAAGTGTTTCACACTCGCCGCTTGGCTTATAGATGGCGCTGACTGACACTCCTACTTATAAAGTCACATATAAACCCAAAAAGGTGGATGGAGAGAAGGCTGCTGTGATAGATCAGTGGTTAGAGCATCGAACGCGTTATACGAAGGTCGTAGGTTCGATTCCTGCTCACGGCTGATTATTTTTTCACCCATTTTTTTCTCCTTATTTACATTCCATTTCTTCTAATAACTTCCCCTATACATTTCTTGTCATTACTGTATGTTAAATCTCACTATTATTGTGTCAAAACACAGAAAAAAGAGCCCTTAGGTATACACTTCTTTCCCTTATTCATTAACGAGGGTCTCGTACTGGCAGACTTGGTGTCATTAGATTGTATACGAGGTCTATTGGTCAGCTGCCCGCTCGTAATAAGTTCATGTGCTGCGTGACGCCACATGTGCGCACAAAGAAGCGTGTTCCACACTCACCGCTTGGTTATAGATGGCGCTGACTGACACTCCTACTTCTAAATTCTCATATAAACCCAAAAAAGTGGATGTAGGGAAGGCCGATGTGATAGCTCAGTAGTTAGAGCATCGCAAGCGTTATTCGGAGGTCGTAGAATTGATTCAATCCCACGGCTAGTTATCTTTTTGCCCGCTTTTCTTCCTTCTTATTTACATTCCATTTGTTCTGTGAACTTCCCTTATATATTCCCTGGCATTACTGTCCGTTAGATATTAATATTATTGCGTCAAAACACGGAAAAAACGAGTTCTTAGGTATACACTTCTTTCCCCTATTCATTTACGAGGGTCTCGTGCTGGCAGACTTGGAGTCAATAAATTGTACACGAGGTCTATTGGTTATCTTCCCGCTCGTAATAAGTTCATGTGCTACGTGATGCCACACATGCGCACAAAAAACGTCTTCCAAACTCACCGCTTGGTTAGAGATGGCGCTGACTGACACTCCTACATCTAAATTCACATATAAACCCAAAAAAGTGGGTGTAGGGAAGGCCGATGGGATAGCTCAGTGGTTAGAGCATCGAAAGAGTTATTCGGAGGTCGTGGGTTCGATTCATTCTCACGGCTGACTATTTTTTCACCCATTTTTTTCTCCTTATTTACATACAAACTCTTGTAATAACTTCCCCTATACATTCCTTGCATTACTGTATGTTAGATCTCACAATTATTGTGTCAAAACATAGAAAAAAGAGCCCTTAGGTATACACATCTTTCCCTTATTCATTAACGAGGGTCTCGTACTGGCAAATTTCGTGTCATTAGGTTGCATACGAGGAACAACTGGTCAGCTTCCCGCTCGTAATAAGTTCACGTGCTACGTGACGCCACACATGCGCATAAAAAATGTGTTTCACACTCGCCGCTTGGCTTATAGATGGCGCTGACTGACACTCCTACTTCTAAAGTCACATATAAACCCAAAAAGGTGGATGGCGAGAAGGCTGCTGTGATAGATCAGTGGTTAGAGCATCGAACGCGTTATACGAAGGTAGTAGGTTCAATTCCTGCTCACGGCTAGTTATCCTTTCAGCCACTTTTCTTTCTTCTTATTTACATTCCATTTGCTCTAATAACTTTCCCTGTACATTCCTTGTCATTACTGTATGTTAGATCTCACTATTGTTGTTTCAAAACACAGAAAAAAGAACCCTTTGGTATAAAATTCTTTCCCTTATTCATTAACGAGGGTCTCATACTTGCAAACTTGGTGTCATTAGGTTGTATACTAGGTCTATTGGTCATCTGCCCGCTCGTAATAAGTTCATGTGCTACGTGACGCCACACATGCGCACAAAGAAGCGTGTTCCACACTCTGCTTGGTTATAGATGGCGCTGACTGACACTCCTACTTCCAAATTCAGATATAAACCAAAAAAAGGTGGATGGAGGGAAGGCCGCTGTGATAGCTCAGTGTTTAGAGCATCGACCGCGTTATTCGAAGGTCGTAGGTTAGATTCCTGCTCACGGCTAGTTATCTTTTTGCCCATTTTTCTTCCTTGTTATTTGCATTCCATTTGTTCTGTGAACTTCCCCTATATATTTCTTGGCACCACTGTCTGTTAGATATTAATATTATTGTGTCAAAACACGGAAACAATGAGTTCTTAGGTATGCACTTCTTTCCTCTATTCATTTACGAGGGTCTCGTACTGGCAGACTTGGTGTCATTAAATTGTATACGAGGTCTATTGGTCAGCTGCCCGCTCGTAATCAGTTCGAGTGCAACGTGACGCCACACATGCGCACAAAGAAGCGTGTTCCACACTCACCGCTTGGTTATAGATGGCGCTGACTGACACTCGTACTTCTAAACTCACATATAAACCTAAAAAAGTGGATGTAGGGAAGGCCGATGTGATAGCTCAGTGGTTAGAGCATCGAAAGCGTTATTCGGAGGTCGTAGTTTCGATTCATTCTCACGGCTGATTATTTTTTTCACCGCTTTTATTCCCTTCTTATTTACATTCTTTTGTTCTAAGACTTACCCTATATATTCCTTGGCATTACTGTCTGTTAGAACTTAATATTATGTGTCAAAAACCGGAAAAAACGATCCTTAGGTATACACTTCTTTCCCTATTCATTAACGAGGGGTCTCGACTGGCAGACTTGGTGGTCATTAGATTGTATACGAGGTCTATTGGTCAGCTGCGCCGCTCGTAATAAGTTCATGTGCTACGTGACGTCACACATGCGCACAAAGAAGCGTGTTCCACACTCACCGCTTGGTTATAGATGGCGCTGACTGACACTCCTACTTCTAAATTAATATATAAACCGAAAGAAGTGGATGTAGGGAAGGCCGATGTAATAGCTCAGTAGTTAGAGCATCGAACGCGTTATTCGGAGGTCGTAGGTTCGATTCCTTCTCACGGCTGATTGATTTTTCACGCCATTTTTTCTACATATTACATTCCATTTGTTCTGTGAACTTCCCCTATATATTTCTTGGCACCACTGTCTGTTAGATATTAATATTATTGTGTCAAAACACGGAAACAATGAGTTCTTAGGTATGCACTTCTTTCCTCTATTCATTTACGAGGGTCTCGTACTGGCAGACTAGGTGTCATTAAATTGTATACGAGGTTTATTGGTCAGCTGCCCGCTCGTAATAGTTTCACGTGCTATGTGACGCTGCACATGTGCATAAAAAGAGTGTTCTACACTCACTGCTTGGCTTTTAGATGGCGATGACTGACACTTCTACTTATAAATTCACATATAAACCCCAAAAAGTGGATAGAGAGGAGGCCGCTGCGATAGCTCAATGGTTAGAGCATCGGACGCGTTAATCGAAGCTCGTAGGCTAGATTCCTGCTCACGGCTGGTTATTTTTTCACCCAAATTTCTTTCTTCTTATTTACATTTCATTTTTTCTAATAACTTCCCGTATACATTCCTTGGCATTACTGTGTGTTAGACTTATTATTATTGTGTCAAAACACGGAAAAAATGAGCCCTTAGGTATACACCTCTTTGCCCTATTCATTACCGAGGGTCTCGTATTGGCAGACTTGTATACGAAGGACTATTGGTTAGCTGCCCGCTCGTAATAGTTTCACGTGCTACGTGACGCTGCACATGCGCATAAAAAGAGTGTTCCACACTGACCGCTTGGCTTATAGATGGCGCTGACTGACACTCCTACTTCTAAATTCACATATAAACCCCAAAAAGTGGATGGAGAGAAGGCCACTTTTATAGCTCAGTGGTTGGAGCATCGGACGCGTTATTTGAAGGTCGTAGGCTCGATTACTGCTCACGGCTGGTTATTTTTTCACCCACTTTTTTTTCTTCTTATTTACATTCCATTTGTTCTAAGAACTTCCCCTACATATTCCTTGGCATTACTGTCTGTTAGAACTTATAATTATTGTGTCAAAACATGGAAACAACGAGCCCTTATATCTACACTTCTTTCCCCCATTCATTACCGAGTGTCTCGTACTCGCAGACTTGGTGTCATTAAATTGTATACGAGGTCTATTGGTATCTGCCTGCTCGTAATAAGTTCATGTGCTACGTGACGCCACACATGCGCACAAAAAAGCGTGTTCCAAAATCACCGCTTGGTTAGAGATGGCACTGACTGACACTCCTACATCTAAATTCACATATAAACCCAAAAAAGTGGATGTAGGGAAGGCCGATGTGATAGCTCAGTACTTAGAGCATCGCAAGCGTTATTTGGAGGTCGTAGGTTCGATTCATTCTCACGGCTAGTTATCTTTTTGCCCGCTTTTCTTCCTTCTTATTTACATTCCATTTGTTCTATGAACTTCCCCTATATATTCCTTGGCATTACTGTCTGTTAGATATTAATATATTGTGTCAAAACACGGAAAAAACGAGTTCTTAGTATACACTTCTATACCCAATTCATTTACGAGGGTCTCGTACTGGCAACTTGGTGTCATTAGATTGTATACGAGGTCTATTGGTCAGCTGCCCGCTCGTAATAAGTTCATGTGCTACGTGACGCCACACATGCGCACAAAGAAGCGTGTTCCACACTCACCGCTTGGTTATAGATGGCGCTGACTGACACTCCTACTTCTAAATTCACATATAAACCCAAAAAGTGGATGTAGGGAAGGCCGATGTGATAGCTCAGTAGTTAGAGCATCGAAAGCGTTATTCGGAGGTCGTAGGTTCGATTCATTCTCACGGCTAGTTATCTTTTTGCCCGTTTTTCTTCCTTCTTATTTACATTCCATTTGTTCTATGAACTTCCCCTATATATTCCTTGGCATTACTGTCTGTTAGATATTAATAATATTGTGTCAAAACACGGAAAAAACGAGTTCTTAGGTATACACTTCTTTCCCCTATTCATTTACGAGGGTCTCGTACTGGCAAACTTGGTGTCATTAGGTTGTATACGAGGTCTATTGGTCAGCTGCCCGCTCGTATAAGTTCAGTGCTACGTGACGCCACACAGCGCATAAAAAGGGTGTTCCACACTCGCCGCTGGGCTTCTAGATGGCGCTGGACTGCACTCCCTATTCTAAATTCACATATAACCCAAAAAAGTGGATGGAGGGAAGGCCGCTGTGATAGCTCAGTGTTAGAGCATCGAACGCGTTACTCGAAGGTAGTAGGTTAGATTCCTTCTCACGGCTAGTTACTCTTTTTTGCCCACTTTTCTTCTTCCTATTACATTCCATTTGTCTAAGAAATTCCCCTATATATCCTTGGCAATACTGTCTGTTAGATATTTTATTATATTGTGTCAAAACACGGAAAAAACGAGTTCTTAGGTATACACTCTTTCCCTATTCATTAGAGGGTTCTCGTACTGGCAGACTTGGTGTCATTAAAGTGCATACGAGGTCTATTGGTCAGCTGCCCGCTCGAATAAGTTCATGTGCTACGTGACGCCACACATGCGCACAAAAACTGTGTTCCACACTCACCGCTTGGTTATAGATGGCGCTGACTGACACTCCTACTTCTAAATTCACATATAAACCCAAAAAAGTGGATGTAGGGAAGGCCGATGTGATAGCTCAGTGGTTAGAGCATCGAAAGCGTTATTCGGAGGTCGTAGGTTTGATTCATTCTCACGGCTAGTTATCTTTTGCCCACTTTCTCCTTCTTATTCACATTCCATTTGTTCTATGAACTTCCCCTATATATTTCTTGGCATTACTGTCCATTAGATATTAATATTATTGTGTCAAAACACGGAAAAAACGAGTTCTTAGGTATACACTTCTTTCCCCTATTCTTTACGAGGGTCTCGTACTGTCAGACTTGGTGTCATAAATTGTATACGAGGTCCTATTGGTCAGCGCCCGGCTCGTAATAAGTTCATGTGCTACGTGACGCCACACATGCGCACAAGACAAGCGTGTTCCAAACTCACCGACTTGGGTATAGATGGCGCTGACTGACACTCCTACTTATAAAGTCACATATAAACCCAAAAAGGTGGATGGAGAGAAGGCTGCTGTGATAGATCAGTGGTTAGAGCATCGAACGCGTTATACGAAGGTCGTAGGTTCGATTCCTGCTCACGGCTAGTTATCTTTTCAGCCACTTTTCTTTCTCCTTATTTACATTCCATTTGTTCTAATAACTTCCCCTATACATTCCTTGTCATTACTGTATGTTAGATCTCACTATTATTGTGTCGAAACACAGAAAAAAGAGCCCTTAGGTATACACTTTTTCCCTTATTCATTAACGAGGGTCTCGTACTGGCAAACTTGGTGTCATTAGGTTGTATACGAGGTCTATTGGTCAGCTGCCCGCTCGTAATAAGTTCATGTGCTACGTGACGCCACACATGCGCACAAAGAAGCGTGTTCCACACTCGCCGCTTGGCTTATAGATGGCGCTGACTGACACTCCTACTTCTAAATTCACATATAAACCCAAAAATGTGGATGGAGGGAAGGCCGCTGTGATAGCTCAGTGGTTAGAGCATCGAACGCGTTATTCGAAGGTCGTAGGTTAGATTCCTTCTCACGGCTAGTTATCTTTTTGCCCGCTTTTCTTCCTTCTTATTTACATTCCATTTGTTCTATGAACTTCCCCTATATATTTCCTTGGCATTACTGTCTGTTAGATATTAATATTATTGTGTCAAAACACGGAAAAAACGAGTTCTTAGGTATACACTTCTTTCCCCTATTCATTTACGAGGGTCTCGTACTGGCAGACTTGGTGTCATTAGATTGTATACGAGGTCTATTGGTCAGCTGCCCGCTCGTAATAAGTTCATGTGCTACGTGACGCCACACATGCGCACAAAGAAGCGTGTTCCACACTCACCGCTTGGTTATAGATGGCGCTGACTGACACTCCTACTTCTAAATTCACATATAACCCAAAAAAGTGGATGTAGGGAAGGCCGCTGTGATAGCTCAGTAGGTTAGAGCATCGAACGCATTATTCGAAGGTCGTAGGTTAGATTCCTGCTCACGGCTAGTTATCTTGAATCCTGGGGACATAAGTGGGAGATTCCTGCTCACGGCTAGAACACTTGAATCCTTGGGGACAGAAGTGGGAGATATTTAAACAGACCATTAAACTGAAAGCACTTGAGAGAGCCAGTATCCTGAGACATGCTGAAAAAGAACTTGAAGTGCGCTTGCGTGAAAACTTGCAACAGTTAGTAGCGGATGAATGTACTCAGGCCAGAAAATTTTCAGAGGAGATAAACATAACTAAACAGAAGCTAGAGTTTATAGACCAAGAACGTTATCGTGGAGCGTTGATCCGAGCTTGAGCAGAAAAATTTTAGCAGGAGAAATGCCAACAAAACGAGCTCTTGGAGCTGAGAAGAGACATGCCTGTAAAAATCAAATAAGAGAATTAGAATAGAAAGGAACAAGGTGCCATACGAAAGAAGCAATATCCGGTGCTTTTCTCGAATAATACAAAGAGTTATTCACACCAACCAGTGTACACGCAGAACGTTTTAATAGCGACTTCATTTCATTAATGCCAAGACTTGATGATAAAAGAAAGGAAATTTTAGAATTGCCTATAACAAAGCGAGAAGTTGAAAAAGCAATTGATAAGTTAAACAATGGTAAGTCTCCAGGACCTGATGGCCTGAGTGCTGCAGTGTACAAGGAATTCAAACACGTAGTTTCACCTATTTTGAGGGAGGTATTTAACGAGGCTTTTAAGTGTAAACAACTTCCACCATTGTTTTTGTCAGCCCACACGGTCTTAATACCTAAAACGGAAGATCCCGCGAAGTTAAGAAGCGTTACTGCATATTGTCGCGGTACAGCGCGAACCAAAGGCATATAAACGTTGACACAGCGACCCTCAGCAGCCGAACAGCAAGATCGCCTTCTTTATCTTCAATCAGCCAGAGCTCCACTACCTGGTGTCCGCCAAATCCCCTTATCGTCGTTTTGGTCCACCAGTACACACGCGTCATTTGCCCCCCCCCCCCTCTTAATGAGCATCGCCCCGATGCTAAACCAGTAGTGCAGTTTTTTTTTCTGTTCTTTAAGAAGTGTCTTGCGCAGTCACTTCCTTTCATAAGACTTCATGCGCACAACGTGAACTAGTTCAGGACGGTGCTGGCGAAGCTTCGTACTATGTGAACTGTCGGGGACGACCTCGTAGGTAACATCACTCAGTCGTCGCAGTACTAGATATGGCCCAAAGTATCTCCTTAGGAGCTTTTCAGAGAGTCCTCGTTTCCGTATGGGCGTCCAAACCCATACTCTGTCGCCGGTCTGGTAAACGACTGTTCTGCGGCGAGAATTGTAGCGGCTCGCGTTGTACTCTTGTTGTTGCTAGATTCGCAGGCGTGCTAGTTGTCTTGCTTCTTCTGCTCGTTCTGTAAACATCATGGCGTCCGGTTCGATGTCGTCGCATTCGTGCGCTAGCATCGAATATAACTTGGTTCGTACTTCCCTTCCGTGAAGTAGGCTGAACGGGGTCATCTGGGTTGTTTCTTGCTTGGCAGTGTTGTATGCAAACGTGATATATGGCAAGATTTCGTCCCACTTTTTGTGTTCGGCGTCTACGTACATAGAAAGCATGTCTTCAATTGTTTTGTTCAGACGCTCTGTAAGCCCGTTCGTTTGCGGAAGGTAAGCGGTGGTCTTACGATTGGTTGTTCCACTCAGCATGAGGACTTGTTCCAAAAGAGCTGCCGTAAATGCGGTTCCCCTCTCTGTGATTACGACGCTTGGTGCACCATGCCGCAGGACAACGTTCTCGATGAAAAATTGTGCCACCTCCTCTCTGGATAGCCTTTGTTTCAGCATAACGGGTAAGGTAATCAGTCGCTACAATAACCCAGCGGGTTCCAGCAATAGAAGTAGGAAGTGGGCCCAAAATATCCATGCCAATCTGGTCGAATGGTTTTTTGGGACCTGCACGGGCTGCAGGAGGCCAGTTGGTTTAGTCGGCGGTGACTTCCGTCGCTGGCAGTCGAGGCAAGTACGAACATGGTGTTTTACGGCTATGGTCAGTCATGGCCAGAAGTAGCGCTGCCGTACTCTGGCTAACGTTCATGTGTAACCTAAGTGGCCTGAAGTCACCTCGTTGTGGCATGCTTCGAGTACTTCGGAGCGAAGGGCTGCTGGGATGACGAGCAAATACGCAGATCCTGTCAAAGAGAAGTTTCTTTTGTATAGTACTCCGCTCCGTAAGCAAAATGATTACAGCGCTCTTACGAAAACAGATTGGGCCTTCTGAGATCTTCGCTCCAGGTAATTAATTAGGGCAAGTAACTCAGGGTCGCCACGTTGTTGCTGTGCAATAGCGGTTGAGTCAAGCACACCGAGAAATGCTGTTTCCTCCTCATAGGATAGAGTTGCTGATTCATTGGGAGAGCGGGATAGACAGTCAGAGTCTATGTGGCGCTTTCCTGACTTGTGTACGGCAGTCATGTCGTACTCCTGCAGCCTGAGACTCCAACGCGCTAATCTCCCGGTAGGATCTTTAAGATTTGTCAACCAACACAGTGAGTGGTGGTCGCTGATGACTTTGAAAGGGCGGCCGTATAAATACGGGCGAAATTTTGTGACTGCCCATACCGCGACGAGGCATTCTTTCTCAGTCGTGGAGTAATTGGTCTCGGCATGTGTTAGTGTTCGGCTTGCATAGGCGATTACTCTTTCTGGGCCCTTTTTCAGCGGCACAAGCACAGCTCCCAAACCAATATTGATGGCATCAGTGTGTAGCATCGTTGGGGCTTTCTCATCAAAGTGGGCAAGCACTGGAGGCGTCTGTAGTCGCTTGCGGAGGTTCTTAAAAGCAGCTTCCTTTTTGTTGCTCCATTGAAAAGCAACGTCTTCTCTCGTGAGGCAGGTCAACGGTGATGCGATGCGTGCGAAGTCTGCGATGAATCACCTATAATACACACATAGTCCAAGGAATTGTCGGACAGCCTTCTTATCAGTCGGCGCCGAGAACTGCGCAACAGCTGCGATCTTTTCAAGATCATGACGAACGCCTGCGTGACTGACAACGTGGCCAAGCAATTGCAGCGCTTTATAGCAAAAGTGGCACTTTTCAGGCTTCAACGTCAAGCCCGCAGACCGTATGGCTTGTAAAACTGCCTCAAGTCTTTTAAGGTGCTGGTCAAATGTTGCGGCGAAAACTACGACATCTTCAAGGTAGACCAAACAGGTTTTCGACTTCAACCCAGAAAGTACGGAATCCATAAGTCTTTGAAAGGTAGCAGGCGCTGAACATAAACCAAAGGGCAAGACTTTAAATTCATATAAGCCATCCGGTGTCACAAAAGCAGTCTTCTCGCGGTCTCTTGGGTCTACCTCGATTTGCCAATACCCACTCCTTAAGTCCATCGATGAAAATTAACGAGCATGTCGAAGTCTGTCGAAAGACTCATCTATACGAGGAAGAGGATACACATCTCTCTTTGTCACCTGATTGAGTTTTCGGTAATCTACACAAAAGCGCAGGCTGCCATCTTTTTTTAACGATGACTACAGGTGACGCCCAGGGGCTTTTTGAGGGCTGAATGACGTCATCTTCTAGCATTTTGTCGACTTGCTCTTGTATCACTTCGCGTTCCTTTGCAGCCACGCGATAGGGCTTTTGGTGAATTGGTCTCGCCATGTCCTCGATAATTATTTGATGCTTGGTGAGAGGCGTGCGGCCAACTCTTGATGTTGTCGAAAAGCAGTCTTTGAATTCGGCCAGTAGCTCAAGAAGCCTCTTTCGCTCGTTCTTAGGCAAAGCAGTGCTAACGTTAAGAACTGGCGTCGAATCAAGTTTTGGCGCCTCTTCGGCTACTGCCAAGCAGCCTTCTGCGTCTGTGATATTGTAGAAGTAAGCGACGGCCATGCCTTTTGGAAGGTGCCGGCGCTCATCACTAAAATTTGTCAGAAGCAAGTCCGTGCGTTGAGCGGCGACACTGACGATACCTCTTGTGACGGAAATGCCGTGTGTGAAGAGGAGCGAGGTTATTCGGTCTGCTACTCCTTCGCCGTCAAACTGGACAGCGGCTGCCACAGAAACAAGCGTGTATGACCGAGCAGGGAGAACCACATCGTCATCAGTTAGACGCAATTGATTTGGTCACGCCTGTGTACAATCAGGTGCGCCCGAACTGTTGCGGAATGTAATCAAACTGTCTGGGATATTGATGACGGCGCCGTACTCTCGTAAAAAGTCCATACCAATAATTAGATCCTTGCAGCGTGCGGTGAGAACGACGAACGACGCGACGAAAGAAGAACCTTCTATGTCAATTCTCGCTGTGCATCTTCCAGAGGGCATCAATAACTGACCACCTGCCGTCCTTATTTGAGGGCCTGTCCACGGTGTCTCCAATTTCTTGAGGCGGATGGCGAGGTCCTGACTGATGATAGAAAAGTCGGCACCGGGGTCGACTAAGGCTGTTACTTTCTGGCCGTCAAGAAAAACACTCAGGTCAGCGGTCACAATGTCATCGCTCTCACGTCTTGTCGGAATTACAGCGTCGTGTAATGGGGGATTTTCGTCGTCATCTTCATGGCCTGCAACCTTACCCCCGGAGGTCGCCGCCCTCAGTTTCTCCGTCGCGGGCTGGGTGACCTTCTTGCGTTAAGGTCCGCAGAGGTACGTCGGTGTGACGAAGGTGAATGAGCAGGAGAAGGAGAGCGGGATTGACGACCCAAACCTGGCTGGCGGGTAGGTATTGCCTCCTCGTCAGAAGTACGGAATTCGTAAAAGTGAGAACGGGCTCCATGGAAAGAGGCGTCCTCCCGGCGTGGTATGTATTCTTCGTTCGCACGTCGATCGTCAGACCATGTTCGAAGAGGGCGGGACGAATCACTGCGGTGCCAGCAATGACCGGCAATATAACCAGCACCTCCGCAGTTAAAGCATAGTGGACGTCGATCGATTGTGCGCCATGATGCGTCTGTTCTTCGGAGGGGTGGACGTCTGAGCCTCCCTTTCTGCGACGATGTACATGGGGCTGCTGTGGACGCCTGGTGTGTTACTTCGTTGGCTTGGCGGTCGGCTCAGGGTCTGCTCTTGCCGTGGTGACCTAGGGGCCGTCGGCACTGGGTGATATGGCGGCGATGTACCAGAATGGTCGACGTCGCAGAGCATCAGCATAGCTCATGGGACGGTGCTCGTCACCAGGACCAGCGGTAGAAAATGCGTGGCGAATTTCGTCGCGTACCAGTTCAGCGACGGACGCAACGGGGGTTTGAGCAACTGAATTCCGGAACTTTTGCAGTTCTTCGCGAACTACCTCCCTAATGAGGTCTCGCAGGGAGCTTTGATCCTCAGGTATGGCGGCATCATTGATTGGCGTGCTGCTAGACATTCGATGATACTGCCTGCATCATTGATGGAGCGCCCGCTCGATAGCCGTAGCCTCCTTGATGAAGTCAACTACAGTACTTAGAGGGTGGCGCAGTAGCCCGGCGAAAAGTTGCTCCTTAACGCCGCGCATGAGGTAGGTTAACTTCCTATCTTCACTCATGTTCGGGTCAGCTCGACGAAAAAGACGAGTCATATCTTCAGCGAACATAGTAACGCTTTCATTGGGTTTTTGAACCCGTAGCTTCAACAGCTGCTGCACACGGTCGCGTCGATCGACATTGGTGAACGTATCGACAAGCTGTTGTCGGAAGTCGCCCCAAGTTAACAGACTAGCTTCTCTGTTCTCATACCAAATTTTCGCATCGCCGCCAAAGTAGAAATAGGCGCGTGAGAGCTTTTCTTGTTCAGGCCACAGATTAATCTTGGCGACACACTCGTAGTGCTCAAGCCAGTCGTCCACGTCTTCATGGGCGCCGCCACTAAAGTGATAGGGAACCAGCGGTTGAAAGGTGGTTACCTGTGAAGGCTGTGTTGGCGGGGGGCCTTGGGGTGGCGGTTGCGGACTGGCGTTGGCCATTTGGAGAGGTAATCGGCACTTGCGAGGTTCCATAGAAGGCGTGAACTCTGGAGCGAGGCCTATCAGCCGCCGACTGAACCGGTGCACGGGAGTTGCAATGAGTGACAATGCGTCTGAGCTAGATGATCTGCTCCCAGTGGGAGTATGGAGCATTAGGTAGGGTTGCGTCCCAGCACTTCCGCCACTGTCGCGGTACAGCGCGAACCAAAGGCAGATAAACGTTGACACAGCGACTCTCAGCAGCCGAATAGCAAGATCGCCTTCTTTATCTTCAATTAGCCAGAGCTCCACTACCTGGTGTCCGCCAAATCCCCTTATTTTCGTTTGGTCCACCAGTACACACGCGTCAATATAGACCAATTAGCCTAACTAATGTGTACTATAAAATATTGATGAAAATATTGGCCAGAAGACTGCAGACATTTATGACAAAACTGATTGGGCCCCACCAAACTTGTGGCATAAAGGAAAGGAAAATAATGACCAACATAAACATAGCACGATCAATCCTAGAAAATTGTGACGCTATGCATCTCAATGTTGCCATGCTTCAAATTGGACCTCGAAAAGGCATTGATCGCGTGCCGCATGACTTGCTCCTTTCATTACTTGAACACATTAACGTGGGGAGTTTGATTAGCGACGGAGTACGCATCAATTACACTGGATGCACGCGAGATTGGTATAAATAAACTGGGGGAGGCGTATACCTGGGCTGCGTCAGTGAGACAGGGGTGTCCACTATCGCCTCTGCCTTTTTGCTATTTTTATTGAGCCTTTCTGTTTAAGTGTAATTAGTAACCCTGCAATAAGCGGCTTTAATTTGCATGAAGCTGAGGTTAGCCTCCTTGTATACGCAGACGACATTGCCGTTTATGTACACATTATGAGAGTATAATGCATGCTGCAAATGCCGTGAAAACCTTTTGCCAGGCGAATGGTAGTGACGTGAACTGGGATAAGTGCCTTGGCTTCTGGCATGGGGAATGGGACGTCCCGCCAAGAGTATTTCTAAACATTAAATGGCAAGAAACACCAGTGAAGTATTTGGGAGTTCCGCTGCAGTTCTATCATGAGAGTGAACCGGTATTGGAAAAAAGAAACACAGCATTGCGCAGTGATGTAGAAAATGGAAATGTTGGGGTATTTCGATATTCGCACGGGCCACAACGTGCAACTTTTTTCTGGTGAGCAAGCTCCCTGGTACGTAATGCAGGTTTGCATTGCAGTAGTAGAGTAAGTGTACAGAAAATACATCAGAGTATTTGCAATTTTCGTATGGAGCTCTGTATAGGAAAGGTCAAGCCGAACAAACCTGTTTAGAAAAGTTAGAGATGGCGGGCTCAGGATTAGTTCATTTGTATATAAGACAACTTGCCAATCGTTTCCTTTTTTTCTGCATGATGTAGATGACCCATTTTTGAGAACTGTTATACGACTAAGGTTATCTAGAGTGCGGCCGGGATTTCTCGTATCATCATCAAATATGCAAGGAACATACAAGGGGTATTTAAAGAAGTTGTTTGTCTTTCCGCTTTTTTGTCAGTGAGATTTTCAGTTAGAGTATCTCGCTGAAGTACCACGTAAAAAATTGTATAAGACCTTGTCGATGTTTTACAGCCTGTACCATTGTACCGTCAGCCTATATCGTGCAGGCCCAGGACAGGATGTTCTGAAACGTGTTAAAAGAACGCTTGTAGCACCAGGGGTTCAAAACAATTTTTTCTAATATACATACTGGTACCTTACAGTTAAAACGTGTGGCAGCGAAGGGAATATTCGTGCATGGAGCAAAATTGCCGCTTGTGTAATAACCGGAAACATTGAACACGTGTTTATAGATTGCTGGAGCGGGGTCTGTTAGGAAACATACTGCAAAGAACCTCGAAAAAAGATTTACCGTTAGGTCCACATGGCATCCGTTTCTTTCGGTTAAAAACGAGGCAGACCTTATGACCTTATCAAGCTTCTGGGCCTGCACAGTAATGGAAACCCGATGTGCCTTTGAAAACGCGGATGTAGAGTGCTAGCTGTGCGCCAATATTTTTGCATATCTGTGTGCCATTTCCTTGAATGCTGAAAAGCCAAGAGGATGTGCCAGACTGGTATTGGGTGCATTGAGCGATTGTACGAATGCCCAAGTATGATTAATAGTCAGCCAAAAGCTGACGGTACCTCAATGAATTCTGTGGGCGGAATTTGTGACGCACGTGAATTTGGACCATATGTAAATATTTAAAATGTGAACAGTCATGATCTGCAAGGCAATAAAGAAAAAAAAGGCTGTGCATAGCTGAAGATGAGGTAAACATCGAACGCGTTTTTCAAAGGTCGTACGTTTCAATTTCTTCTCACGGCCTGATTATTTTTCACGTCACTTCTCTTTCTTTTTATTTACATTTCCATGTGTTCTATAACTTCCCTATACAATTCCTGGCATTATGTAGTATCAGATCTCGTTAGTATTGTTGCCCAAAACACAGAACAAACGAGCCTCATAATATACCCTTTTTTCCCATTCATTAACGAGTGTCTCGTACGGGCAGGCACTTGGGGTCCTTAGATTGTATACGAGGTCGGTTGGTCAAGTGCCCGCTTGTAATAGGTATGGCTACGTGACGCCCCACATGCGCATAAAAAAGAGTGTTCCACACTCACGCTTGGCTTATAGATGGCGCTGACTGACACTCCTACTTCTAAATTTACATATAAACCCCAAAAAGTGAATGGAGAGAAGGCCGCTCTTATAGCTCAGTGGTTGGAGCATCGGACGCGTTATTCGAAGGTCGTAGGCTCGATTCCTGCTCACGGCTGGTTATCTTTTCACCCCACTTTTTTCCTTATTATTTACATTTTATTTGTTTTAAGAACTTCCCCTGTATATTACTTGGCATTACTGTCTGTTAGAACTTATTATTATTGTGTCAAAACACGGAAAAAACGAGCCCTAAGATATACAGTTCTTTCCCCCATTCCTTAACGAGTGTCTCGTACTGGAAAACTTGGTGTCTTAAGATTGTATACGAGGTCCGTTGGTCAGCTGCCCACTCGTATTAAGTTCATGTGCTACGTGACGCCAACCATGCGCACAAAGAAGCGTATTCCACACTCACCGCTTGGCTTTTCGATGGCGCTGACTGACACTTCTACTTCTAAATTCAGATATAAACCCAAAAAAGTGGATGGAGAGAAGGCCGCTGCGATAGCTCAATGGTTAGAGCATCGGACGCGTTAATCGAAGCTCGTAGGCTTGATTCCTGCTCACGGCTGGTTATTTTTTCCCCCAAATTTTTTTCTTCTTATTTACATTTCATTTTTTTAATAACTTCCCGTATACATTCCTTGGCATTACTGTGTGTTAGACTTATTATTATGGTGTCAAAACACGGGAAAAATGAGCCCTTAGGTAATTACCTCTTTGCCCTATTCATTACCGAGGGTCTCGTATTGGCAGACTTGTATACGAAGGACTATTGGTTAGCTGCCCACTCGTAATAGTTTCACGTACTACGTGACGCTGCACATGCGCATAAAAAGAGTGCTCCACACTCACCGCTTGGCTTATAGAGGGCCTTGACTGACACTCCTACTTCTAAATTCACATATAAACCCCAAAAAGTGAATGGAGGGAAGGCCCCTGTAGTAGCTCAGTGGTTGGAGCATCGGACGCGTTATTCGAAGGTCGTAGGCTCGATTCCTGCTCACGGCTGGTTATCTTTTCACCCACTTTTTTTCCTTTATATTTACATTCCATTTCTTCGAAGAACTTCCCCTATATATTCCTCGGCATTACTGTCTGTTAGAACTTATTATATTGTGTCAAAACACGGAAAAAACCAGCCCTTAGATACCACTTCTTCCCCTATTCATTAACGAGTGTCTCGTACTGGCAGACTTGGTGTCATTAGATTGTATACGAGGTCTATTGGTCAGCTGCCCGCTCGTAATAAGTTCATGTGCTAAGTGACGCCACACATGCGCACAAAGAAGCGTGTTCCACACTCACCGCTTGGCTTTTAGATGGCGCTGACTGACACTTCTACTTATAAATTCACATATAAACCCCAATAAGTGGATGGAGGGAAGGCCGCTGTGATAGTTCAGTGGTTAGAGCATCAAACGCGTTTTTCGAAGGTCGTAGGCTCGATTCCTGCTCACGGCTGGTTATCTTTTCACCCACTTTTTTCCTTATTATTTACATTCTATTTGTTTTAAGAATTTCCCCTGTATATTACTTGGCATTACTGTCTGTTAGAACTTATTATTATTGTGTCAAAACACGGAAAAAACGAGCGCTTAGATATACACTTCTTTCCCTCATTCATTAACGAGTGTCTTGTACTGGCAGACTTGGTGTCATTAGATTGTATACGAGGTCCATTGGTCAGCTGCCCGCTCGTAATAAGTTCATGTGCTAAGTGACGCCACACATGCGCACAAAGAAGAGTGTTCCACACTCACCGCTTCGCTTTGAGATGGCGCTGACTTACACTTCTACTTATAAATTCACATATAAACCCTGAAAAGTGGATGGAGAGAAGGCCGCTGTGATAGTTCAATGGTTAGAGCATCGGACGCGTTAATCAAAGCTCGTAGGCTCGATTCCTGCTCACGGCTGTTTATTTTTTCACCCAAATTTCTTTCTTCTTATTTACATTTCATTTTTTCTGATAAATTCCCGTATACATTCCTTGGCATTACTGTGTGTTAGACCTATTATTATTGTGTCAAAACACGGAAAAATGAGCGCTTAGGTATACACCTCTTTGCCCTATTCATTACCGAGGGTCTCGTATTGGCAGACTTATATACGAAGGACTATTGGTTAGCTGCCCGCGCGAAATGAGTTCACGTGCTACGTGACGCCACACATGCGCATAAAAAAGCGTTCCACACTCGCCGCTTGGCTTATGGATGGCGCTGACTGACACTCCTACTTCTAAATTCACATATAAACCCAAAAAGGTGAATGGAGGGAAGGCCGCTGTGATAGCTCAGTGGTTAGAACATCGAACGCGTTATTCAAAGGTCGTAGGTTTGATTCCTGCTCACGGCTAGTTATCTGTTAACCCACTTTTTTTTTCTTATTTACATTCCATTTGTTCTAAGAACTTCCCCGATATATTCCTTGGCATTACTGTCTGTTAGAACTTATTATTGTGTCAAAACACGGAAAAAACGAGCCCTTAGGTATACACTTCTTTCCCCTATTCATTTACGAGGGTCTCGTACTGGTAGACTTGGTGTCATTAAATTGTATACTAGGTCTATTGGTCAGCTGCCCGCTCGTAATAGTTTCACATGCTACGTGACGCTGCACATGCGCATAAAAAAGAGTGTTCCACACTCACCGCTTGGCCTATAGATGGCGCTGACTGACACTCCTCCTTGGTGGATGGACGTGTTTTTTGAGCGCTCCGGATCGACAGCGCAGATAAGTGTTTTTTCATGTTTTGAGCTTGTCTTTATAATCATAAGGCAGCGGTTGAAATCTTCATAGCACTTATTTTATGGTACGGCTTTTTCGGGGGCCAGTCACCAGGTATTTATTAGTTAGTGTGGGTGCGTGTGTTTGAATTTTTTTGTTGCTGTTTTTTCTCTTTTGCCACCCCGTGGGGGAGGTGCGCGTACATTGAACACGCATATTTTTGTAGTAGAGCTTAGACTTTCTTTTTTTTTCTCGTAGTGCAGGGCTCGAGTTTAGTCATTATCGAGTATAGGGACAATTGGTGTCAGAAAGGCATGGTTAAAAAGACTGTAAAGTGTTCAGGATGTGGAGTGGGTTTGAAATTGGACCCAAGCGTAGAAGCGGATGGAGAAGAGGCTGACGTGAAGTGTAGGCAATGTGAGGTCGAGGAAAAAATGGAGAAAATGATGGTTGCCCAGAGTGAACTGCTGATGAGAATCGCCGAGTTCGAATCTGCGTTGGCGACAGAGCAAGAGAAAACGAGGGCAATGGGAGAAAGACTGAAGTCCGCCGAGGAAGCGCTAGCGAAGCTGCACAAAGAAGCGACCTACCAAGAGAACAGTAGGAATCCGGCAACCAGAACGGTGGAGAAGGAAAAGCAAGCAAGTTTGAAAAAAACAGGTTTAGCTGGTTCAACTGTCACAAGGCCCAGCTTCAGCGAGGTAGTGGTGGGGCAGGGATGGAACAAACAGCCGGCGTCAAAGGTGCAAGTAGCCCCCAGGTGCAAGGACGCTCCAGCTGAAAAGTCACAGCATGTGATAATCGCCGGGGATTCGAATTTGAATGGATGCACAGAAGCCATCAAAGAGAGGGTAAGAGGTGACAAGAGGGTTGCAGTAGGGACGTTTCCAGGACGCAAGATGGAAGCAGTCATGAGGCAAGCGAGCGCAAAGCTCAAAACAACAGCTGATAGACGAAACCTCGTGATAATTTCTGGCGGTTTAAACGATGTCCTAAATGTAGATGCAGCAGCACTAGCAGCCACACTGGCGAAAGGCGTCGATGACATGCGCGCCACTTCTTCTAAGGTACAGGAAGTGATATGCACGATACCGGAGGTACCGGTGCGTGATAGCAACCTGCAAAGAGCGGTGCTCAACGCAACCAAAGATATGGCGCATAAAAAGAGTGTTCTATACTCACCGCTTGGCTTTTAGATGGCGCTGACTGACACTTCTACTTATAAGTTCACATATAAACCCCAAAAAGTGGATGGAGAGAAGGCCGCTCTTATAGCTCAATAGTTAGAGCATCGGACGCGTTAATCGAAGCTCGTAGGCTTGATTCCTGCTCACGGCTGGGTATTTTTTCACCCAAATTTCTTTCTTCCTATTTACATTTCATTTTTTCTAATAACTTCCCCTATATATTCCTTGGCATTACTGTCTGTTAGAACTTATTATTATTGTGTCAAAACACAGAAAAAACGAGCCCTTAGATATACACTTCTTTCCCCCATTCATGAACGAGTGTCTCGTACTGGCAGACTTGGTGTCATTAGATTGTATACAAGGTCTATTGGTCAGCTGCCCGCTCGTAATAAGTTCATGTGCTAAGTGACGCCACACATGCGCACAAAGAAGCGTGTTCCACACTCACCGCTTGGCTTTTAGATGGCGCTGACTGACACTTCTACTTATAAATTCACATATAAACCCCAAAAAGTGGATGGAGAGAAGACCGCTCTTATAGCTCACTGGTTGATTGATTGATTGATTTGTGGGGTTTAACGTTCCAAAACAACCATTTGATTATGAGAGACGCCGTAGTGGAGGGCTCCGGAAATTTTGACCACCTGGGGTTCTTTAACGTGCACCCAAATCTGAGTACACGTAGCTCAGTGGTTGCAGCATCGGACGCGTTATTAGAAGGTCGTAGGCTCGATTCCTGTTCACGGCTGGTTATCTTTCCACCCACTTTTGTTCCTTCGTATTTACATTTCATTTGTTCTAAGAACTTCCCCTTAATATTCCTTCGCATTACTGTCTGTTAGAACTTATTATTATTGTGTCAAAACACGGAAAAAACGAGCCCTTAGATATACACTTCTTTCCCCCATTCATTAACGAGTGTCTCGTCCTGGCAGACTTGGTGTCATTAGATTGTATACGAGGTCTATTGGTCAGCTGCCCACTCGTAATAAGTTCATGTGCTAAGTGACGCCACACATGCGCACAAAGAAGCGTGTTCCACACTCACCGCTTGGCTTTTAGATGGCGCTGACTGACACTTCTACTTATAAATTCACATATAAACCCCAAAAAGTGGATGGAGAGAAGGCCGCTGTGATAGTTCAATGGTTAGAGCATCGGACGCGTTAATCGAAGCTCGTAGGCTTGATTCCTGCTCACGGCTTGTTATTTTTTCACCCAAATTTCTTTCTTCCTATTTACATTTCATTTTTTCTAATAACTTCCCGTATACATTCCTTGGCATTACTGTGTGTTAGGTGTATTATTATTGTGTCAAAACACTGAAAAAATGAGCCCTTAAGAATACACCTCTTTGCCCTATTCATTACCGAGGGTCTTTTATTGGCAGACTTGTATACGAAGGACTATTGGTTAGCTGCCCGCTCGTAATAGTTTCACGTGCTACGTGACGCTGCACATGCGCATAAAAAGAGTGTTCCACACTCACCGCTTGGCTTATAGATGGCACTGACTGACACTCCTACTTCTAAATTGACATATAAACCCCAAAAAGTGGATGGAGAGAAGGCCGCTCTTATAGCTCAGTGGTTGGAGCATCGGACGCGTTATTCGAAGGTCGTAGGCTCGATTCCTGCTCACGGCTTGTTATCTTTCACCCACTTTTTTTCTTCTTATTTACATTCCATTTGTTCTAATAACTTCCCCTATACACTCCTTGTCATTACTGTATGTTAGATCTCACTATTATTGTGTCAAAACACGGAAAAAAACGAGTTCTTAGGTATACACTTCTTTCCCCTATTCATTACGAGGGTCTCGTACTGGCAGACTTGGTGTCATTAGGTTGTATACGAGGTCTATTGGTCAGCTGCCCGCTCGTAATAAGTTCATGTGCTACGTGACGCCAAACATGCGCACAAAGAAGCGTGTTCCACACTCGCCGCTTGGCTTATAGATGGCGCTGACTGACACTCCTACTTCTAAATTCACATATAAACCCCAAAAATGTGGATGGAGGGAAGGCCGCTGTGATAGTTCAATGGTTAGAGCATCGGACGCGTTATTCGAAGGTCGTAGGCTCGATTCCTGCTCACGGCTGGTTATTTTTTCACCCACTTTTCTTTCTCTTTATTTACATTCCTTTTGTTCTAATAACTTCCCTTATACATTCCTTGGCATTACTGTATGTTAGATCTCATTATTATTTTGCCAAAACATGGAAACAACGAGCCCTTAGATATACACTTCTTTCCCCCATTCATTAACGAGTGTCTCGTACTGGCAGACTTGGTGTCATTAGATTGTATACGAGGTGCATTGGTCAGCTGCCCGCTCGTAATAAGTTCATGTGCTACGTGACGCCACACATGCACACAAAGAAGCGTGTTCCACACTCACCGCTTGGCTTTTACATGGCGCTGACTGACACTTCTACTTATAAATTCACATATAAACCCCAAAAAGTGG
Source organism: Rhipicephalus microplus (assembly GCF_013339725.1). Taxonomy (NCBI): domain Eukaryota; kingdom Metazoa; phylum Arthropoda; class Arachnida; order Ixodida; family Ixodidae; genus Rhipicephalus; species Rhipicephalus microplus. The sequence goes on along the minus strand of NC_051168.1, from coordinate 200,120,848 downwards.
ATGGAGAGAAGGCCGCTGCGATAGCTCAATGGTTAGAGCATCGGACGCGTTAATCGAAGCTCTAAGGTTTGATTCCTGCTCACGGCTGGTATTTTTCACCCAAATTTCTTTCTTCTTATTTACATTCATTTTTTCTAATAACTTCCGTATACATTCCTTGGCATTACTGTGTGTTAGACTTATTATTATTGTGTCAAAACACGGAAAAAATGAGCCCTTAGGTATACACCTCTTTGCCCTATTCATTACCGAGGGTTTCGTATTGGCACACTTGTATACGAAGGACTATTGGTTAGCTGCCCGCTCGTAATAGTTTCACGTGCTACGTGACGCTGCACATGCGCATAAAAAGAGTGTTCCACACTCACCGCTTGGCTTATAGATCGCGCTGACTGACACTCCTACTTATAAATTCACATATAAACCCCAAAAAGTGGATGGAGAGAAGGCCGCGGCGATAGCTCAATGGTTAGAGCATCGGACGCGTTAATCGAAGCTCGTAGGTTTGATTCCTGCTCACGGCTGGTTAATTTTTCACCCAAATTTCTTTCGTCTTATTTAAATTTCATTTTTTCTAATACCTTCCCCTATATATTCCTTGGCATTAATGTCTGTGATACAGTAGTGGTGCAGGCTCTTCTCTTCTCACAACATGTCTGTTAGAACTTATTAATATTGTGTCAAAACACGGAAGAAACGAGCCCTTAGGTATACACTTCTTTCCCCTATTCATTTACGAGGGTCTCGTACTGGTAGACTTGGTGTCATTAAATTGTATACTAGGTCTATTGGTCAGCTGCCCGCTCGTAATAGTTTCACGTGCTATGTGACGCTGCACATGCGCATAAAAAGAGTGTTCTACACTCACCGCTTGGCTATTAGATGGCGCTGACTGACACTTCTACTTATAAATTCACATATGAACCCCAAAAAGTGGATGGAGAGAAGGCCGCTCTTATAGCTCAATGGTTAGAGCATCGGACGCGTTAATCGAAGCTCGTAGGCTTGATTCCTGCTCACGGCTGGTTATTTTTTCACCTAAATTTCTTTCTTCTTATTTTTATTTCATTATTTTTAATAACTTCCCGTATACATTCCTTGGCATTACTGTGTGTTAGAATTATTATTATTGTGTCAAAACACGGAAAAAATGAGCCCTTAGGTATACACCTCTTTGCCCTATTCATTACCGAGGATCTCGTATTGGCAGACTTGTATACGAAGGACTATTGGTTAGCTGCCCGCTCGTAATAGTTTCACGTACTCCGTGACGCTGCACATGCGCATAAAAAGAGTGTTCCACACTCACCGCTTGGCTTATAGATGGCGCTGACTGACACTCCTACTTCTAAGTTCACATATAAACCCAAAAAGTGGATGGAGCGAAGGCCGCTTTTATAGCTCAGTGGTTAGAGCATCGGACGCGTTATTGGAAGGTCGTAGGCTCTATACCTGCTCACGGCTGGTTATCTTTTCACCCAATTTTCTTTCTTCCTATTTGCATTTCATTTGTTCTAATAACTTCCCGTATTACGCCACAGCTGCCTTTTTTTCTTTATTGACTACGCCACAGCTGCCGATCAGTTTGAGATGGCAAACAAGCAGTCTTGTATTGTTGTCATGCTAAACCTAACTAGCATTTTTGTTCACTTTTTTCGTTTGGACGTAATTTTAACTGCTTTTATCGTTATGTCTAGACGTACCGCTAGACACTCCCGACTATTAAAACAAGCGCCTAACCGAAAAATGCATGACGTCACTTCCGTGCGGCGCAGCAGCCGTTTCTGTGTGGGGTGGCTCGTGCGCCGCGAGGCGCAGCATCTCTGCCTTTTTCTATTGGTCTACCTCTCTCTCTCTCTGTCTGTTGTCTTCCTTTTCTTTCTTTATCAGACTTTTAATTTATTTCTTGATTCTTTTAATCATTTTTTCTCTATTTCTTTGTCTTTTCTCAGTTTTTTCTCTCTGTTACTCTATTTCTTTTTCTCAATATTGACGTGACATGCTTCAGTCTCTTTTCGCCTCTTCTCTCTTTTCCTAACCTTCCCTTACCTTTCGTATACCACCTTCCTAGACCATACGTTGCAAGTATATGCCATGCGCAGCCAGCGCGCCTGGATAGTCGGATGGTTGAGACGCTTACATTCTGCATCGTCAGTACGCGGGCTCAAATCTCTCCGACAAAGTGGTGGGTGTCATCCGTCTGTTGCCTCTTTTTTAGTAGACCAGAGTAAAGTAGCGAGATTAGCGCAGTTTTTAGCACATACCCGTTGATGAAGACGATAGCTTTGAAGTCTAGAAAGGCAATTCACGCCAAGCTACAATAGCTTCGCTCTTAGTAGGTTGTAGGTAACTATAGACTCACATTGCTAGATGCCAACCAACCACTGTTTTCGAGTAGATAGCCAAGGCCCTGCACATGGAGTGGGACACCTCAGGGACTGCAGACCGCTTTGAGCAGACGGCTTCCGAACTGTTCCGAGAGTTCGAGCGTGCCAAGATG